>JAMXBB010000003.1:31668328-32111122 GCA_024138015.1 Lumnitzera littorea
AAAAAAAAAAAAAAAAAAAAAAAAAAAAAAAAAAAAATGGGGGGGGGTGTGGGGTTGGGTTGGCGAGGCTGGGGATGGAGTTGAATTGATATCTTTAGAAAAATTTTTGAAACTTTTTCAATATAAATCCAAATTACCCTTCTCAATAACTTAGATTGGTGATTAGTGGTACTTTAATAATTCAACATACAAATAACAATACAAATAAATAACTCAAAGTAAAAGAGATAAAGAGGAGAATATCAAGTTCAAGATTTAAAGAGCTTCGATCTTATGCTTATTGTTCTCTTTTAGCTCTATTACTTGGGACCTAGTCTTCTTTATCGGTGTCGTTCCACTTGATTCATTTTATTAAAATCAATCAAGAGAAGTTTATAAGTTTCTACTACACTTGGCCTTTACAAATCTTTGCTCTGCTTATTTAACATCTTTACAATTTTAGGCTAATTATTGATCTACAAAGTACAATTAAACTTCTCTCAAACAATAGATAATTTTTACAAACCAAAAAAGAGAACAATAATATAAATATCAAATAGTTTAGCACAGAAATAGATATGAAGATTGTTGTAAATGCAACTTCAATTCAACTATCTGAAGAAGTGTTCTGTGCTTTTCAAATAGTAGACAATGATTATGATCAGAGTGTAATGTACATATTTTTTCTTCTCAAGATTGTGTCTAATATTTGAAATCGTCTCTTCTTTTATACCGGAGTCTTCTAACGGCTAGAATGTTGATGATTATCTTCACCGCATGTTTATCTAATCCTAATGTTTAAAAAAAATTATCCATAGATATTTGGAGAAAATCTTGGAGTTTGAATTTTAATCTGATCTTATCTTGGTCAGATCTCTTTAATAGATATATTATGATCAACAACTTTAGATAACCTTGAATTTTGAATTTGATATCCTATAATATTCAAAATCATCTATATCCTTATCCAAACTTAGGTATTTTCTTGTTATTTGATTATTTCCAAAAATTAAATCTCTTGAAAATAATCCTTGTAGATTTTAATTCCATCTTAAGTGAAACCAGACTAAGTGTATTCTCCTAATACTCCCAATATAGTGAAGCTAGGCTTTGTTCACTTTGAATTTGACGTTTAGTTATTTTTTAGATTTACTCTTCCAAGTCAACTATTTGAATAACTTTCTGAAGATACCTCATTTTACTTATCTTCAAAGTCTTTGAATAATTTTCTTAAGTTCTGTACAGACTCTTCTTGAATAAGCTTCTGAAATATTCTCTAAATACTTTCTAGACCTGTTTCTTTTTTAAGTGATTTAGACCTTCTAAATAAGTCTCTGAATGAAACTTAATTTACAATTTAAATATTCTGAGGAGCTATCTGAATACCTGTACACTTATTAGTACATTAGCAGTCTTCTCTTTTTTTGTTATCATAAAAATTTATAAGAGATATCTAACATTATGGAAGCTCTAATGACAAAATTTGATGTTTTTAATTTCTTGTATGTTTATGGGATAAAATAAAATGAATATGGATATGAATGATTTAAGATAGGGATGTATGAAACACCAAATCCTAAATTGAATTGTAATTATATCTAAGATTGATATGAAGCACAATCTCAAAAAATAATCAATGACTCATTAGAAACATGTATATAACGTGGATTCCTAATTATTCATTGTTGACTACAGTCCAGAGAGAAAGTCTCTTTGTGTATAATATTAATAAAGAATCAAAGATCCTTGAAAGTATAATAAGAATAATTATTTAATAACCCTATACTTAGATCATTAAAGGTTAAATAGTAAATAATTAAAAAAAAAAATAAATCAATAATCAAAAAGTGTCTTTTCTCATTTGAAGGAACTTTGTTCAGATACTTTCAAGAGGCATCTAAACAAGGATAGTTGGACTTCTTAAGTTTTTAAAAGCTTCATTCCAACATCCTTTTAGGGCATCTAATTTGAAGTCGCATCATCTGGATGCCCCTTGGTGATGTTTGAATAAAGTCTCTTAGAAGTAATGTAGTCAATCCTTCCCTTTTCTTACTAAATAGTGCAATCTGATCCCTTCTTATTCTTGCTTCATTCTCGCTTGATGGAGTATCCTTGAGGCTTTATGCCTAACACAAATAAATTATTGATAAATTGGTCTAAGAGTAAATAGGAGAAATCCTTGGCTTAAGAAAGTAAATTATAATGTAATCCCTACAAGAGAATTAGCTGCAAATATAGATCTTAACGTTAGCAACTGTCAAGGGAAGGAAGCAATTGAGGTAACTCTTATCGTTGAATTTAATTTTTCTATTGGATGGACTTCTCGATAGGATCTATGCAGTAATTGTCCTTCATTCCAATTGTAAACTTATGCTATACAAAAAGTCTTAAGTATGTAATATTAGTGACTAGGATGACGGGCTAAGCAATAAAATTCATTTCAGCAATGTAAATCACGATGGAGGACTACTTGGTCTTACCTAAGAGGAAGTAAAGAGAAAGGGACTTGGAAGCAAATTCATCTTTGGAAGGGGAAACTTCAGAAGAAATCCACAATAAGCTGTAGCCATATCCTAGGCTGGATAATTGGTTAGAATGAGCCTTGCACCCAATTGTTGAAGTTTCATTAGAGAGGTGCATATTAGATTAAATAAATGGATCCTGAGAAGACAAGAGAATGGCCCTCACCAAAGACCATCAAACTGAAGCACTGCATTCCACCAAATAGGGTTAGAGAAGCATTGGATAACGCAATTACTTTAGGTAAGGTCCTTTAGATACTTCAACAAAATAGAAAGAAATAAAGGTAAATGTTATCAACAAATGTTTTGAGCCCAATAGAAATAACATTTGTAGTCTAAAGGCAAGGTCCACTTTGAAGTTTCATTGAAATCATTGAGATTCAATTTTATTTCAAGGTAGAGTTGGTGGAGATTGAATATAATTATAACAACGGAAGATGGGATTCGAAGTAATATGAGAGGATATTAATATGAACTACCCCACTAAGATTCGAGGTTCACATTTTCTCCCGTATGTAGTTTTACCTGAAAAAGATGGAAGCTAAAGATGGGATTGTCGTTAATTTCAAAACACTAAAATCGAGAAAGAAAAGAAAATGAAAACTCCAAATAAACCGAAAAGTCAAGCGATTGTAAATTAAATGACACAACTGTGTTATTCAATGAATTAATGGTTAAAAGTCCGAGACTGTATGTCTGCTCTGAGCCTACAATCATTGAAAAACGGCGAGTCTCGTCTCAGGTTCAACTATGCGGGCGACTTAGTTTTCCCACAAATGAATAGAGGGATGTTGAAAGAAATTAATCGTCGTATGTGACATGAGCATCAACTAGAGATTATTATATTTATGAAACCGTACAAAAGTCATGAAATAGGATGACGCCCACTCTATGAAGCAACTCTTGTTTTCAACTTTTCGTTTAGGATGATTCTTATATTCCAACTCTTTATAAATATACTTCATGTCCTCTCCCATCGACATAATGAATGCAACTAAATTAATCATGCCAATCTACGTGGTACGTTTCCTCAAATTTCTTAATAAATGAACAAATCGCATGATCTTTTATTTAATAATTATAAAGGGGTGAATTAGGCTCATATCAAATTGGTTAGATCAAATAGTCACTTGATTTTATTATTTAGACTAGTGACACGATCTAAATAATCATAAGGAAATTTGATTTCATAAACTCGAATCAAGAATCGTCAAGGTTAGTTGGACTAATTTTGATCTTTTTCAATAAGTTTTTGCACTTAACAAGGTTGTTTATGGGCTTGGACTCACAAGAAACTCATGAAATGCTGGCTCATCTCTTGGTTGAACATTAGGATAATTTAATGAAGGTTATTGAGTACCCAACTCTTTAAATATCTAGTAGCTCTTCATACTCAAAGACGATAGAAACAAGTGTCCATTATCAATTTTCCGTTCAAGAATTAAACATAGCCTTATTGGCCGAAAAAAAAAAAAATCGAACATAACCAACAAGATCAAAACTCTCTACTCTCTAGCTATTCTTGCTTAGAATTGTGAAGATGACACTCTTGAATTATTTCACCTATCACAAACGTGTGACCTAACTGAGTTTACTTATTCCTCCTGATAATAGTCATTTAAGATATAACTTTTTATTCCATGTCTATTCACTTTCATAAAATAAATGAGCAACAAGTGTTAATAGTAATTAATATATATAATATACATATATAATATGTATATACCTAAGTAAAGTCCAATTTTTTATCTTACGAATTTAGAGAAGACGTTATATAAAAGAATATCCATATTGTACACTAATAATACATTTGTAGTAGCCAACATCTTAAAGCAAAACCATTTTTGGGGAAAAAAAAATTGAGAAAGGTTTTCCCTTTAAGACTTCGTTTAATTCATCTTTAAGGTATTATTTAAATCTTGTGTTTAACAAAAATAAGATATAAAAAAATGGGAATTTATTCCATATATACTATTCTTCTAAAATTAAATATCTAATGAATGTCAATAAAGTTGAATTTATTGATCATTTACTTTATTTATATTTACAAAAATATCAATTAAAATAATCATTTTCATTATATAAAATATATATTTTAAATCTTTTCTTTTAAAAGTACATGAATTTTTTTTTAAATTCCGATATTCCAAAGTCCAATTACTACCTTTATTATAATTATGAAATAAAAACAAATAAGATAAAAATAATATAGTTTTTTAAATACTAAATTTTAAAATAAATAGAGATCAAATATAGAATTAGATATAGAAACACAAACACTAAGTTGAAAAAAAAAAAAAAACGAAAAGAGTTTTAGTGATATTAAATTTAAGGAAAAATTAAAACTAAAAGCACTTGTGCTGCATTTATACTGTAGCCTAGTGGCTAAGTATACTACAATTGCATAAGATGAAGGAAAAAATGATTCAACACACACTAATATGTCTAGTGCTTAGATAAGTCATAAGCAAATATTAATGATATTCAAACGTATGGTAATGATAGTGAGAAGTTTTCAATACTGTTATAGTGTTTTTATGTATTAAATTTTTTTTAATACTTTATATCATTAATCCATCCATTCCGTGTGTTAGTACTATTGATGTTTTTCTTGATTTAATGGGAACTATCTTCCTTTTTGTTGGTAAAAATTTCACTAATACTCACATGGCCTTGGAAGCAAAGATGACATCACTAGACCATGAGTGCAGAGGTAAGAAGCCAATTATTGGATCATATAAACGGGTCAATCTCTAGGGTACACTCGTTTACAAAGTTTTGTTAAATTCGTATAGGTGAAATTTAGGTTAGCTAGCTGACTTTTCCTTGCCTTGCTTTTATAGTTACGGAATAGGATACAACCTTGTCCAATAAAGATTCGTCTTCCATGTCAACTGATCTATTAATATTTGCTAGAAAAATTGTTTCACTAAACCATAAAAAAAATAATTAATATATTGAAACGTTAAAAGTTATGTAAGAAAACGTTATAAATTATATTTTTCGACACTTTTTGCTTTTGACTATTGAGAGAAGCCAATCCATACACGGTTCTGCACAATTTCAATTTAAGACAATGTACAGCAATCCCGATGTTGACGTATATAGTTAATGATGAGTGGTAGATTTTATAAAAAAGATTGATGCATATTGAATATTAACAATGATCAAAACTCGGAAAATGCAGAATCCACGTCTAGTTAAGTAAATACTAACATAAATCGGTAATACATCCCTAATGTTATCTTTATCTTTTAAATTGAGTGATTAAACTAAGAATCTGAATTATATTTATGAGTTTAGTATTAATCCAAACAATGATGAAAAGATTTGGACCTAAAATTATATTAATGCAACTCGTATAAATGAAACTTTGTGATTCATAAAGGATTATCTCAGTGGTCAGATGATTGATCAAAATTACATAAATGGTCAAGGTTGATCATCACAGAAGTAGGATTAGAGAAGTGTTTTTTTTTTGTTTTTTTTGGGATCCCCTAAATAAATGTAGATCGCCGCTTTTGACTTGTTTGATACTTGCTAAACAAAATTAATAAAAGGAGGAGAAGACGAAGAAGAAGAAGAAGAAGAAACTCTATATGACATGAGATTATATGACATGAGATTATATCAAGTTAAATCTATGCAGTCAACACATACAGTAGAAACTCTATATGACATGAGATAAAATCAACTTAAATCCATTAATTTCCCACCTAGGGCAATTGAAGTCAAATAGGGCTGTTGTAATACAGTTAAAGAGCACATTGAAAACTGCAGAAGGGTCCACTAATTGCTAAGTAGATATATACATGAGCAGGTATTTTTGTCAATGATTCTTGATTTACAATCAACTGGGGCGTCCTGCTTCATTTGTTGTGTTTCGGGAATAACCTGATGTGTATTTGATGCACACACCAAATAGACGTGTGTGACACTCTATTAAGAAACATACTTGCTGTGTATATATTACGCTTGATGTTGTAATTAAAACTTTGTTGACTAGTACTAAGTGTAATTTTGTTCAAATAAATGACGTTGTTTCCGAAATTTAGCTGACTAGGACAGAGAATTTTAAAGACAGTTTACATGGCGTAATTAAAGAAAATTCTGAATAAAGGTCGCAGGAATAATAAACTAGACATCCTAGATAATTATACCAATAGTCGGTCATGTTCTTTATATATATAAAATAATTACTCTATATTTAGCTTGAAATTTAATCAATTTTTCTATGTTTTAAGTGAATTGTTGAGCCCTTTACATTGATAGTGGAATTTTGTACAAAAACTTGGCAAACCGTCAACCGGTTTGACATCAAAGATAACTTCAAGTTGAACACTTGCATTTCTAGATTAGTCTTTTTAATGGCCTCTAAGGCCAATATCAATTGGTTGGCAACTAAATTGTTGACCTATTCTTAGAGCTTCATCAACTCGCAACATTGTTGTCCAAGAATCCAAAAGCAAAATCATCAAGGCTCAACCCATAAAGTTTAAATGCTTAAATATTCAGACAAGGGCTAAACAATTCAACGGTTACTCTTGTTGGTAGCTATACAAATGCCCACCTTTCCTCATGATTATCACATGCTTAAATTCGTGATGTGTTACATGTCTAAGGTGGTTCAAATGCCTTATTCAATTATCAAATAATTGCTCTATAAATATATTAGAACAATCATTGACTCTCTTACTGCTTACTCTCTTTGACTTAAAATACTTAAACATTGTACTAGCTTCTACATTGGAGTGGCAATGCCGAAGAGCCCTAATCCACCCTACCCCCCAAAAAGCTTAATGTTTGCTCTTATTGCAGACATGGGATACCGATCTAGATCTAATCAATAACACTTTTATTCATTTATTTCATTTCACCTAAGTCATGTATATTTCCAAAAAAATTATATACTAGAGTATAAACGATTATGTCTATATTCAAACAAAGGATGGAAGAATTTAGTAGTATAAATGAGATATTAATAGTATGTAGAATAATGTAAATAAAGAATTTTGTTGTTTAGACCATTGTAGCTATTGATAGGTTATATCGAACATGGGCACCTAAGCTTAGGCGATCTCCTCAATGCATAGGTGGAGCCCAATAAGTCCATATCAACTTGTTCAAAACATTATTCGAGCTCTTCAAGCTTTTTTAATGTCATCATACCTAGGATGACTTCGGTAGTTCTTAAATCGAGCTCTTACAAGCTTAGCTAATCTCATTAGAAGCATTGGCCTTATCTCTTTCTTACTCTAACTCCTTAAACTTAGGCCATTAAGTCTTTGGTACATAGTCCTAGCTAACAAAATCAAAAGAAAATAAGATGTTAGTAACTCAATTGAATTAGAAAAGCATACAATCTATACTTGCCTGCCTTAAGATATTTTCTGTGATATTTGAAACTTATCTTCTTAATGTGGATAAATGTGTCTCAAAGAAGTAATGCACCTTCTTGGAAATAATTACAAACCTCTCTTATAAATATTAGGTAAAACTATAAGTAGGGAGGTCCTAAAACTTCTCTTTCTTAAGTCCTTACTTTCATCCTTTTTCCTCAAAGCCCTTTACTAATTTAAGCATCAAAGTGGTTGCATCAAAACCACTTCTAGTGGTCCTTAAAGCTTTTGTTTGTTTGTTTATTTTGCAGGTTGCTTCTAACCTATAGTTCCTTAACCAAAATCAACCAACAATAATGGCTAAGTTATTGTAATTTGTATACAATGTGCCAAGATATTTTGATGTATTTATAGATATTATTTATAAAGGGCAAGTATTTATTGTATTTATATACTTTTCTACTGGTATATATTTTATAATAAAGTCCCATAGATAATTAAAGTATGTATGGAATTATAATAAATATATATAATTAGTGAGATTCTATTATATTGTATTATCTAAAAGTTATCATTAGTCAGATAAATATCTAGAGGGGACATAAATATTTAGACCAACATATTATATAACTAAGGTCATTCTCACTGGATTGAGGGAAAGATATCTGAGTTATATAAGTAGGTACACTAGATATAACTTGCTAATAGAAGACACCACATGTTTAATGTCATTGGTAATGTCATTGGTCTCTCATCTAAATGAATGAGCGTAAATAATCTCTAAACTTGAGACTTTCATATATTCTATATATGGAATGTTGTGCTTTAATGCCGTTAAATGCAATATTTATTTGGATTGTACATAATATGGTTATTAGGTATGACATGAAATATAGAGATGATAGTGATAAGTCAAGATAAAATTTATCAATCTCTTGGATTAGAGAGTCGATATCTAAGGTCACTTAGTTAAGATAATAGTGATTTGTAAATCCATGACCATGGCAAGTATTATTAAGTCTATTTTATCTTGTAAACTAAGTACAATGATTAAATGTTAATGACATGATATGTAATGGTTTAATTAGGATATCATTTGATGAAGAAATTTAGTTATACAGTAATTGGTTTATAGTAGTTTCTCGTTCATATTTTTTCTATTATGTTAGATAACTAATAATTGCTGCCAAACAGTTTCCTTTGTTTATGTTTATATATATATTACCTCCGTGTATTGAAACCTAAAGGGTTGTATACTATAGCACAATTATAGGAACAAAGTTTTTATAAGAAATTTTAGTAGATACTAAAATTTATCAATATTAATTTCAAAACTAGAATAAATTGATCTGAAATAATAAATTGCAAGCAATTTATTTTATTGCTTAGTATATATATGCGGTTAAGTACCTTTTAAAAGTTATGTATTTTATTATTTCCTTTTTATGTATAAATAGATGGAATTTATTAATTCCATGTTTAATTACTATCGAAAAGTTCATGGTAATTGAAAGGATATGAAATTTAGTAATTTTATATTCAATTGCAAAGGTCATGGCAATTTAAAGGTTGTTTGCCTTTAATTCTATGTTTAATTATTATATAATTGAAAGGTTGTGGCAATTGAAAAGTTCATGGAATAAAATGTCTCTTTCATTAATTTTAATTAATGTTTAAAAAGAGAAAAGAGTAGGAGAAAGAGTTTAAGATGATGATTCTCTATTTTTAGAGAAACACCTTAAGAAAAGGTGAGAAAGAGAGATAATTTTTACTTCCTAGTTTTTCTAATTATAATCCTAATTATCTAGTAATATAAAGGATTAAAATTTGTTCTTATTAATATGTGTGTGGATATTACTAGATGGATTATATTTGGAGTCCTTATAGTGAATACATTTTAAAATAACAAATCGGATTCAGATTTTATTTGAACTCCATTCTCAAGAGGAAACGGTACTTTTTATCAAGAAAAATATAGTTTTATAATATTTTATCAACATATATTTTATTGCGTGTTACACATGGATCGTAAGATAGGTTTTATAGTTTAGTTTTTTTTTTCTACTACGTTCTTTTTTATCTATAAAACCTAACAGTGATATCAAAGCAACTTATGTAACATGTAAAACATATGTTGGTATTGTCTTAGATTTGATTCATAGAATAATTGTTATGATCTTTATGGGATTAATTTATTCATGTTTACATTATGGATCATGGAATCTTTTGCTTTTGGATCGAAAACATTTATATCTTTTATAAGTGTAAATCGTTGTTTGATATCGATAGTATTTTTTTTTTATCCATGGATCGAGAAATTTCATAAATAATTTTTTTTTATGAGAATATGGTTATAGTAATCCCAAGTATATATATCTGGATTATAATAATTATTTTAAATTAATTGGTTAATATGGTTTATGTTATTTATGGAGCTTTTATTACTTGCACATAATCATGAGTCTAGGCATGAATGTTTTTGTGTGAATATTTATGAATTTATTAAATAGGACTTATGTGTCCTTCAGATGGGTTGAGTTCGAAAAATGAATGTAATTTCATTTTTTTTTTTTTAGGGTTTATGTATCCATAGATAAAATGTAAATTGAGTGTATGTAGGTCTACGAACCCAAATTCAAATTCTATTTGTACTCTACTATCTATTTTTTTTTTTTAGAAAATTAGTTTTAGTACTAGAAATGGAAGATTGGAGGTCTATATTTACCTAAGACACAAACAATTCCAGAAGGCTAAAGAGAAGTTACATTTGAGTTAATGGATTTCGGTCCCATGACCATCTAGTGTAAGCCTAGTCTCGACCAATTTTAGTTAGTCCATGATCATTGCATTATTGTTTTATTATAGTTGTTTGATTTATTTTATGTATGTAAGTATTGTTAATGATTGACAATAGTATACATGTGGTGAGACATTATAAAATCCCCTAAATATATTAAGTCAAGGTTTGACAATGTTGCCCTCCAATTATAAATTATAAAATAGTTAAGATTTTATGTGAGTCGGTATAATTCAGTTTTAGGCTCATATTAAATAACTATAATTTTTATAATTTACTACCGGGTTGACTAAAATTGAATTGTTGATTTGTTAGCTTAGCTAAGGTTAAAAATTTAATAGGTAAGTATTAGGTTTTAAAGTTACACTTTAAAAAGTAGCCCAATAAGAAATCTAAAAGTCATATAGTTTTATGATTGGCAAGTTCATTAAGGCTTACTTAAAATAATGTAATATGTAGGTACAACTCAACTGTGTGCATATTAATTTTATTTAGAATTTTGGATCCACTAGAAAACCTTTCAACGGGATTTTCCAAATCTAATAGAGGGGGCTATTAGATTTGAATAAAATAGTAGGAGATAATTTAAAAGTCTTTTTATAAAATAAATTCATAAATACTAAACTCTGCATCTTTTTTGTAGATCCAATATGGCAAATAGCAATAATAACATTTCACTACAATCTATTCTTAATAAAGACAATATCCTCATTTAACTAAATTTCCTTGATTGGATGAGGAAATTAAAAATTGTCCTTAGGCATGAAAGGAAATTATATATCTTAGAAGAGGAAGAAATTAAAGAATTGGGCGAAGCTGCCACCATAGAAGAATATGAGCAATATTGAAAATACTTGGAGGACTCTATTGATGTTCAATATCTCATGCTATTTGCAATGTCATTTGAATCGTAGAAGCAACATGAGAATATGTTTATAAGAGAGATATATGCTCACTTGTTGGAGCTATTCTAGGAAAGTGCTAGGGCCGAACAGTACAATACGTCTCGGACCTCATTTAATTGTAAGATGGTTAAGGGGAGCCAAGTTGGGCCTTATGTACTCAAAATGATAGGGTACATAGAGAGGCTTCAGAGCTTAGGCTCCAAGTTAGATGAAAAATTGGCTATCAATCTAATATTGGCTTCTCTATTAGATTCCTTCTCCCAGTTTGTCATGAACTATAACATGAACGAAATGGAGAGGTCTTTAATAGATTTGCTTGCTATGTTGAGGATAGTTAAAAAGGACTTAAAGTCTAAGTTAAAGATGCCTCAAGAGGTTCTCTTTATTGGTAAGTCAAAAAGGAGAAAGGTTAATGGAACTAATAATTCTAAGGGTAAGCAAGTGGAGAAAGGTAAGCAATCCAAGCTCAAGAAGGGGCAACAAAAGCCTAATTCTGATAAGAAGAAAGCAATATGTTTCCATAATGGTAAGAAGGGCCATTAGAAGAGGAATTGTATTTAATTTAAGAAAAAAAATATTAAGTGAGAATAATACCTTAGGTATCTTTATGATTGAATGCAATCTTTCTATTTTTTCTACATGGGTCATAAATACAGGACGTGGTTCTCACATCTATCTTGACTTGCAAGGTTTAAAGAAATGGACCTACGAGTAGCTAATGAAGCGAGAGTTATTACTTTGGCTATAGGAACCTATATGATTTCTTTACCTAGTGGACTTATATTAGAAATAGAGAATTGTTATTATGTCCCTAGTTTCACCAAAAACATAATTTTGGTATCATGTTTAGATACCAAGGGATTTGTTTTGCAGTTTAAAAATAGAAGTTGTTCATTTTATATGAAGGAAATATTTTATGGTGATAGAACATTAGTTAATGGTCTTTATATTCTTAATACTAATGAATCTGTTCATTGCATTGAGACTAAGAAATAGAAAACTCATGATTCAAATTTAACTTACCTATGGCATTGTAGACTTGGTCATGTAAACGAGAAATGCTTAGCTGAACTTCATTCTGAAGGGTATTTGGATTCATTTGATTTTGAATCTATAGTTACTTACAAAGCATGTTTACAAGGTAAAATGGCTAAGAAACCTTTTACAAAGAAAGGTAAAAGGGCAAAAGAGTTATTAGAACTCGTACACAGTGATGTGTATAGGCCATTATCAACTCAAGTTAGAGGTAGATTTTCTTACTTTGTGACTTTTATTGATGATTTAAGTAGGTATGGATTTATCTACTTAATGAGGTATAAGTTAGAGACTTTTGAGAAATTCAAAGAATTTAAAAGTAAAGTAGAAAATCAACTTGGTAAGAAGATAAAAACACTTCGTAGTAATAGAGGTAGAGAATATCTTAGTTAAGAGTTCATTGACTACTTGAAGGAGTGTGGAATAATTTCACAATTCACACCTCCTGGAACACCAAAGTGGAATGGTATCTCAGAGAGGAGAAACCGTATCTTAATGTACATGGTTAGGTCAATGATGAGTCATGTGAGTCTTCCTTTAACTTTTTAGGGTTATGCCTTGGAAACAACAGCATATACATTGAACCATGTTCCAACTAAGGCAGTAGATAAAATGCTATATTAGTTATGGTTTGGAAGGAAACCCAATTTATCTTATCTTAAAGTTTGAGGCTATGATACTTACATGAAGAGTGGATTCTCTGATAAGCTTGCAATAAAGTCTATTAAATGCACATTTATAGAATATCCCAAAGAAACTAAGGGATGCTACTTTTATCTTCTAAGTGAGAACAAAGTGTTTGTTGCTCGATATACTACATTCTTAGAGAGAGAGTTTATCTTTAAAGAAATTAGTGGGAGTAAAGTAGATCTTCAAGAAATTCAAGATTCCGTAAATGAGTTGGAACACAAGCAATTGGGTGTGAAACAAACATCACAAGTACTTATGGTGCTACAATTAGAGATTGCTCTTGAAATGTGAGAACTACATAGGTCAATAAGAGTACGTCGAGAACTTGAAAGGTTAAATTTACTCATAACACATTAGGAAGAAGTACTACTCGTAGAAAATGATGAACCATTGACATATGAAGAAGCAATTGCTTCACCAGACTTTAAGAAATTGTTAAAAGCCATGAAATTTGAGATGGACTCTAGGTATACTAACCAAGTATGGGATTTGGTAGATGCACCAATTCGGGTAAAACCTATAGGGTGCAAATGGGTTTTTCAAAAGAAGACTGACATAGATGGAAATGTAAGTACCTATAAAGCTAGGCTAGTAGCAAAAGTTTTTGCTCAATGTCATGGAATTGATTATGATGAAACTTTTTTGCCAGTAGTAATGCTTAAGTCTATTCAAATTTTGCTTACAATAGCAGCTTATAAAGATTATGAGATTTAGCAAATGGATGTTAAAACAACTTTCTTAAATGGAAAGTTAAAGAAGGAAGTGTACATGGTACAACCTGTAGGTTTTATAGCACTTGAGAATATCAATAAAATCTGTAAGTTGAAGAGATTCATTTATGGATTGAAGCAAGCTTCTCGAAGCTGGAATTTGAGATTCAATGAGGTAGTGAAGGAATTTGGCTATCTTAAGAATCTAAAAGAACCTTGTGTTTATAAGAAGGTGAATGGGAGCATGATTGTGTTCTTAGTTTTATATGTTGATGATATCCTTTTGATTGGAAATGATATACCTATCCTAGAGTCTACCAAAGCTTGGTTAGGTAAGTGCTTCTCCATAAAAGACTTAGGAGAAGTAGCCTATATCTTAGGAATTAAGATATACCGAAATAAGTATAAGAGGTTGCTTGGTCTAAGTCAAAGAACGTATGTTGACAAAGTATTAAATAGATTCAATATGCAAAATTCTAAGAGGGGATTCTTGCCTATGTCACATGGTGTACATTTCTCTAAGGTAATGTGTCCAAAAACACAAGAGAAGGATAAAATGGATAGAGTACCATATGCCTTGGCAATTGGGTCCATAATGTATGCCATGATATGTATGTAGCTAGACATCGCTTATGCTGTAAGCACGACCAGTAGATATTAAGCTTACCTAGGTAACGGTCATTAGGCTACTATTAACACTATTCTCAAGTATCTGAGAAGAATAATAGATTTGTTCTTGGTTTATGGAGGAGACAAGGAACTAGTTGTAAGAGGATATATTGATGCTAGTTTCCAAACATATCATGATGATTTGAAATCACAGCAAAGTTATGTGTTTTCCTTAAACCATGGAGCTGTTTGTTGGAGGAGCACTTACTTAACTAAGCTAAGTATATAGCGGCTTCTGAAGTAGCTAAAGAAGCCGTATGGATTAGAAACTTTATCTTTGAGTTAGGAGTAGTTCCAAGTATTGTAGATCTTGTTACACTAAATTGTGATAACAATACAGCTATAGCTTAGGCTATGGAACCAAGGTCTCACTAGAGGTCTAAATATGTACTTTAAAAATTTCACATCCTCAAAGAGATAGTTCAAAGAGGTGATGTGTTGGTTTACAGAGTAGCAACAGATGAAAATGTTGCTGATGCACTCATAAAGGCCTTACCTTAGTAGAAATATGAGACCCATGTAAGGAGCTTAAGACTTAGAGCTTATAGTGCTTAGCAATAGTGCAAGTGGGAGTGTTGTAATTTGTCTATAATGTGACAAGATATTTTGATGTATTTAGGGATATTATTTATAAAAGGTAAGTATTTATTGTATTTATATACTTTTCTACTGGTATATATTTTATAACAAAGTCCCATAAATAATTAGAGTATGTATCAAATTATAATAAAGGTGTAATATCAATGAGATTCCATTATATTGTATTATCTAAAAGTTGTCCTTAATTGGATAAATATTTAGTAGGGACATAGATATTTAGATAATATGTTATATAACTAAGGTCATTCTTATTAGATCGATGGAAAGATATTCGAGTTATACAAGTGAGTATCTAAAGTTAAGTAGGTACACTGGACACGACTTGTTAATTGAGGATACCACATGTTTAATGTCATTAGTCTCTCATCTAAATAAACAAGTGTAAATAATCCCTAGTCTTGAATCCTTCGTATATTTTATATATGGAATGTTGTGCTTTAATGTCTTTAAACGTGGTCTTTATTTAAATTGTAAGTAATACGGTTATTAGGTATGACATGAAATATAGAGAGGATAGAAACGAGTTAAGATAGAATTCATCACTCTCTTAGATTAGGGAGTCAATATCTAGGGCCACTTGATTAAGATAATTGTTATCTGTAAGCCTGTAGCCATGACAAGTATTATTAAGTCTATTTTATCTTAGAAACCAAGAAAATGATTACACGTTGATGACATGACATGCATTAGTTTAATTAGGATATCATTTGATGAAGAGATTTAATTACATAGTAATTGGTTCATAATGGTTTCTCATTCACACTTTTTCTATTACATTAGATAACTAATAACTATTGCTAGACAGCTACCTTGGTTTATGTTTATATATACATTACTTTTGTATATAGAAACTTAGAGGGTTATACATTATAGCACGATTAATAGGAACAAAGTTTTGACAAGAAATTTTATTTGATATTAAATTTTTCAATATTTATTTCTTAGTTAGAATAAATTGTTTTGAAATAATAAATTGGAAGCAATTTTTTTTATTGCATAGTATATATTTGCAGTTAAATACCTTTTAAATGTTATGTATTTTATTATTGCCTTTTCGTGTATAAATAGATGGAATTTATTAATTCCATACTTAATGACAATCGAAAAGTTTATGACAATTGAAAGGTTTATGACAATTGAAAGGATATGGAATTTATTAATTTTATATTCAATTGCAAAGTTCATATCAATTAAATGGTTGTTTGCCTTTAATTTTATGTTTAATTATTATACAATTAAAAGGTTAAGACAATTGAAAAGTTCATAGAATGAAAGGTCTCTTTCATTAATTTTAATTAATGTTTAAAAAGAAATAAGAGTAAGAGAAAGAGTTATGATAATGGTTTTCTATTTTTAGATAAATATCTTAAGAAAAGGCTACAGAGAGAGATATATAATTTTTTCTTCCTAATTTTTTTGTTTCTATTTCTAATTCTAATTCTAGTTATCTAGCAATATAATGGATTAGAATTTGTTCTTGTTAATGTATGTGTGGATATTACTAGAGGGATTACTTTTAGAGTCTTTGTGGTAAACACATTTTGAAATAATAAATCAGAATCAAACTTCAATTGAACTTTATCCTTAGGAGGAGACGGTATTTTTTATCAGGGAAAAAGTAATTTTATAATCTTTTATTAACATATATTTTATTGCATGTTACACATAGATCTTTGGATATGTTCTATAGTTTAGTTTTTTCTTTTTCTTTTCCACTGCATTCTTTTTTATCTATAAAGCCTAACATAAGTGACATGAATAACAATCTCTTTATGAGATGGATTAGGTTTGATTCTCTTCTTCTTAGTAATTGTAATATGATAGTTGGGAAAAAAAAAAAGAAAAAAGAGAAAGAATGTCATTGCCTCTCTATTATAATGGCATTACACATTGCCGATGTAGAATGTGAAGTACTTAGTGAGATGTTAATGTGGTGTTTAAAGGGAAATAAAATATTTCCAAACTTAGTTCCCTTATTGAATTCCTATCTCTAGAAACCTGGATTGAAATCTTAAGACTCTAATTTCATTAAAGCATCAAAGTCATGACACCTACTCCACATATATGCATGAATATGTTTTCTTATAATGGCATTGCACATTGTTGATGTGGAATGTGAGGTACTTAGCAAGATGCTAATGTGGTGTTTAGAGGGAAATAAAATAATTGCAAACTTATTCCCTTATTGAACCCCTATCTCTAGAAACTTAGATTAAAACCTTAAGACTTTAATTTTATTGAAGCACTAAAGTCATGACGCCTACCCTACATGTATGCATGAATATGTTTTCTGACCCACTTCTTTAAGCATGAGAACAAAACAATATATATATATATATATAAATGCCAACACCTACTTTGTTAATGGAGTTTCCATGAAACATGATGCTTACATGATGTTTGAGTTAGTAGATCTTATTTTAACCCAAGTTGTTAAACTTGCAATTCTATCTTATTTTAACTCAAGTTTCAACAATCTATGTAAATTAGCTCTTAGAAACTATAAATATGCTTATAAAATCATAAAGAATCAAAACATATGATGTAAATAAAGAAATATAATATAAATTTTTGTCATAATATCAATTATAATGCAAATAATTAGGTATTTTAATGCATAAAACTAACATACAAATCTTAGTATCGTTATATATTATATTACAAAATAAATCATTATGATAAAATACTAAATTAAAATAAAACGTTACCTTTCTCATGTATGTATAAAACCAATCGATTTCTAAAAAGGATTACTACTATTTTACCATCATCAAAACTATTATAAGCTCGCTCAAATATAAACATAATTGTTATTATAATTATCATTATTGCCAACTAATTATTGGTACTATTGCTAATAATATCCATGTTTTCTTACTTTAAATCCCATAAAGCATCGGTTCATACTTCATCTTCGATGGCATTGATATCATAAATCTCCCAATCAACTTTAATCTCACTTCATGGACCATGACTCTCCATTTCTACAAGGACAATAATTTGTTTGCATAATATAGCATTCATCTTTTTTCTTACTTCTTACACATAAAAAGATATTCAATGAATCATCATTTTATAAATTAAATATATCTTCTTCTTTAATTTTTTCTTCATCTTCAGAAGGAGATCTTTAATAGTAAAGCTGGTAATGTAATCAATTTAATAAAGAAGTAAATATGGTATCATTTTGTTCACAATTTGATTGACTCCATATGTAATTTGTCAAATATTTTATATTTATATTTACCCATTTATTAATTATATCAAGAGATCCTAATACATTCATGTTGATGGATTTACATGTGTAAGTTGAAATTTGGCACAACATAGTTATGGCACATCAACTTAAATTGCTACGTATACTTGTACCTATTTAACCTAAATTGTATATGCTTTGCCACATTAACTTCAAAATGTCTCCATAAAATTCAATTCATATTAATAACTTGTTGAATTCAACAATTATATGGTAACTTTAGGTTGTTGTATATAATGATTTTATTTATCATTTCGAGATAGGCTTTGGAAGAGAACATAGGAGTGATAGAAGGGAATTCTTTATTTTGTTGTTGTTATCAAGTAATTTTCAATGTACATTTATAGGTCCCAAATAGGGAATGTACAAGAATTGAACTAATCAACTTAATAGTTTAAGTTTTTTCAAAAATTTCTTCTATTTTGTTTGTGAAAGCAAAAAGTTGATAACTGAATTATGATACCAATAAATATATGTGTAGAGAATAAAGTAAAATAATTATGATGATGTCCTGTGCATCAATTTACTTTTTTAGTTTTACATTAGGCTCTAGTCAAATCAAACTATTTTCTATTATACTCTTAAGAAAAATCATATAGCTATAAGTGTACAATTGTTAGTGCTTTACCTCTTGCTCTCACCCTTAGTAAAAGTATACAGATCTTCAACTAATCTAATACTCCCTTAAAGTATTTTAGCCAAAAATAAGTTATTGCTTTGCCTTGCATTGTCATCTTAGCAAAAGGACGAAAAATTACAATAACTTGATCATTAACTCCAAATAATGTTATTGCAACTTCCTTAACACATTTGCTTAAGCAAACTCTAAGTCGTAAGAGCACATTCTACTTTTTTTCCTTGTCCCTCTATTTTCTCTTATCCTTTCTACTTCCTTTTTTTTTTACCTTACACTTTCATAAGCTATATAACAATAAGAATACATAGCGTTAGATTAAAGATTAACCTTGCTATATCTTGCTTGTTCTTCTCTTAGCTTGCTTGGAATCCTTAAATGTCTTGATCTTACATTCAAAATCTATAAAATTAGGTAAGAGTTTAATCTTTTCGAATGAATTTGCCGCTTAACTATAACTTGTTAAATGTTCTTGAAACATTATAATGTGAATCTTGCATGCTTAAATAATTGGGAATACTCGTAATCTTATTTGAAGTTATACATGCGAATGTCTTGGTGACATTAATTTTCCATAAATAAATTTGCTGGTGAGTTCCCTAGAAGAAATGGCATTTATACAACTTGACCTTGTAACATAAAATCTTCTCATAATTCTTATTCGTTGTTCATTTAAATTGGATGGGTAAATATAATTTCGATTTAGGTTGAATATCTCAAAAAATAATCTAAAAACACAAATTATTTATATAACATTTAAATTTAAAATATCTACAACAAACATGTCCAAATCTTTAAAGATTGAATCTTTATGCAATAAATTCATGTTTCCTTTCCAAAAGCTTGTTATAATTAGGTATATTGCCTGAATATATCCAACTCATGATGTTAGGTCTTGAACCATAATGATTGTATATCTATTAAAAACATAAAGATCTAGAATGAACTTATGATTTGATATAGATTTATTTCGATGCTTCTTGTGTCATCTAGATGCTTCTTACCTAAGCACACTTCATTTTAATAAAGTAAATAATGTTTTGAAAATGTCCTTTATATGCACCATATGCCTTCTTCTTTCTAATGACCTTTTATTATGAGCCTCCACCTTCTACTGAGCATTTACTTGTATATTTCACTTTTATTTTTTCTATACTTAATAAGTAAGTTAGATAACACATATTGTATTTTGTTATAACTAAAACTAACCATAAAATTTAGCAGCATTTAGTATAAATTTCACTTCAACACTTGTAATAGTAAAAAATGAGGTGGAGGAAGTAGTAGAGGTGATATGGTGTCATGGCATAATCATGGTTAGCAATAGTGATGACAATGGTAATGGTTGTAGGGTTAGAAGTGATGAGACGATAATAATAGTGGTAATAAAATTGGTGTTGTGTATTGGTAGCAACAATAATAAGGTTTATTGCAACAATATTGATGCATGGCGATGTTAATCATGGCAATGGTGAATCAAAGAGTAAGATTAGTCATGATAGTGCTTATGTGATAATGATGACGGTGATGTAGCGGAATGGTAGTATAGATGGTTATAATGGTGCTAGTGTAATTGTGGTGTGAAAAAATGCCAAACGATTATAATACCTTATAATTGTGTAAAGAGAATAGTATTATTACGCGATAAAAGATAATAGCTATTCGCTTGAAGAGGTAATAAAAAGACTTTAGGATAATCAATCTTATATTAACTTATAATTAAATAAGGAAATAAGTACAGTGTAAAAAGTAATTATACCATTAAGTTGTTGTCACTTTGAAAGTGAATTAAAGAGGTGATAAAATGTTAAATTCTAATAATTAAATAACAAAATTGAAAAAAGATAAGGTCCACAGGATTGTACGGACACATTTAATTTTGAAATCATAGTCAGATATCAAATCAAATCCGAATACATTACGATGTGCTAAAGTTTTTGCACGGGTGAAATAATGGTGAATGAAGAGATGTTCGTACAGTTGCAGTAAAAAAGTAATTGGATAATAACAACTTACGATATAAAACACTATCAAATCAAATGGACAATATTCACCCTAATCCCTAGATGGCCAGGCCTATAGTTCTGATAATAATAATAATGAAAAAAAGCGTCTATACCCATCGTTTTCACCGGCGACTGCATCGCTTTAATTTGCTTGAGCTGTCTTCGGATTCGTTTTGCCCTAGAAGAGAGACCGAGAGGTTATTTATATCACCATATATTTATATTTTTATAACATGTTCGAACAATTATTGAAACGAGAGATTGAGAGCGTATTATATTTTGAAATTGCGGCCAGAAACTTTTGGTCTTTCCCTATATTTATTTTTCTGTAGTGCTTTTGTAAATATTAGAAGATAAATTGAAAATTTTCTTTATACACCCCTAATAGGTATCTTTACGTCAGCGTTAACCCGGCGGATTATATTTTGTTTTCCTTTTTCTTTTTTCCCCCTCTGACTTGATCTCCATTCTTCCCTTATAATAACAAACACATTAAGTCTATATATACCCACTCAACTCCAAGTCTTCGAAAACTACTCAAAGTCTTGCCCTTTAGTTTGGAAGAAAAACAAGAGAACTTCGGCTTTACTCGTGTTTTGTGTACGTTGAAGAAAGAAGAGAGAGAGAGAGAGAGAGATAGAGATGGGAAGAGCTCCATGTTGTGACAAGGCCAAAGTTAAGAAAGGTCCATGGTCCCCTGAGGAAGATGCAAAGCTAAAAGAATACATAGAGAAACATGGCACTGGAGGAAACTGGATTGCTCTTCCACAAAAAGCTGGTACGTACCTTTCTAATTATTTGTGGATACCCGTTTTACTGAACTGATCACACCAAATGGCACGTCACTCCTTATTGAGTTGTTTCTTCTGTAGCATATACGGTTTTTCGAATTGCTGATTGCTTTCTGGGTTGTTTCTATGTAGTAATATTCTTTTACCATCTTCACATGATTATTAATGAATCTTTTTTTTCTGCTAATTAATTGTTATCAGATTTTGTGGCACTAGTTCTTATTTATTTATATATTTTCAGGTCTTAAAAGATGTGGGAAAAGTTGCCGTTTGAGATGGCTTAATTATCTCAGACCTAACATTAAACATGGAGAATTTTCCCATGATGAAGACCGTATAATATGTACTCTCTTTGCTGCCATAGGAAGCAGGTAATTCTGAATCAAGCTACACAAAATTGAATATTCTTTTGTTTTTAAATGAAATTCAAACATCAGACACCAAACTCATATATCTACTGAAAAACCTAAATATGAACATTATTAATAATAATGATGCCTTTTTTTCTTCTTCCACGTTTCTAGTGGTAAGAATTTCCAGTGGAACCTCAAATCATCTCTGTTTCATGGAACATTTTTCAGACTTCTTTGATTTTTGTATTTGTTACGATTAAAATTCTAGAATTCACGAATATTATCATATGAATCTCAAGCAATTATAGCTACTAATGATTTTGATTTCTTTCGGCTGCAATAATGGTGTGAAGCAAAATTAGTATAGCCATTAGTTAGAGATGAGGGTTTATCATCGTAAAGGTGTCAGTGGAAGGTAATCATAGTCACTTTTTATCATCACTTCTAACTGAAAACCTCTAATAATTCTAAACCTTTTGAGATTATTATTATAATAACATTTCACAACCGTAAAATTATGAATACAGTAAATTCTAGAGAAAATTTTGATAAAACATTTTTCTAAAACAAACTTACCCTAAAATTATGTTTTTGAGTAATAACGAAGCTTTCTTCAATTTGAATGCAGGTGGTCAATAATAGCTGCTCAACTTCCAGGTAGAACCGATAACGATATCAAGAACTATTGGAACACCAAGCTGAAAAAGAAGCTCTTTGGTTCTATCCCACAATGCCAGAGAAAACCCCTACAAACCTACACAAACTTCTCATCTTTTCTTCAAGGTTGTTCCCCTCCATTTTCTCCATCACCAACACCAACACCAACCCCTATTCTCTCTTACCGTCCTAATCTCTTAAGCACCATTACCACTACCACCACCACCACCACTTCATATCCAATCGCTGCTGGTAACAACAATCCCTTCCAACCTCAAGATAGCCTTATGGGTCCAATCTTTTATGAAAATCAAGCATACGTTGGAAGCAGCGTTGGTGCTAGTCCAACCAGTAACAGTTACTTGATTGAACAAATAGGGTTGAGTCATGGATATTTTTCTTTTAATGTTGAAGATAATCATCAGACTATGCATGGAAACATTGGCTCTGGGAATGATTTTTTCAGTGAAAACCCTTCCGATTATGGGCTTGAAGAGATTAAGCAGCTGATTAGCAGCTGTAGTGGCAATAATAATAATTATTGTGACAATAGTAGTAACTTTATTTTGTTTGATGAAAACAAGAGTAGCACTGGTACTCAAGAAAGAGCCATGCTGTACTATTGATGCTGACCGTGTGTAAAACCAAAAACATTTTGAATTGCAAAGGAGGGATGGGTACAAGATTTCATACGCCAATATATATTTTGGTTTTTTTCATGCTTAATACTTCTATTTCTAATAATAAGTACAAATCATCGTGAAAGTTGGCTCCAAGTGATAATTATTCTTTTCGACAAATAAGAATCACGTCCTGGAACATCACACAGGATAAATGGATTAGAAACCCAATATCAAAATTTAACGAAATCCTTTATGTTTTAAGCAATCTAATCATTTAGATTCTTTATATTTATGTCAAACTCTGATTAGTTCTTCTATATTTGAGGTATCGTTGCATCTAAGACCATCCTCAACCGTGGGTGAGTTCAAGGAGGAACCTTTTTTTAGGTTTTTTGTGCGATGGTTGGATTTTTTGAGTAAGGTCTGACTCTCTCCCCACCTCCCTCTTCCCCTCCTCTCCGCATTAATTATGGTTCATAAAATAATGTAAAACTATTGATGAGAAACTTTTATGAAGGAATTTAAAAATAAAGTAAATAGATTCTAAGCACTAAAGT
This sequence comes from Lumnitzera littorea, assembly GCA_024138015.1. Lineage (NCBI taxonomy): Eukaryota > Viridiplantae > Streptophyta > Magnoliopsida > Myrtales > Combretaceae > Lumnitzera > Lumnitzera littorea. The sequence continues at coordinate 31,692,452 of JAMXBB010000003.1, forward strand.
TTTTTAAAATATTAATGTGGTGTTTAAATATTTAAAACGGAATCCTTAAAGTTAAATGATGGCTTAATAGGTCCTTTTATATATGCTCGATCATAAATTAACAGAGATATTAATGAAGTGACTTAGTTCATATATAAGCACAATGAAATAACGCACCAGAAATATGCAAGACACGGTTGAATTTGATATTAACTTAAAAGAATTTAAGTGAAACATTTAAAGTATAAAGAATTCGATTGAAGTTGGGTATATATATAAATTTTAAGAAATCATGATATATAGTTTTGACTAAAAAAAAATCATGATATATATTTAATTTACAGAAAAAATAAATGTTGTGGAAACTAGAGAAGCCATCGTTGTTTAATAATATGCAATCATGAAAGTCAAGCACAGCATTGTGTTTCCCATATATCTTAAAAAATATGCGATCTTTCTTTAATGAAATGTCAGTTTCATGTTTCTTTAATTTTTGAGTCTGTTCCTTTGGATCTTTGTACATATCTGACTCGCTAGTACGAGAAACATTTAATATCGACTTGATGTCTATCTAAATCTCAGTCTTATTATACAAATTTTTTCGTTTTTTTGAATTTCAAGTATTTAATTATTATTCAGTCAGAAAGCTGACATTTAGCTAAATTAAGTTAAAATCGAAAACGATGTGTTTTAAACAAATAATTAAATGATGCACGTAATATCGGGAGCAAAATGATTAAGTGGGGGGTGTGGGGGCATCTCATGTAACTGTTTGTAGCATATGCACTACGATTTACAATATCTAATTGCATCAAGACACATGTGAGCTGTAATTCAATTATTGAAAGGACTTGGATTACGACATTCACGGCATGGAGAGAGACAAACCTTGATTAGAAAAAGCGTTGATTCACAATATATATTATCCAAGTTGGAAGAAAAAAAGTTTAATAGATAAGAGTAGCTAACGGGTATCTATTAAAAAGATTAAAAAATGGATTTTTTACGTATTTTTTTTTTGTAAAAATGTATAATTAGATATAGAAAATGTAAAATATATATATTTTAAAAATTTTAATAAATCTTTCAACGAAAAGTAGTTTTTATTATGCAAGTGTTGAATATGGTGATAGAGAATCCTCATGGGGAAGCAGTCCAAAAGAGATCCAAACGGACATGATTAAGAAAATATTGTGCCCACCACAAGGCATGTCATAGGTTGGTTCGTGCTTTTTTTGCTTAGACAAAATTAATTATTAAAGTTGTGTTTCCAAAGAGAAACAGAGAAATGTTGAAGGATGGATGTGCATTGACCTCTTCCACCTTGTTTGTTTGCATATTTAGGGTTTTAATATAAATAAATTAAAGGGAATGGACAGCTAGAGGGTTCGTGTAAGACTAAACATCTAGGGTTAAAAAAGATATGGTGAAAGTCTTTCTAGGAATGTCTTTTCTAGTGAGAGTGTACATAAGGTCAAAAGGTGGGATACCTACCAACTCAATAAACGTTAAACAACTTTCTAGCAAACGGGTATTAATCGATCTATATGCCATATTTTCCATTTTCCATAGTCTGAAATTTAAGTCAAAAAGTTCGTAGTTAATTATGGCCCGATGATATAAACATCAACCTTAAATTAGCATACATTAAATTTGAGTTTTCTCTCTAAAAATGTAATACATTACATCTCAAATTTGAAAGAGTTGATATTACTGAGATGTCCTTATCTTTTGTTAATTACACATAAAGCTCAAAATCCTATGCTCTTCTCATCTAAAAAACTTTTAATTATTTGAAATGCTTTTAAAAGCATCTATCAAAACAATGGCGAGCTATAAAGCTAGTAAATAAAACCTATACTTAGACCTAGGTAAGAGTCGGTTTTGAATCGTAAACTAGATTAGCGGGAAACTAATTGGCTTGACCCTTAAGAAGTCGAATCGAATTGCACCCCCTCCCCACGAATTGATGGGTCACGAACCACCATTGAATTGGTGGGTTGGTTGGGCCAATTCATGACCTTAAAACAAAAAGAAAAAGAAAAAGGAAGAGAAAAAGAAGGTTACTTAGTTGGAAAAAATAATTGGATAATATCTAGTAGATTATTGCATATCAAAGTTACTTTATTTGCAATGGTGAAGGAAGATTTTTAAAAATAATATTATTAAACTAATGATAGATGATTAATAATAAGTTAATTATGTGTTAAGGATAGATGAAAAATTCAATTTTAGTTAATGTAGGTTCTTTTTGTAAAACTTGTCAAATGTTAAGAACTCGAATATTAGGAAAAAATAAAATATGATGGGAAAAAAATAAAAAAGTTAGAATCACATTAAGTTGAAAATTAATAAAAAAATTAGAAATTATTAATGAATTAGCATACTTTAAAAAGAAAAAGAAAAAAGAGATTATATTATTAGAAATTATTAAGGTATTAAAAAAATAAAAAAAAATGGTTCAAGAGCTAAATCGACCTAAAATTGCCCCCCTCCTCCCCCTTCGATCACAATTTAACTGTGGTTGAGCTTGTGAATCGATGTTTTCGGGCTGGTTTAGGGTCGAGCTGGGCTGTTGCCCACCTCTACTTATACCCACAATTACATGTGATACTATAGCACATAAAACCTAAAATTATTTTTAAATACAACATCTAACCACTCGCAATACATATACTAGGTTAAGGCACTTTAATATGGGGGTAGGAAATACAATCAACAAACAACATGCATCGTCTTTCGTCTAACATGTGGCATTCTGTTTAGCATGTCATATACAAGATGTTTTCATATTGGTATTAGCTCTTGTTGCTTGTATTAGGCATTGATAGTTTAATCCACTACTCTCTTTCGTAATCCTATCCAATACCACAATTACAACCTATAAAAATTTGTTAGGCACTCTAAACCTTATTAACCACATTTTCACTATATCAATAACCCTCTTAGTCAAAGTATTTTTTGATAAAAACAAACTAAAGGGTGTTAGGGCTTAAAAAAATTAATTATTAAAATCTGTTTGAAATGTAAGAATATACATAATGTATCTATATTTTAAAGAGCAAAGTTTGTTAAAATGTCAATATGATAAAGTGATTAAATACATGCACTTAAAAACATTAGAGCTTAGGTTCAATTCTTAATAGAGTCATTTCACCTTTTAAGTTGCCTTTATGGTTTATCTCTTAGTGAATCATTTTTATTGTTTTTTTTATTTATTCCCCAAATAACTAATGGAATTAAATTAATTTGTTAATGAATAATAATTAACTAAATAAATTCTAATCTATGACTATTAATTCATAGTACTATACCATAAATAAAAATTTACATTGTCAATACTATAAGTGTTTCAACCTAATAGTATAAAGAATCAATTTACTTGATGCGCTAACATTTTTTCATAATTAATATTATGAAAATGAATGAGAATTTTTAAACAATGAGTAAAATCAGGTATATTACAAAAGGTTTTTCTATTGTTGCATTGATGATGAAACAATCTTGAAAAATTATCACAAAGAAATTATGGAATATTTTCATTATATAATATTGTTCTTTTAATTCTACTTGTAATTTTGTTTAGATATTCTTTTTTATGACTTATTTTTTATTAATGACAAAACTTAGACAAGGTTTTCATAGTAATTCCATTTTTGACAAACTGATAGTTAAATTTCAAGTAATATATATACTATAATGAAGGTGAAAACCTTTTTTTTTTTTAGCCATTTATGAACTTGTTGATAGGTTATTGTAAATGTGGTCCTCTAAGTCCACGATTGATCTCTTCAAGCATTTGTCGACCTTAAGAGCTATGGTTGATCTTTACGAAACTTGGTTGGATCTCTAATAGTCGGCTGACCTCTCCATGATTTTGGACATGCCATTAACTCTAAGGATGATCCTACTTGAACCCAAAAGCTCCCAAGAGCTCGACTAATCTCACCTGAGTATGTTAACTAAATGCCAATCTTGCTTTAGCTCTTTAGAGCTTGTGCCCTCAAGCTTACAATGTACAAGTTTGACCCATTGATTCAAATGAAGTTTAGGTAGGAACAATTCATCTAAATAAGATAAGTTCATAGCTGGCATGCACTTATCCTAAGATCTCTTCCATAGATCTCAAGACCATGAATTACTTCATTGGATTAGCTCTCTAGACTCTCCAATAAATATCAAGTAACCTTCATAGATAAGGTGATCCCATACCTTTCACTCTTATGCCCTTACTCTCTTTCTCTTAACATATACATAAGTTTTGATTTAAGTATTGGGGTGACCACGTCTGAATCACCTTCGACAGCCCTTTAAGCTTATGTTTATTCCTCATTTTCAATTACCTCTAACCTTGAAGATCCTTACCAAAATCTCCAATCAACATTTGGTGTCATCTTTTCTTGAATCCTATTACATAAATGGCTGAAAAGTCATAACTTAACAACTCCGACACTAATACTATTATGGTTGCATAGCCGCAGCCCTAGCAATAGATCAATTGTATTTATGAGGATAAGATCACTAGGTTGAAACAAATATGTTGCAACCTAGTGATAGAGATTAATTACTTAAAGACACAAATTTTTGCATTACAAGGATAACCTAATGTCCATACTACTAATAGACTCTTTGATGGCATGGTTCATACCATCATCAAGGGCTTCGGTTCGAACCAGCATTTAGGCACTAAGAACTATGGTAAAGAAATTCTCAATTTGCAACCACAAAAATAAAAGTCGACATTTCAATTATCTTTTCAAACAAAGATTTAAAGGGGGTACAAACAGCTCAAAGCACTGGTCATCGACATTAGGTTTGCAGGTTTTTAAAGTTTAGAAAAATATTGGTTAACATAGAAAGCTTAGCTGATGTTGATTGATTTGTATGCAATGTTTTCTATTTCCCATAAACTAAAAGCTAAGTCAAAAGTCTAGGTTCTTGTTGACGATATAAGCATAGGTTTTATAATATTATACATTAAGTTCAAAATTTCCCTCCAAAGACATAATTCAATACATTTGAATTCGAAAAACACCCTACATATCCTTATTTGTTGTTAATTACACATAAAGCTTAAAGTATTACGCTCTCTAAATATTCTTATCTAGAAACTTCTAATTATTTGAAATATTTTTAAAAACATTTCTTAAATGGTGAGTTATAAAGCTAGTAAGTAAAACTTATGCGTACCATTACATATGATACCATAGCACACAGAACCTAAAATTATTTTTAAATGCAACATCTAAACCACTCATAATAGACATACTAGTATAAGGTGCTTTAATATGGGTTTAGGAAATATAATCAACAAACAATATGCATCATCTTGACATCCTGTCTGGCACATCTAAAGTTGACAAGTAGGTTACGTAGGCCAATCCACTCTACCTGGTGTACATCAAAGGCTAGCATCCAAGACTTGTTCAAACACCTTAAAAGAAGTTTCTATCAATTTATGGAGTGAATGATAGTGATTGAATAGATTTGGGACAACATGGAGTGATTACTAAGTTTCATTGCTTGAAGATGGTTTGCTAAAAGTATTGCAGCAAGTTGGAAAGGAAGTAAGAGAAGTTGGAGGCGAATAATCTAACGATTGGAGAAGAGTAGGGTTGAGCCAAGTGGATTAAGGTCAAATTTAGGGCCATGATCTTAAGAGCAAACATATGGAAAATGTAAGCATAGAGGATAAGAGTCTCGAACATAAGGGAGAAGATATGAGATTTACAAATAGAGGACATCATGATCCATCTTTATGGATTGTGAACATAGACATCAACTACAATGTGAATTACGTTACAAGGATTAGAAAGGATCATGGTCCATCTTTATGGGAGTGAGCTCCAATGTGCACTATCTTGTAGGGATTAGAGGGGATCTTATGCCATCTTTATGGGTGTGAACCTTAGATGTGATCTTTTAACAGTTGATAAACATGATGTTTTCTTCATAATTATTTTCTATGTTGTTGTTTATTGTATCCAACAAACTTTTTTGTGTTTTTTTATGTCTCTTGGAGTCACCAAGATAGGAAACTAATATAAATTGGTGACTATTGAAGTTTAATTATTGTAACCATTGTAAATAAGAGATCTATGTATAAGTATCTTGGAGAACTCACATTTGAAATTATTGAATTTTATTCCTTTTTAAGTGTAAACACATTTATATTGAATTTTACATAAGAGAGAGTGAGAGATTTCCTTCTTAGGTGAAACTTCGATAGCAAAATGCATCTCTTATCACCTTAACATATGGCGATTTATGTTCTATTATTTTTTATTCTTATCAATCCAATTTTCCATTAGCCTCAATGGTGAATCACCTAAGTTTGATTGGTTGTGGTACTATAGGCTTATCAAAGAAAAGGAGTTGGCTTAAGGGACTTGCAAAGATCGAGAGAATGACTCACATGATATCCTCTTGCATTCGATGAGGTGATCATTTGGTATCAGAGCCATGGTTCTATTCTTACTCTTCATTCTTATTCTTATTCTTTGCTTCCCTTGTCAAGGTTAATAACAGCATAAGAATTCTCCTCCTTTTGTGATAATTCCAACTTTTGCATTGTCTTATGTATGTTAGGTGCCAAGCATATTCTAACCATCATGTCTTAAGAGAGTGCTGAAAGTGTCAACCTATGAAACCATCAAAATGAAACCCAAAACCATGTATACTACGATTCTCAGGAGAATTGATCACTTGAAACTTCATGTTTAAGCGATTAATTTTCATTATCAATCCCAATCAACATCTACAGTTAATATTCAAGAGCCTTCAAGACAAAACCCACCACTTAGTCAACAACCTAGGAAATGTACCTTATGATGCAGATTACTTGATTTTTGGCTTAAAAGAACCTATTGACATCCTTAGGATCGAATAAGAATCTAAGAGCAACCATTAATATGGCTAAAAATTAAAATTTTAGCTTTAGAGGAACTACTTCACTAGAAAAAGTACTTAGATTATGATAAGAATCTACTCCTTGTACCTATTACTTGAAGCCAAACTAAAGGATTATAAGAACTTGCTTAATAAGTACTAGCTCGAGGACCACTTAAGGATGAAGATTCCATCACCAACTAGGGACTCTTTCACTTTATCCGATTCGAGTGCTAAGCATTGATCATGACTAGAACAGACTCCAAGCTAGAGTGTACACAACCCTTGCCCAAGCTAACTTATCGTAATAGTTAACCTAACAAAACCTTTAATGAGGCCAATACTTGAGCTCTAACTTAACCTAGATCAGGTCGGCTAAATAATTTGTTCCTCTCCCTATCTCTACTAAGCTAACTCTAACCAGTGCTGATCTATTAAAGACATCACAACAGTAGTAGAATACAATGCCATTTTGCCTACCAACATTAGATCAACACATGTCCCTTGACATAATATTTTAGAATGTTTCTTTCTTCCATATAGTATAGTATTTGACCTTTTTACCCTTTTTAGCTTGTCTCAAGTATTCCATATATAATTTACCCTTTTGTCTTTTCCCTGTGCACATGTAAACCTAGTGAGGCTACTATATAAACCCTGTTTACTTTGCATGCAAACAATACACCTTAAATACTGAATACAGTAATTCCCATTTGAGAGCACTAAGCTATGCCTTCTCTCTCCTTAAACTCTTATATATTCTTTTTAGCAAGGAGTAGTAGTGAGTGGCTTTAATCCTCACTTGAGTGGAGTTTAGGTCGAGTAAGATCAATTGGTAAATCCTATTTAGCTGATAGCTACTTGGATTTTGCTAAACCCCTTTTGTTTTTCTTTGTTACAGTTCATTGTAGTGCTTCTCCATGTGTATGACTCTAGAGACGCATCAGTTTCATTGATATCAAAGCTAGGTTTTAATGAGGGAATGTGTAAAGTTGCAGTGAAGCTTTATTCATATTGTTGTTAGTAGATGATGTATTCTTCCATAGCTACTACAGTGTATGTGCGTATAATTGAAGTGTAAAGTGTATTTGGGTAGTTATAGTGGGTTTTAGAGTTATGAGTTGAGGAGTATTAATTTACAAGAGATAAGTCCAGTAATCTGTACTACTCTGTCCTACTTTATTTTTTTCCTACGAAAATAGAGCAAGCTTTAATCTCAATAGTGAGTTGCATTGTGTTGGGTAACGAAGAGTTAGAGTGTATTAGTGTGATTTTGAGTAGTGAGCAGTAATTATGAAGTATTGTTGAGTAGTAGTAGGTAGTGGAGTTTTGTTGAGTGAGTATTATCAAAGTTGTTCTTGAGTAGTGGCTAGAAGTGTTGTGTTATGTCAAATTTGAGCATGTGAGGCACCATTGGAGAACAAGACAGTGACACTCATGTTGGCCGTGGTCAACATGATAGTAGGATCAATAGATGACAAACTTGATAAACTCACTTATCTTGTTGAGAGTTTAGCTATAGTGATGTAAACAAATAAAAAAAACCCCAAGGCATGCTTAATCATGGTCAAGTAGAAGAGGTATGGAAGAGGAGATATGGTCATGTTAGCCGAGTTAATTGCCCATCTTAACCTTACCAAACTGGAGGAGTTGCTAACCAATCCACTTGATGAAGACTTGAAGTGAAAGAAATTGAAGAAGATGATGAGGAAGTTGTAGAAGAAGTGGATGAAAAAGAAGAAGATGGAGAGTATGGTGAAATAGAGGAATGAAGACATCGACCTCCTCGAGGACTTAAAAATGTCAAAGTCCAAATTCTGACCTTCACTGGAAGTGGTAATGCTGATGAGTACCTGGGGTGGGAGAAGAAAGTTGAAAGGGTGTTTGATTGCTATAGGTATATTGAAGCAGATAAAGTCTGACTTGTTGCCCTTAAGTTTTCTAGGTGCACCATTATGTGGTGGAAAAACATAAATGTGGCTAGATGAAGGGATAGACAACGAGGTGTATATATATGGGATGATATGAAAAGGTTGTTGAGAGGAAGATTTATACCTAAGACCTATTTATAAGATACCATCGTAAAGTTACAGGAGCTTTGCTAGGGAAGTCGAACTGTTGACGACTTTGTCGAAGAGTTTCAAATGTTGATGATTCAAGCTAACATAGTTGATTCCAAAGCTCGCATTATATTAAGGTTCATTTCAAGGCTTCAATATGAGATTTAGAATATTATTGAACTATAGAGGTTTCACACATTGGAGGAAGACATTAAAATTGTACAATGGGTTGAGAAATAGAGAAGAAATACATCCATTCAACCTTCTATGTGCTCTTCACAAGCTCCTATTCTTCGTTGACCTACTTAACTTAAGCCAAGAAGAACCATCTGAGTTAAGGAGTTATTGGCAGATAGTGAGGCTAATGCCACTGAATGTGACAGGTTGTTAAATCAAATCTGTCATAGGGCGAAAGAAATATCTCATAACGTCGGCATCATAAGGCATTTGTGGACAAGATATCAAGATTCTATTTCATAGAAATAAATTGCAATCCTTTATCACAAGCTAGATTCGGACTAATATATCCCTAAACTATAAGCTAGTGTACAATGGCTTTTTAGCCGTTGTTGCTTGTTGCTTATAGGCTCGAAAATCTTGCTAGAAGTAAGAATCGAATTCATACGCATAAGAGAAACTGAAATAACTAAATGAAGGAACAACACAAATTAGAACAAGAGAAGAATAACTAACCTATTGATAGTTGAGTTAGCCTAAAGAGTTAAGCTAATGACAAAGCAGTTTAGAAGACACTTGAGAAAGGACAAACTTTAGGTCGCAAGACAAGTGAAGTAAAATGCTACAAGTTCTTGGGTTATGGACATATGACTATTGAGTGCCCTAACTGACATACTATGGTCCTTCGAGGCAATGATGTAGATAGTATAGATGATCGTGAGCTTGAGAGAGAAGAGAAGGATGTTAAGAGAATTGAAGTGGAGGATGAAGAAGAGACCTATGCCTATAATAACCAAGGAGCAGTGATGACCTTGTGAGGAAGACCAGAGAGAACTTGTTTCAAACCAAGTGTACTGCTAAGGGATAAGTGTGCATGATCAAAGTAGATGGAGGTAGTTGTACTTACCTTATTGCCCAATCCCTTATGTAGAAGTTAGGTCTACCGACCTCTAAATGCTCCTAACCTTATAAGCTACATTAGTTGCATGACAACGGTGCTCTACATGTAATTGAGAAAGTAGTTGTACCATTCTATGTAGGAAATGTGTACAGAGATGAAGTAGTATGTGATGTTGTCCTTATTGGAGCTTCATATTTGCTGTTAAGAAGACCTTGGTTATTTGACCGATGTGTCATACATGATGGATACAAGAACACTTATGTCTTTACAAAGGATGGGAAGAAGATCATACTATAGCCTATGACCCCTAGTTAAGTGTGAGAGACTCATAATCAACTCACCGAAGCTAGTAAAAAGAAGGCCTTAGTGATGAGTCGAAGAGAACTCTGAGCTGTTGAGAAGGTTAAGGAACCTATGTTTTTTTTATATGAAGGATATTGGAGTTGAGAGGCTTAGATGATATACTAGAAGGGGTTCAAAAGTTGATAGCTGAATTTTCTAACCTCTTTCCCAATGAGTTGCCAAAAGGACTACCCCTAATCTGAGGCATTGAACATTGCATTGACTTATAGATAAGTGCAACTATTAAGACCCTAGAGGGTGTCTAGTAGGATTACTTAAAATTTTCCTATTATGTGTGCATCTATGATACGAAAATTGCTTTGCAAGTAAGAAATTGTAAGACTCTAAATGATTAATTGCTAAGGTTACTAATTTTTAAGTAATTAATTTATTATAGAATATAAATATAAATAACTATGGAGATCTGATATCCCATAGCTCCTCAGAACCATAGAGAATCGGTATCTCTTACCTAAAAATAAGATAGGATATACCAACATTAGAAAACTGAAAGAAAAATTGAATTATATTAAATTATAACATATAAATATTTTTTAAAAAAGATGTTTATGTATCATCTATAAAGATCTCAACTAATTCTAACACTAATATACATATCTTCATCTTGCATTCGGTACTCGAGATTTATCTTAATCTTATCGTAAGTAAACTTGCAAGAGAAGCTAAAGGGGAATGAGCATATAATAGCTCAGTGAGTTCGTCTTTCACCACTACCGTTCAAGTAAGTTATCACACATTATTATCACACATGCAAGCAAGCTATCTACATACAAAATGAATGCAGGCGTGATGAATGCAAAACTCGACTATTATCTAAGTCGAGAAAAGAGTTCCAATCCAAATAGGTGAATCCCAAATTAGGACTATCTACCATCCAAAGCCCCTTAGGTGCAAACATACGAGTCCTCTCGTAACCAAAATTATCTAAGGCCTTACAGGCATAATAAATCAAGTCCTTTTGCTATCAATTGGAGATCTCATGCTAGCTTTGCCTTAGTGATAAAAATATTATTTTTGGCTCTGCAAATCCTTATCAAAATCGTACAAAATATGTTTAATATTAGAAAAGTTGTTTTCCACAAAATACTTTCCTCAAAGTTTTGCAAAGCTAGCACTCTCCATCCATACATTTACTAAGTCATAGATATGCGATAAATAGAACCGGTTATTCTGGTTAGATATTTATATTTATTAATTTTAAAAAGGTGATTACACAGATGATGGCATACAAGCAAAACAATCATTCAGATATACAGACAATAACAAGTAGCAAAGCATCATACAAGTAACATGCACAAATAAGTAGTAGGTCATTAGAACTTTTTCACCTGGATTATTGCTCGTTCTCCAAGCTTTGGGGTTTCTAGAACTCAATATTGAATGCCTAAAAGATAGTAAAACTTATAAGTATTCTGAAATGTCAAACTTCTTAGTTAACTAAAAGTCTATTATAGTTTGTCTAGTTTCCCCCAATCTAACCTAAGTATGATGTGTATAGGGTTTACCATACTCAATAGGATTAATAGTAACTATTTTCTTAAACTTGTAAATTACGAGACTTCTTTTATATATTTAGTAACTTTTTCATTTTAATTTCGATATTTACGAACTTATAGTCGTTTTTATCGTTTTCGGATGCATGTTCACATGGTGTTGTCCATTTTGGACGTTAAGACTCTTGTTTTACGATATAGACTAAATTTATTGAAATTTTAATTATTGAAACTTTAATTATTGAAACTTAAGTATTTCTATTGGTTAGTTTTATGTTGTATTTTAGTAGTTATTAATTTCATTAGCCATTAATTCTTACACTTAAATGATTTTATGGTTTATTATTTTAGAGGTTTATGTCATTGCTTATATCATAGCTTATGTTATCATTTGATTACATCATTACTTACATCATCCATTACATATGCATGCTTATCCTTATTTATTCATATACTTTACACATATATTATATACATACTTATACTTCTAACATACTAGTATGTATACTTATGTACTCATATGTATACTAGTACATATACTTGTATACACATACAGTGATATACGTATTTTTATACGTATTTTTCGTATGCCTAAAATTCCCTCTTAAGAAAGCTTTACAAATTTCATATTTTTACATTTTAAGGGTATATTTAGCAAGGTATATGTATGTATAACTAGTATATACTTCATTTTAGGTTATGTAAATAATAGTTATTCATGTACAAGTGTTCTCATATATGTATTTATCAAGTGTACTCTTATATACACATATTTAAGCATATGTACATGTGTTCTTTTTTTAGTTATCTAAGGATTCCTATATTTCTAAGTATAAAAATTGGAACTTAATTCCTTCAACAACATATATGTACATACTACATAAACTTCCTATACTAACCTAACCTATACATCTAACTACTAAATAAGATAAAAATTGCATAAAAACATACATTTTGCTCCCTGTAATATGTAAGAGAGGTATTAATTTATCTAGTGAATGAAAAATGGTTGAGATATGGAAGTAAAATTGAAAAGTTTGAGAGAATGGGGGACAAGAAGGTGACGGTTTAGAAATGAGAGAAGAAAAGGGGTTTTGTATTGTGTATTTTTTGTTTTATAAATGATAACAAGTGGGGTCCTTAGTAGGAAAGGGAGGAGACGACAAAGGAAGAAAAAAAGGAGAAAAAATCTAAAAGAAAAGAAAAGAAATCAATAAAAGAAAGAGAAGATTTTAATGTGAAAATGATACTTTGTTGACTTTTTCATGTGTTGACTTAGTCAACCTTTTGACCTTGGTCAGCATGTATTGACTTGATCAACTTTTTAAAATTACATGTCATTTAATGTACATAATGAAGTAATTAGGGAAAATTAGGAGAAAAATTAAGGAAATGAAAAGAAATATGGGATTTATTGAAATGAGTAGTAAAAATAGCTAATAAGATTTTCCTTTAGTTATTTATATCCTATATACATCCTTGGTAAGCCATTTAGTATAATTATTATGAAAAGTGTTATTTAGGGTGTTAATGTTTACTACATATAACATAAGTATCAACTAAACTTTTAACTCTATGTAATATTAACCTAGTTATATACTTAGAAGATAAATGTGATCTATGATGCGATATTTTAGTTTCTAAAGGATTACTTTAGTATTATAAATATTTGTGAATAATTGAAGGTTATCTTTAATCTTTTACTAATAATTTAGTATAACACAAAGGTTATATTATCAATTAGGGTTTTAGAGTAAATTTTGGTGAATTAGTGCTTTTATATCCTTAAAGTTATAGTTTTAAGGTTTTTATTACTTCTGGGTACAATCTCTAGTGTTTTTATACATTTAGGGTTTAATATATTCATACGCGATTAAGTCTTCGATTGTTATTTTAGGGTCTTGATGAGGTTTAAGGTTAACTTTTGCAGTTACATGTACTTAAGGTTTTAAGGTTTTTGTATGCGATTAGAGGTTCAATTGATAATTTAAGATTTTTCATATTCGCTTTAGGTTTTGAATTGAAATTTTAATTGATTTTAAATCTTACTGGCTCTATTGGCTTTAGGAAATCATTTACAGTTTAGAGGTTTGATTTTATACTTAGAAAAAGCTAGATTTGTGGGGTTTACAGCAATGTTACTAAATAGACCTGCTTATAAAATGAACCTTGAGTAGGCTGTTGAACTAAAGAAAAATGTAGATAAGCTTATTGAGTGAGGTTATATGAGAAAAAGCATAAGCCCTTATGCCGTGCTTACTTTACTTGTCCCAAAGAAAGATGTTCATGGTGTATATGCATTAATAACCGAGCTATCAATAGAATTACTGTCAAATATAGGTATCCTATTTTTAGGCTAGATGACATGTTAAACAAGCTTCATAACACCAAGATCTTTTCGAAGATTGACCTGCAAAATGGATACCAACAAATTCACATGAGACCGGGAGATGAGTGGAAAACCGCATTCAAGATGCTGCATAGTCTCTACAAATGGTTGGTCATGCCACTCAGACTTACTAATGTGTTGAGCATTTTCATGAAACTTATGAACCATGAAATGTATACCTTGATTAGAAGACATGTGGTTGTGTACTTTGATGATATCATAGTATATAATGCTAACTTGGTTGATCACCTAGAACATCTTCGAGCTGTTTTTGACGTACTTTGTATTGAGAAATTGTTTAGAAACTTGAAGAAATGCACATTTTGCCAACATGAAGTTGTATTTCTAGGATATGTGGTGTTTAGAGAAGGAATCCAAGTTGATGAGGAAAAGATCCCAGTTGTCTTAGAGTTTCCTACACCTAAGAATGTAACTAAAGTCATAAGTTTTTATGGTCTTGCTTCTTTTTGTCAAAGATTTATCAAAAACTTCAATACCATTATAGTTACCTTGCTCACGTGGCTTGACAAACGTTGGTACTCAAAGCTTTGCTCACTCATCCATTTGGCTGCTAATAGGTCACGTAATCTATATTCTTAGCATCTTGCCGAGTAACACAAATCTATTCTTAATTTGAATTCAAGGCAATTGGTGCAAATAGTTATTATTAGCACGGTTATATTATATAATTGCTTGCTCTCTCTACATTTCAGGGAATGTGTTTGATCAAGAGTCTTCCACGTATTTCAATAGTTATTCCAATAACTACTACTTTAGACATGACATTTACCTATAAATACATGAAAGAAACATTGTAAGAGCATTTGATACCTCTTGACCACTCATTTAACTTTCTCTATTCATATTAACTAATTTAGGCATCGGAATGCCCGTACTAGACTAGCCTAGTACCAAGATTTTTTCCTTTCTTTGTAGGATAATTCCAATTACCAAAATCCACTAACAACATTTGGTGTCGTCTATTTTTTCTTAAATACACCCATATAGCAAAAACTAGAATGATTAAGAGTGTAGGTATTGACACTTCCTCCTAACACCTTGAGGGGTGGAGTAGGTAGATTGACGAGCATTGTTTGGCTAGGTTTGAGCAACTTTGTATTGATTTAGCTAAAGAAAATCAGGAATTAAACAAAAAACATGAACAGATGCTTAACCTTCTCCACAATAGTGTTCACCCAAATAAAGACAAAGAGCATAGCGATCACGATAACGAGAATAGTGATGACTCAATTTATTCAATTGAATTGCTGAAAAAACAAGTCAAGGTTGCAATTGGACCTTCGGCTCCTACACTAAAAAAAAATTGACAAAGGCAAGCAATCACAGTAGATGCATCATGCTGGACCTCGCATGTCAGCACCCGTACTATAATGAGCAAGCAGTTCCAAATTAAGAATAGCCCCTTCATTCTTGAGGTTTTAGAGGAAGTGATACTACGACACATTAAGTTGCCACAGTTTGAAACTTATGACTGACAAAAGATCCTAAAAATCATTTGAAGTACTACCGCACGTTGGCCAAATTGCACGATTTGAGTGATGTAGTGGCTTGTCAAGCCTTTCCCTCAACCTTGAGGAATGCAGTTGGTATATGATTCAAACATTTAAAACCAAACACTATTTCCTATTTTGAAGAACTAGTAGAAGTGTTTCTTTAGCACTTCTTTACAAGTAAGCTTCCTATTAAGGATTCTTCAATCCTTAACATAATCAAATAATGATTAGATGTGTCGATCAAAGATTACTTGGAAGATCCCAAAATTTGACATAAGTGTGACCCTTAACATCGTAATTGATGGAGTTAAGCCCCATGGAGACATTTTAAAGTCTCTTGCAAAGAATAAGTTAAGAACTTTCGCTAAGTTCAAGGTGAAGGCCACCTCATACATTCAACAAGAAGATAACATAAAGGTTTGGCAAAAAAGCCAATTAGAACAGAGAAGATAGGAAAAATAACAAGAAGAGAAGTGTAAAAGATAGACTTAGGAGAGATCATGATCAAAGTTTGAATGCTAAGAGAAAGAGACCAAGGATTTCAACATATTCGTCCTATACCCTTGTTAATCGTCTGATTTCGGACATATTGATGGAGGTATTTGGGTAGAGAGGCATTATGCAGTGGTTAGAAAGAATGAGAGGAAATCTCTTAAGGAGGAATTCTAATAAGTATTGCGATTTCCACCGCAACAAAGGCTATAACATAAACGAATGCATCCAACTTAAGAATGCAATTGAGGATGCCATTTATTGTGGGCATTTGCGAAAGTTCCTAGCGAATTATGTCGAGAATATTGAGAAATTATCTTAGAGGAGACGTAAGGAATAGGAGAATGACATTCGGCCAACTATTGTTAAGAGAGATGCAAGGGATGGGAATTCCAACAGAGTACCTAATGGTGTAATCAATACTATTATCGGCAGACCTACTATAGGCCAATTAAGCCCTTTAAGTTCGACTAACATGAAAATTTATGTTTGCAACATCCAAGGCAAGAAGGTTAAGATCAATTATACAATCTCTTTCATAGAGGAAGACTTTGAGGGCATCTAGAGGCCACATGATGATGCATTTGTTATCAATGCGAAAGTTGCCAACTTTGAGGTCAAGAAAATTCTTGTTGACACTGAAAGTTTGGCAGACATCATTTTTTAGCACGCTTTTGACCAGATGAGACCAAAGATTAAAGTACAGCTAAGATCTTATAAGTATGATTTGTATGCTTTCATCAATCAACCCATCTGGGTAGATAGAGTAATTTCTTTGTAGATTCAGATTGGATAAGACGACCATGTCGCAGAGAATAAAGTAGACTTCCTCGTGATCAAATGTTGGTCCCCATATAATATGATCATGGGACGGCTGTATTAACATCTATTCAACATTGTCCTTTCTATTAGACATCTCAAAGCCAAATTCCCTACTTCTATGGGAGTTGGTGTATGTAAAGGGGATCAGCAGTTGACAAGGTCTTTTTACATGAGGGCCTTGAGACGAAAAGAGGTATTTCAAGTAGAAACTTATTCCGAAGGAAAGTCAGTTAGCATAGAAAATACCGAGAATGATACAAAAGAAATCTCTTTGGGAGATGACCTTAAGAAAACAACGAAGATAGGGAAACCTTTGTTTGTAGACATTCGGCAAAGTTTAATCAACTTCTTATGAGTCAATGTTGATGTGTTTGCATGGTCCCCTTTAGACATGCCAAGTATCCTAAGGAACATTATGGTACACAAGCTTCAGATTGATCTAAGCACAAAGGTGATCCTATAAAAGAAAAGACATTTTGCCTCCAAGAGACAAGTAGCCATAGAAGAAAAAGTTCGGAAGCTATTGAAGGCAGCATTTATTTGGGAAGAGCTTTATTTGACTTGACTAACCAAATGTGTGCTGGTCAAGAAGTCTAACGACAAGTGATGAATGTGTATAAACTTCACGGATCTCAAGAAGACTTGTCCTAAGGATTGTTTTCTACTATCGGAAATGGATTAGATGATAGATTTAACTACTGGACATGCGCTTTCTTTTATGAATGCTTTCTTAGGTTACAACCAAATTAAGATGGACAAAGAGAACGAAGTCCACACATCATTTGTTACCAATTTTGGAACATATTGTTATACGATGATGCCTTTTAGGTTGAAAAATGCCAGTGCAACATATTAGAGACTTGTTACTAAGATGTTCAAACCCTAGATCCATTGAAATGTTGAAGTATTTGTCGACGACATGATCGTGAAAAGCGTGGCAAACAATTAGCATTTCACTAATCTTGAGGAGGTTTTTGTTACTCCTAGGAGATATAACATGAAGCTTAATATGCAAAAGTATGTCTTTGGTGTAACTTTAGGAAAGTTTTTAGGATATATGATCACTTGGTATGGCATTGAAGCCAACATGAGAAAGATTGAGATGATATTAAACATGAAATCTCTTCGTACGGTTAAGGAATTACAGGAACTCACCGAGTGAATAACTGCCCTTAATCTGTTTGTGTCAAGAGTGTGGATAAGTATGTAAAATTCTTTAAAATCTTAAAAAATCCAAAAGAATTCAAATGTTTTAATGATTGCGAAAGGGTTTTCAATGATCTCAAAGAATTCCTTATGTCAACTTTGATTCTCTCGACACCCATCTTTGGAGAGAATTTATATTTGTACTTATCGATCAGTTGCCAAGCTCTTTGTTTTGTACTGTTCCGAATTGATGGCAATGAGCATTGACTTGTTTATTACGTGAGTCATGACTTATAAGGGTTAGAGCATCAGTACATGAAAATTGAGAAGTTTGTTTAAGCAATGGTTCTCTTGGTAAGGAAATTGAAACTATTTTTCAACGCTCACTAGATCATGGTCCTTACTAATTAACCTTTGCGGCAGGCATTGCAACAACTAGACTCCTCCAGGAGGATGATGAAATATGCCCTAGAGCTAAGTGACTATGGTGTATAGTACAAACTTAGAATGGCATTAAAAGCTGAAGTATTGGTATATTTTTTGACTGAGTTTACTGATGAGGGATATTGTATGGAGGTTGTTGAGAAACTCGTATGGTACCTTTATGTGGATGGTTCTTCCACAAGAGAAGGAAGTGGTGTAGGCCTTGTTTTTTAAGGCCGCCACAACGTCAAAGTTAATTATGCTTTGAAATTTACATTCTTAGCTAGCAACAATGAAGTTGAATATGAAGCTTTGATTACCAGACTTAAACTGGTAAAAGAGATTGGTGTCAAGAAACTCGAATTGTTCTTTGATTCACAACTACTGGTGAATCAAGTCATAGGAAGTTATGTATAAAGAACATAAGTACAAGACTATCCTATGACCTATTTTCAAAGTGAGCAGATGTAATCTTTGGATAAAAGGCTGGAGCTTTCTTAGAGCATACTTTTTTTTTTTTTTTTTTGGTGCTTGGGGTCTTAGAAGAGGTGAATTTTTCCTTTTGCTCAAAGGGGATTTCCATTGACAGACATTCTTTATCTTCCTTAGGATCCTCTACACGAGCTTCCTTAACACCCCTTATTACAATCTTGGTGCCTGATTCGTTGTCATCACCCTCATCACAATTGCTGACTTTGTCGTCAACGTCAGCGAAATAAAGGCAAGTGAGATTATAAATGAGGTGAAGCCTGAGGATTTCCTCTCTTGCCACTTAGACCCCCTCCAGCAACTTCTTCTGTAAGAGTCTCTCTTATTGTCAATTAGGAGTGACAAGGTTTAGTGCTTCTTTGATAGAGGGACCTCTCTTCACAGTCTCCTCCAACTTGATAACACAACCTTGCAACTTTGTGTCATTGGTCTCTAGCTCCTTGATTTGCACTCTAAGCTTATCTTCCTCATTGCTCATTGTGTAGAGAGTTTGGCCCAGACTTCGGCACTCTTCTTTTTTCTTCTACAGCTCCTCTTTCAGGCCTTCAGATTCCTTATATTGCTTTTCTACCTTGGCCTTAAGGCTCAAGACTTCATCGGCAACCAATGAGTGTGCCAATTACTCAGAAGCTAGTTCTTCTTGGTACTTTTTGGCCTCCATCTCGGCCCTTATTCTTGAGTTCTTGGTAGCAGTAGTTTGGGCCTTAGAGGAGTTGTACGCATCCTTAATTTTCTACAACAACATGATGAAGAATAATGAATATTCTAAATGACTTGGTAGAATACATAAAGATTATTATTACTCTTACCTTCTTCATCTCTTTGTTGGTCTCGTCCAAAGTTGTTAGAACATGGTTGCTCATCTGAAAACAAACAGGAGTATCAGCAATAAAACAAACTTGATTGTTGAAAGCATGCTATAGATACTTACAACATACAGTTTGGCCGCAATATAAGCCTTATTACAATCGTTGACCCTATCGATGTCTTTCTTTGTGATCTCTTAATCCTTGGGAAGAATAATGCCTTCCATCAAGGCTAGGGATTTCGTCTTGTTGCCCAAGGCCAAATTAGTATGCAAGACGGTATGGCTCCAATACCGGATGAAATACTCACAAACCTTCGTGTTGGGGATGAATTCGGTACTGTTGATGCTAAGAGCTTTGTTGCGCATGGCCTCTTTCGTCCTTTCGTCTAGCTCCTTAAACTTCTTGGTAAGTGGTTGGCTGATAAGCTCCTTCCTAGGTCTCTTACTAGTGCTTTGCACTACCTCCGCCACCACTGATGACCCCTCAGCGACAGTGGTGATTTTAGCCTCATTTTGTGGTTGGGTTGCCTGTTTGTTTGGGAGTGATATGTTGTACTGAACTTTAAGTTCGTCCCTAACACTTTTTGTAAACTTCCCTAAAAATTAGATACGAACCTTGGATCTTTATTAGAAACTATTCTAGCTAGCACTCCATGCAAACGTACTATCTCCCTTAGATATATTTGAGCCAACTTTTCTAGGGGATAAGTCATGTTGATAGGTAGAAAGTGTGCTGACTTTATGAGTCGATCCATTACCACCCATACAGCATCATGGTTTGCTGCCATTTTGGGTAATCCACATACAAAGTCCATAGTGATTTAGTCCTATTTCCACTCAAGGATGGACAACGGTTGAAACAATCCTCCTGGTCATTGATGTTCAACCTTAACTCACTTAAGCATGAAATTCGCTACATCCTGTTTCATCCCACTCTAGCAAAAATTCTTTTTAAGATCTTGGTACATCTTAGTTTCTCTAGGATGTACTGTATATCCGGAATAGTGGGCTTTTGTCAAAATCTCTTTCCTTAGCTCAAGATTGTCAAGTATGCATAGATGTCCCTTCATTTGAATCAATCTGTCCTTATCTTGACTAAAATCTGTATATCTTCCAAGTATCATTTGCTTCCTTACATGTTGTAGAGTAGAGTCCTCTTGTTGTGCTTCTTGAATTCTTTCTTGCAGTGTTAGCTCAAGGACTAAGTTTGACAAGTCGGCATCTGCTTCATGCCATGTGAATTCTAAGTTCATTCTCTTAAACTCTTTAATCAATTCTCTTTGCTCAATAAGAAGAGGTGCAACTTCGGCATGATTCTTTTGGCTTAAAGCATCTGCTACTGCATGTACTCTCCCGGGTAGTAGTTGATGTTGAGATCATAGTCCTTTATCAACTCTAACTAATGTTGTTGTCTCATGTTCAACTCCTTTTAGGTGAATAGATATTTCAAGCTTTTGTGGTCGGTGTAAATTTCACACTTGAGACCATATAAGTAATGCCTCCATAGCTTTAGTGTAAACACTATGGCTATTAATTCCAGGTTGTGAGTAGGGTAATTTTGTTTGTATGGTCACAATTGTCGTGAAGCATAAGCAATCACTTTTCCATTTTGCATCAGCATGCACCCCAACCCATTCTTGGAAGCATCACTATATACCGAAAAAGGTTCCTCATTGTTGGGTATGACCAAAACTAGTGTTGAAATTAACCGGCTCTTTAACTCTCGAAAACTTTCTTCTCTTTTCTTACTCCATATGAATTTTTCATTCTTTTAAGTTAGTTGAGTAAGTGGTTTAGCAATCTTTGAAAAGTCCTTCATAAATTTCCGATAATATCTAGCCAAACCAATAAAACTTCACACTTCTATGATGTTTTTAGGTCTTTTCTAATCAGTGATAGGTCTTATCTTTTCTAGATCCACTTTTATTCCTTCTCTTGAAATGACATGTCCTAGAAAGGATATCTCTTTCAACCAAAAATCACATTTAGATAACTTGGCGTATAACTTGTGTTCCCTTAAGGTTTGCAACACTAACCTCAAGTGTTCCTGATGTTGTTCTAGGGTTGATGAATATACCAAGATGTTGTTAATGAACACAATTACACATTTGTCTAAATACGCTCTAAACACTTTGTTCATCAAATCCATGAATACTACAGGCGTATTAGTCAATCCAAATGGTATCTCTAAAAACTCATAGTGCCTATATCTTATTCTGAATGCTGTCTTAGGTACATCCTTCGGTTTGATCCTTAGTTGGTGATAACTCGATCTTAGATCAATACGAGAGAATATACCTACACCTTGTAGTTGATCGAACAAGTTGTTGATATGGGGTAAACGATACTTGTTCTTTACAGTGACTCGATTCAATTCCCTATAGTCGATACAGAGTCTAAGAGAACCATCTTTCTTCTTGACAAACAAAATAGGTGCTCCCCAAGGCAAGACACTCGGTCTAACAAAACCTTGGTCTAATAACTCTTGAAGCTGCTTCTTTAGTTCCTTCAACTTTATTGGAGCCATCCTGTAAGGGGCCTTAGAAATTGGCTTGGTGCCAAGCATCAAATCAACTGTGAAATCAATCTCCCTTTTAGGTGGCAATCTTAGTCGCTCTTCTAGAAACACATTGGGAAACTCGTTCACTACTTGGATATCTTCTATTCTTAGCCTTTCTAAATCAACCTCAATTGTGTTCATCCAACTCCTTTCTAACATTAACTCAAAGGAGCTTAGCTCATGTTTTCCTACTACTATCGGTTCTCCTTAAAATTCCACCTTGGATCCTTTTAAGTCCTTAAAGTACAGTTTCTTCTTCTTGCAGTCAACTATAGCTCCACATGATGTCATTTAGTTCATGCCCATAATCATCTCGTACTTGCCTAAATCGAGAATGATAAGACTCGTCATACTCTCATGGCCTTGTATGCTAAGTGAGCATTTCTTCACCACCTCCTTTGTAGTGACCATGCTTCTTGTAGGAGTCCGTACAGTGAAACTTGATTCTGTGATGGTCATAGGAAATTTAACTCTTTTTACCACTTTAGGGGTAATGAATGAATGAGTTGCTCCAGTGTCAAACAAAGTGTACACTGAATGTTCCTTTATATCGACATTCCCTAGATTGAATTTAAGGTTGAGTTTTTACAAGGTACAATTATTGAACTTTAAAACTCTTGTTACCAAATTAAATGCTTTTAGTCTTTTCTTACTAAAATGTACTTCTTATAATACAACTCAACTTAAGAAGAAAGTTCAAGCAACATACCTATAATCAGCTTGGTGTCCATAATACCTCTTCATAGTAGATGACTTCCTCCTTGAGGTACTCCTCATAATCCCATCCTCATTCCAAATTGTAGACTCTTATGGCATTCACAGCTCCTAGTCTCTACCCCTCTCAAGGCATCCTACAGTCTATACAATGGTATTTTGGTGCTGTGGACAAGTGTTAACAAAATGTCTTGGTTGTTTGCAAATGTAGTAAGCCATAGCAGTCTTCTTTGGACAATCTGCTACCAAATGATTTCCATCTCCACAAAAATAACACTTGTTTTGGAGCTGAGCACAATCTCTTGGATAGTGATTCCTTCTACACTTCCAGCATGTAAATTTTCCATTTCTATTTCCATTCCCATTCTTCCTTTGGATCACCTTATGGGGTCTTAAAATCTTCCTCACCTTGGAACTTGAGCTTCCCAGTCCTTCAAATGGTCTTTTGCCAAAAATAGTAACCTTTGGCTTTAACATTTCTTCTCCCTATCTCTTTATAGTTTCTAATACTTTAGCCTTTTCAACTGCTTCATTATAAGTCCTTAGTTGAAACTCCAAAACCTTACTTTTTAACTCGAGGTCCAGTCCCCTCACAAAAATCTGCTTCTTCATCCAATCATTGTCATGGTACTTAAGCGGAACAAACTGGAGTAAACGAGTGAAGTTCGCCCCATACTACTTAAGAGTGCAGTTTCTTCTTCTGATTCTGAACAACTCATCACTATACTTTACTCGCAAACTCTCAGGGAAGTAGTGTCTCAAGAACTCCTCCTAGAAATCCCCCCATGTAATGGGTTGTCATAGGTTTCCCACTAAGTCTTTGCTCTTAGATGGAGTAGATTAGTGCCATAGGTGATTCTCAAGTGGTGTGGCACTTCAAAAGCCTTAAAAGATCTCTCAACCTGCATCAGCCAATCTTTGGCCTCATCGGGCCAACTTGCATTCCCATCGAAGTATCTATTGCACTTCCGAAATTCTGGCAATAGATTCCTTAGTGGTCGAGGCTCATGATGAACTGGGTAAGGGTCTCTTGTTAACCCTACTAGTGGTGGTGGAGGCAATAGTGGAGGTGGTGGTGCTACTGCAAACTGGCCCTCTATAGCCATAGGTAGTGGCACGGGCATCTGAAGGACTTGCTCTTGTGGTGTCGGTGGTGGAGGTGCTTATGTCCTCTCAAGAAAAGTTCTTAGTAAAGTATTATTAGCTTATATGGCCATTAAGATCTCTTCAGTCCTATCAACCGGCATATCCTATCCTGGGTTTTGCTCTAGTGGTGCTCTCTCTTTAGGAGGTTGTCTCTTGTGCCTTTGTTTGCTGGAAACAAAGTTTCTAGAGTTAGGTTCAAATTAACTCAATCCACAACTTTGTTTAATAAATCAATTTAATACTTGAGGCCACATCGTCCTCATTCAAATTATCCATTATAAGATACTTCTCTTTCATTGCATCATCAGAACAAGATTAAGTAATATTGAACACATAAGAAGTCCTTTTATTAATTCTCTAAACATACATAGAGTTTAGATATAATCCCTTCTGAAGTTACACATGTTTCTTACGATTATTAAAATCGAAATTCAATACAACCACTAATCGAAAAGTACACACAACACGAAACTGATGAACCCTACTACACTTTCACTTAGAAAACAATAACATCAATACCATAATAATGACACTAGAAGCACTTCAGAAGTTTAAGTCGCCCTTAGCTAATCATACCTCGTAGAAAGTCCAGCTTCATCATCGTCTAACCAGCCTACTTGTCGAGGCCTCCTTCTAGGGAACAGAGATGAGGTTCCTTCACCTAAACTGGGAGGTGACCTTAGATAGTAAACCACTTGGAACAACTCGTAAGGTAACAGAAATTCACAAGGATCTGGCCTAGGTGGCACTTCCACTTGATATTCTATTGGAAAAAGAGGTAGAATATCAATGTCCTCTTCCAATTCATGGGCATTAGGGTAGATGTCAATGATATCTGACTCCATATAAGGGAAGTAAATATTAGTAAGGGCTACTGGTGGAGGAACTCTATTATGCCTGTCCATTTGGACTACTTGAGGGTAGTCAGCCCTTAGGTTACATACTAAGGCATAACCATGGCCTAGTTGACGCTAGTGTTGGAAACTAGGGGCAACCATTCTTAGGCCATCTTGCACCAAAAACATTATTTCGGCTTTGATGCCGGCTCCTTCCTCCTTTTCCATAATGTAAGTCAACTTTACGTCAGACAAAACAGGTCTACGTGTCTGGATTAATATATCACGGTAGCACCCTCTCTAATGGAGGCTTAGTCCTGCTCTTTAGGATGTCCATACATCCCAAAGCCTACGTGGTGTTCCTACCAGGGCCATATCTTCACATAAAATTCAGAGTCTTCATCGGTACTTAACAAGAGTCTCTCCTTCGTGTATCATTAAAAGCATTAGGTTCTGACGAACCCTACTTGTGTTCTCCTAATCAACATGAAAATTTGTTAAAGGTTAAATATTCTTTTAGGAATGTTTCGTTACTTGTTTGACAACTTAAAAATCCTAACTTGGTTCTACCCAACTCTACCTCACTTGGTAGGGGATTCCTAGTGTTTAGGGTCTGATTTTACTTACTTTATTATTGGTTTAAACATAATGCTCTGATATCACTAAAACCTATTACGTCGCAATAGTATCATTGTCTTAGTAGATCGTCATATACCATACAAAGGTTTACTATCAACCCCTTTACTAATCGCAGGCCTTTCATATGACACACAAGGCTCCTTTTACTATACGTTACCATCAGGCCCATAGATAAGTAATATATAGTAATTTATTAAAACTAACTTCTAAGACATAAATTAATCAAGTAAACGTGTGGACTCGTTAAGTTCCATACCAAAAGAATATTAAAAAAAAATATAGTTCATAATGGAAACTTAAACTTCAAACTATATTATGAACAAAAATAAAGGAAAATAGTTATCTACAAAAGCTATTACAAAATCTCCTCTTTACTCCCTGATTGCTCCAACCCATCTTTACATGAGACTCACCTCGACCCAGATAAATGAAGAGGTTTTCCTATAACAAAAAGAATCTATTGGGGTGTAAGCTTATACTTAATGGGATAAATAGCCTCGTCAATATTGCATGGCAAAAATTTATTAGATGTACAATTATATGAATGCATGAATAATCAGTGTGCCAAACAACACATGTAGTGGCCTAGGAACTACATATGACTCAGAATTATGCCCACTATAGTTTGGGTTTGAAGATAATTAACCAACCCAAACCAAAATTTAGGTTCTTGACCTTGGGTTTTATTTTATTTGCACTACTATGCTTAAGTCAAAACAAAACCATATACATATATATATACTTTCTTTCCTAAACAACAAATTATATTTTCAAAATCCCAAGTCTACTAGTATGGTGGGCCCCGTAGTCCATAAACACACACTGTAAGTAGAAGCCACATGATACGGCCCCTTACCGATGGTTGGCTTTTCTCGGTGCCTAATAAGTCCATCAGCTTAGGATAAAGACTCAATAAAATGATGACATAGCTAGCGCCCAATCCTATGGTAAGCTCTCCTCCTGTGAGTCTCTTCTCATCTTTTGTATGAAGCGGCAATTGGTGTTATCCAGATGCAATTATGGGGAATGTATCATCCATTTAATTTCTTAATCATAGAAGTGGTTAATCTAATTTTTCAAGGTGATAAGACAATTTCATTCCATATAATCGCACGTATAAATTATCACAAACAATTTCCATTGTTATATGATTAACACACCATAGCATTCAATCACAAATTCATACACGTGCATTTCTCATATCCCACAAACATCTAATATATATATATATATATATATATATATATATATATAAGTTTAAGTGCATCTATTCTACAAGCAAAATTAAGTTAAGAGTCATCGGGAATTCACTCACTTAGCAATGCAAGTCAGTCAAAGTAGTCTGAGGGCAGGTCGTCTTCGAACGTTGGGTCCCTTGGTCATCGAAATCATAATACTATAAGCCATGTAAGAATTGGCCACTAGATGTCCTTTTGGGGCATGGAATTGTCTTGTCTCATTTATTAAAGTTAAGCATATGAAATCTTGTGATAGTTTGTCCATATGTAGTATAAGTGAAGGGGTGATAAGGAAAGTGTTTTATCACTAGTTTTTGATAAGTTATCAATTGATAAATGTCTCCAACTTTCAATTGATAAGTCATTTATGGTAATTTGTTGGTCTACTTATTCATGTATAAGGCTTAGGCATAAAGATAAGGGAATTGTTTTAGGATTTACTTCTTGAATTGTTTTGTAAATTATGATTTAATTCTTATAAAATTATAAAATTTTCTAGAGTTTAATGAAATTATTCAAATTAAATTATCGATTAGTCACCTAGGGTTAAAAGTCTTTAATTGTTTTAGGGTTTAGGATTTTAGGTGACTTTAGAGTTCATAGTTTTTCAAGTTTGGGTTTTATCAATAATAGGCTTTCGAATTGGAAAGGTAAGTTCATTTTCAATTGTAAACTTGAGTTTTTAGTTTAGTTTATCCTTGGGAACATTTAGGAAATACTCTTTGTCAAATCATAGGCCTATTAAAAGTAGGGTTTACAATTGCACAAATACCTAGCCACAGATCTTCCTTCCTTATCATCTAGATAGGTATCTATTACAAGGGAATTGATTTGGGTGAGTTTGTCCCACTGCTCCAATACGCTATCGGTTGAACTACTCGAGGAACACGCCGTCTCGCTCCTTTTTTAGGGAGGAAAATGGCCTCAATCTCCATTGCTTTGGAATCCGAAGGGATAAGTCAATGAATTACACTGTAAACCATATCTAATTGGTTATAAATTCACAATGTTTGAAGAGTTTGAAGTTGCAGACAAAAATATTGAAAGTAAGAGAAAGCTTATGAGTGCGATTGTAAAGTTTGATTTTGCTATCGAAAAACTCTTAAATACTTTATTGGAAATGATGTGCTAAATAAAAGATGGCTTAGATTACTGACATGTGTCTTGAGATAGAGATCCAACAAATGCCAAGGCTCTGACAATTATTATGGCCTAAGGTATAATTATAGCTAATGTGACAGTTGTCATTCATGCCATCGCTTGAGCTTCTAACGGGCAGGAAAATTGAAAGTTGTGACCTTTCACATAGGATATGATCTACCTCTTGAAAATATAAAAACTTTTCTGATTACTTGGCATTTGGGAAATTATTCCCTACTTGACCCTATATAATATCAAGATGTTTACTCCTTTAACCGAATCTTCATATACAAGAGTTAGAGGGCAAATGTTGATAGTCAGTTTTCGCTCACTCAACTTGACAAATGTTGATACTCAAAGCTTCACTCACTTGTCCATTTGGCTATCAATAGGCTGCGTAATTTGTATTCTTGGCATCTTGCCAGGTAACACGGATCTATTCCTAATTTGAATTCAAGGGAATTGGTATGAACAGTTATTGCTAGTACGGTTATATTATATATTTGCTTGCTCTCCCTACATTTTAGGGAATATGTCTAATCAAGAGTCTTCCACGTGTTTCAACGGTTATTTCGATAACTGCTGCTTCAGACATGACATTCACCTATAAATATGGGAAAGAAACATTGTAAGAGCATTTGATACCTCTTGACCACTTACTTAACTTTCTTTATTCATATCAACTAATTTAGGCATTGGAATAGCTGTATTGGACTGGCCTTGGTACCAAGATTTTTTCTTTCTTTGTAGGATAATTCTAATTACCAAAATCCACCAACAATAATAAGAGTTTTTTTTTAATTGATATTTAATAGTTGTAGAAAAGATATATTCATAATCCCATTATTTTCCTAAAATGAGTATTTTATCCTTATAATTTCGTAAATTTCTTTTCTTTTTTTTTGGATTTTAAACTTAGAATATTGATAGTTATATTTTTATTGTTTTCATTTAATAACCCGTAAAGGAGCTAATTAAAAATATATATATTTGTATGAATCATCTTACACCCCCCCCCCCCCACACACACACATATATATATATATATATAAGCCATGTATTCAAAATGGTGTCTAATTAACCTACTATAGGTACGTATGGCACAATATGATGATTTCACGTATAAGATAAATTATATATTATATAATATTTTAAACGTAATTAGTGTTATTTGAAAAATATACACACATGCTGTAGATATATATTACTTATTGAATGATACTTTCATTAATAGCATTACATTACATTATTATGTTACAATTATATATATAATACGAGTTACATGATAAGTAATATAGAAATGATGGTATGTATTCAACATGTATATATATAACAGAATGATATATATATTTAATAAAGTTTTGATTATAAGTAATATAGAACCTTAACAACTAAGTAAAATTATAAATTTAAATTAAAAATAATGATTTGAAGCTTATATGTAATAAGGATATAAATACTAAAACGATATTTATATTATAAGAGTGAGTAGTGAAAAATATGACTTACATTAGACTTAAGTGAGCAAATTGAAGACTTCAGGTTAGTTAGGATCCATGCTTCGTGGCATGTTATAGTACTTAGAGACCTATGAGTACTTTTGATTATGCTTGTAACTTAGTTGAATATGCACATATTTCATAGGTGATTTCTACTTGAATTGTGGATTTGGAGTGTTGTTTTGTATGTTCATATTTGATTCACTTTGCTTTGTGAAATGTTTGATCACCACTTAATTGGACGTAACTAAAGATTGATCTTTTATTAGCTAGAAATGCATAGCAATCATTAGGGAAAAACTACTAAGATTCTTGGGCTAAACATAGATCCCCTTTAATGAGGATAGCTAAAATAGTCCTTTCCTTACCTTAGTTGAACTAAGTGATAGGAGAGGAGGTTAGGTAAGGTTAGGGGCCGTGGTTTAAAGGGAGTGATGGGTAGAGGGTGTATTCGATTACATAAGCTTCAGTTTGGTTTCGATTTGCAAGTACACGATGTCAAAATCTTTAACCTAGATTAGAGTAGGTACAATTTCTCTAATCTTACAATCGATCAGATAACATTGTATAATGGCATTTGCTTATTTGCATTGCATTTCATTTCATTAAAATAAGTTGATTAAAAACCATGTTTATGCTTGATGTGCTCTTTTGTCTCCTTCCTACTTACTGGGCTATTTATGCTTACATCCCTATAGACCTTATGATAGGTTGACTAATGATTAAGAAGGCCATACCATAACTACCCCCGGGATAATGTACTTTGATTGGAGAATGAGGACAGTTGAAGACATACAAGAAACAAACTTTTGCTTAGCTATCTTTAGCCTTTTATGGAAACTAATTGGCATATGATACTCTATAAATGCTATTGGTTTCCAACATGTTATACAAAAATGCCAAAACCTATGGTTTTTGTAAGCATTTCAAGAATGCTAGAAATTTTAGATGTATGGAAATACAACTGTTTTATTAAATTGTAAAATGCTAGTGTTCTTGAGTAGGTATCTTGAAAAGCTCTAACACAGGGTTCACTAATAGTAGGTATAAAATTGGATGCTTTAAAGCAATTGAGTTGAGTACGCTTAGTGTGAACTATGTCTATGGTAGCAACTGTAAGGCTAGCTTTTACCTTAAGATAGATCACATGGCGAGGCTGTTATGACTTCATCTCTTCAAGGCATGACAGGAATCAGCTCTTCGAATCCATTACCTAAAGCCGAGTTGGAGGATTATAGGGACTTGTTTGACTAGTATTAGCTTGAGAACCACTTAAGGATGAAGATTCCATCACCACCAACTAGAGACTATTTCACTTTATCTAATTTGAGTGCCAAACATTGATCATGACCAAAATAGACTCCGAGCTGGTGTGTACACAACTCTTGCTTGAGCCAACCTATCTTAATAGTCAACCTAACAAAATCTCTAATGAAGCCAACACTTGAGCTTCAACCTAACCCAAATTAAGTTAGCTAAACCATCTGCTCCTCTCCCTAGCTCTATCAAGTTGACTCTAACTAATGCTAACTTGCTAAAGACATCACAATAGCAGCCGAATACAATGCTATTCTACCCACTAACCCCGAATTAACATGTGTCCCCTAAAATAATATTCTAAAATGTTTCTTTCTTTTGTACATTGTATGACATTTGTCCTTTCTACCGTTTTTAGCATGTTTTAGGTATTCCATATGTAATTTACCCTTTTATCTTTTGCCTGTATGCATGTAACCCTAGTGGGAATAGTTTATAAAGCCCATTTACTTTGTACGTAGACAACACATCTTGAATATTGAATACAATAATTCCCCTTTAAGAGCACTAAGTTATGTCTTCTCTTTCCTTAAACTCTTCTCTATCCCTTTAGCAAGGATTAGTAATGAGTAATCTTAATCTTCACTTATGTGTCATATTAAGTTGAGATTAGGTTGAGTAGGATCAATTGGTGCATCATATCAAGCTGATAGTTGCTCAAGTTTTGCTAAACCCCTTTTGTTTTTCTTCATTTCAATTTGTTGCGGTGCTTCTCCATGTATATGTCTTGGAGACAGATCATATTAGGTTTAGAAGGTGAGCAATATATTTGAATATACTAACGTAGATGAAATGACCAAAGTCAAATTAGCCTCTATTGAATTCATAGATCTAAGACCTAGCTAAGTAACCAAGAGGAGGGTGAATTGGTTACTTTTAAAAATAAAGGATTTAAAAAGGTTTGCAAAAAAAAAAATTCCCTTTGATTACTTAATTGTTGGCATGAAAGTATTAGCAAAATAATAGTTAATAGCAAGAATATAAAAATATGCATGAATTTAAAAGAGAGAGGGAATAGAAGATTGGGCAAATAAAATTATAGTGCTTTAGCTCTATGCCTATTATACTCTTCTAGCTCCACTGCTAGGAACTCGGTATTTCTCACCAGAGTCATTCCACTATCTACCTTCAACAATGTCTAATATTTGAGAGATTATAGTCAATTCCTCTAGAATAACTCCCTAGCCTAACTTTGGCTAAACTTAGATCTACAAAGATATAAGTGTAATTGATATGGATTCCATGGATGAACATACAAACCCAATATTACACGTAACCAAAAGGGTGGGTCCAGGCCACGAGATGGCTCGAAGAGTAAATAATAGTTGAGGATGAGTAGGGGTTCTCGTGTACCGATGATGGATATGATATACCAATGCCTCACCTGACCTTAGTCATACTTGATATGATGTATAAGTATGGCCAGAGGTCACTGGCTACTAGTTTACGTTCAATGGGCTAGATAAAAGTATCTTAAGAGTAAGAAGAAGAACACTTAGCTTAAGAGAGAGTAAAAGTTTAGTGTATTTTTTGTATGATGATAATACAGCTATTATAATTTGCAAGTATTTATATTACCCAATTAGGATAAGTCTTAGGTTATAGGAAATTACAAAAAAGGGATTTATACTAGCTAGGAAAAAGGGGGAATAATTATAGGGGTAACAATGTAAATATGCAAAGAGAATATCCATTGTCAAAAAGGATAGTACGGATTTTAGAAAGGGTAGTGCGTACGTAATTCTGCTCATTCTATGGTCCCAATAATGCTATGAGCCATGTAGGGGTAGGCCTTAATAAGGTTTAGTTGGTATTGGTAGTTCAGTAGCTTTGATTATTGGGATTGGACAAAGGTTGGCTTAGGGATGACTTACACTCGAGACCAGCCTCAAATGGTTAGCTCCTAATAGTTGTTAGCTCAACCTTAACACTGTAGAGATGGCTGTATCCAGATTTAGTGCTTGAATTGGTGTGTTGCGAAAGGGTTAGTTGATCACCTTAGCTATCTCTTGGATGGTATGGAGAGCAAAGTAGCTCGGTAGATCAAATTGGGGTAAATACTGCTCCTTGGTGCTTAACTTACCATAAACAGCTTGGTGAACCATCTAAGAAAGCTCTCGGGCTTGGGAGTGCATGATTGGTCCTTGATCCCTATCATCCCCTCCGAGTTGTTTGAGATTTGGGATCAAATTTGGTTTAACTTCAGGTTGCTTGTCCTTGGGAATGTAAGGTTAGAGATTGACAATATTAAAGGAGTCTGAGACTCCATATCCTTTAAGTAATTCAATTTTATTGGTATTAGGATCGATCTTTTCAACCACTTTGAAAGGTCCGTCGGCTTTGGGAGTAAACTTGCTCTTCCTTAAGTTTGTGAATCATTACTTGTTGAGATGTATGTAGACTAAATCACCTGGTTGAAATTCTCTCTTCTTTCGTCCTTAGCTTTGCTTCTTAAGTTTAGTATTAGCTCGGCTCAATTGCTCTACAACCTTCTGATGCATGGCTTTGATGGCCTCAACTTTTTCAACGGTTGGCCAGTCATCATTAAGTTTTGGTTAGGGTGCTTGGTTCATCGAGAGCTTGGGGTTAAACCCATAGGCGACCTCAAATGGGGATACGCTTGTTATACTATGGGTGGCCCTATTGTAGGCGAACTCAATGATTGGCAAAAATGGATCTCAGTCGGTCTTGTTTTATCCGACAGCAACTCATGGCAAAGTTCCCACAGTTCTATTGACAACCTTAGTCTGTCCATCGGTTTGTGGATGGTAGGATGTGCTATATAATAGCTTAGTTTCCATTTACCTCCATAGCATCATCTAGAAGTGGCTTATGGACTTTGGGTCTCAGTCCGAAACAATGGTTGTAGGAACTTTGTGAAGTTTGATTACTTCTTGCAAGAAAAGAAAAGAGATGAAGCGTCGTTAGTTTTGGAACAAGGTATGAAATATGCCATCTTACTATATCGATCCACAACCACCATGATAGAGTCCTTCCTTCGAGACATCCTTGGCAATCTTAACATGAAGTTTGTACTTAGCTCGAACTACAGTTTGGTTGGGATGAGCAAAGGTAGATAATGTC
Source organism: Lumnitzera littorea (assembly GCA_024138015.1). Lineage (NCBI taxonomy): Eukaryota > Viridiplantae > Streptophyta > Magnoliopsida > Myrtales > Combretaceae > Lumnitzera > Lumnitzera littorea. Next base: position 31,726,569 of record JAMXBB010000003.1, read on the forward strand.
CTTGCTCAGCTTGGCTCTTTACCTTTCGATAGGTCACACACTTCTCCAATACGGATTGCACATCTCTCATTATTCTTGGTAAAAAGAATCTCATAGATAGTACATCATTAGTTCGGTACTGGCTAAAGTGTCTGGTCAATCTTCCTCCATGCACTTTGCGCATGAGTAATTCTATTATGGAAAAAGTCAGGGTACATAGCCTCCTCTTCCCGAATAAGTATCCATCCTCCTTGTGATAGTCATCTAGTATCCGTCCTTCCTTACACCAGGTATAGATAGGACCAAAATGTGGATCTTCAGCATAAATATTCTTTATTGTTGAAAAACCAAGTAGTCTTGTCTATAGCTTGATCGGGAGGGTATGTCGTCTCGATAGGCTATTGACTACTACATTATTCCTTCCATTCTTGTATTTTATGACATAAGAAAAACTTTCCATGAACTTAACCCATTTAGCTTGCCTTCGAGACAACTTGGGTTAGCTCTTCAGATACGTCAAAGATTCATGATCATTCTAGATTACAAATTCCTTAAGTAGCAGATAATGGTGCCACACTATTATGGCTCGATTAAGGAGTAGAACTCCTTATCATAGACAGGATAATTGAGTGTAGCTCCATGAAGTTTCTTGCTGAAGCAAGCAATATGTCAACCTTCTTGCATTATTACGGCACTTATGCCTAGTTTGGATGCATCATACTCTACTTCAAACACTTTGTTAAAGCTTGGCAAAGCTTAGACAGGGGTTGTAGTAAGCCTATTCTTTACTTCCATAAAACTCCTTTGTTCCTTCTTTCCCCATCTGAATTCAACATTCTTCTTTGAGAGTTCGGTGAGTGGGGCCACAATTGTACTGAAATTCTTTATAAACCTACAATAGAATGATGCTAGGTTGTGGAAACTTCTCACATCCACAGAATAGGTAGGCTCAGGCTATTTTATGATCTCTCTTACTTTCTCATCATTGACTCAGATGTTACCTCTACTCATAACAAACCCCAAGAAGATTACCTCGGAGCGGCAAAAGTTGTGCTTCTTCAAATTAGTGTAGAGTTGTTTAGGTCGGAGTTTTGCAAAGACTCTTTAGAGATGCTCTTGGTGAATCTTTAGGTTGGGGCTGTACAGTAGAATGTCATTAGAATAAACTATGACAAACCTTCTTAATAATTCTTAGAGCACATGATTCATTAGGTGCATAAATGTGCTCGGCACATTGGATATTCCAAATAGCATTATAAGCCATTCATATAAACCATGTCATGTCTTGAGTACGGTCCTCCACTCATCACCCTCATGCATTCGAATCTGATGGTATTTAAATTTAAGGTCGATCATGGAGAACTCTCTTGCTTCACTTAATTCATTTAGCATATGGTCGAGTCGAGGTATGGGGTACTTGTACTTAATGGTAATTTGATTGATCACTTAGCTATCTACACACATCCTTTAAGAACCATCTTTCTTCTATTCTAACAATGCCAGCATGTCACAGGGGCTAAGGGACTTGTGCACATACCTCTTCTTCATTTGCTCATCTACTTGCTTCTACAGTTTAGTGGCATGTTCAGGATTTAGCTTATAGGGAGGCTTGTTCAGTAGTGCAGCTCCAGGCTGCAGGTCGATTACACGCTTGACGCCTCGAATTGAGGGCAAACCTTTTAGTAGCTCCTTTGGAAACAGGTTGGCAAATTCCTTTAGTAAGGTTTTTACCTCAGTAGGTTGCTCCCTTTCCTTGGACCTCATCTTTGGTAACCTTCAAACTAGTAGATAAGTTGGTCCTTCGAGTTCCATTTCTCTTTTCAATTAGGTCTAGGTCATCACCAAAGCCTCTTTCTTTAAGGTTCAGCTAAGTTGGGACTACATGACGTTTACCTACTTGGTAGTCATAGAACTTAATTTTATCCTCTTGCCTTCATGCTCCACTGAACATGTATTCCTTCTTTCATTATACATAACTGCTTAATCAAACATCCAAGGTCGTCTAAGTAGAATGTGTGACATATTCATGGGTATGACATCACAAAGCACTTTGTCTCGATATTTGTTAATGCAGATCAGTATAGACACCTGTTTGTTCACCTATAAGGCTTCCTTGTCACTAAGCCAATGAAGCTCTTATGGTTTTGTGTGGGGCTTGGTCACTAATTTCAACTACTGGACCATAAAGGCAGAGGTTGCATTGGTGCAACTCCCACTATCAACTATCAGTATGTACAATAATTCATTCACCTTGCATCCAATATGAAAGAGATTTTCTCTTTGTTTGTCTTTGGGTATGGGGCCGATGCTCATCATCTTCCTCATTACTAGAGTAGCCAACGTAAAGTTGCCTTCCTCCTTATAGATAACTTCTTCCTCGGATAGTTCAGTCTGTCTATCCTCTTTCAGCTCCTTTACTCTTCATTAGTATTGTTGACCTCAATAGTCAGTACCTCGTCTCCTATCACCATTATTCGCCTGTTCGAACACTGAGCAGTCATGTGTTCAAATCCTTGGCATTTGAAACACTTGATCTCACTCGTCTTCTTCCCTTAACTCTGGCCCTTCTCAAACTTCCTCAAGGGTTCCTTCTCCATGGCTTAGGTAGTCAGAACGGGTCAGGTCTCAACAAAATTACTTGGTTCCATTTGTACTGGTTTGCTTAGAGTAGTTCAACTACTGCCTGGGCTACTAACTGGTGGTTGGAACCTTCCTATTTGGTGCCTTTCTATCTTTTGGGTGGCTCGAATTGTGTCATCGAGCATTCTAACATCTAAGGTTACTAAGACATCCGTAATCTCATAATTTAATCTACCAACGAATTAAGATACAGTTCGATCCTCTAGCTTTATGACTTTACATTAGATCATTAACATTTGGAATTCCTTAACAGAAGTGTCCACACTCAACCCTTCTTATCTTGGCTCTTGTAGTCTTTTGAAGGTATCCTATAGATAATATCTTGGCACAAACCTTCTTCACATAACCTTCTTCATTTCACCTCAACTCCTAATCTCTTGTTCTCCTTCCCTTCTTCGGGTGGTTTGCAAGTTTTTCCACCATAGGGTGGCATAATTAGTGAACTCTAACACAACAAGTCTAACCTTTGCATTATCAGGCACTTCATGGCATTCAAACTGCTTTTTAATCTCATCTACCAAATCTAGGTAGTCCTTGGCATCACCACTTCTGGAGAAACTTGGAATACACATTTTCAATCCTTCGACTCTAGGGGATCGTACATTTCTTTCTTTAGCCTTGTAGTACTCCTTTGCAACGTCATCTCCTTTCACTTCTTCCTTAATCTCTTCAAGTGCTAGCCTTCCTCTAGTATCCTTACCAACTCCTTTAACTTGAGGTAGTTGAGCTAGGGCATTAACTCAGCTAAATTGACCATTACTTCGCCCTTACTACTTACGTTCTCTAGTGGGGCTATTTTTAGTTTGTTGCTTATCTTCTTAGATAACAATCACCAAACTAGCTACTAAGTCGATAAGCCTATCCAAGAGGTCACCCACTGACTAAAGTGTGAAGCTTCCCTCTTGCCTTTAGCCATGTCTAGTGCCACTTCCTTAGTTTCCTAAAGTTCCTTGAACACTTGAATCTAACATTGATGGTTACTTCACAAAAATTGACGTCTAATAATACCACTTGAAGATTAATAACCGATACTCCAATCACCATGACAATTACACAATAAACAAATAGTCATCCACACTTTGTTTTACGTATCGAAAACAAGGGAAAATAGAGCATAGAACACTTCTCAGCTACTAAACTCCAAAGTTAACAATATAGACATTATCATATGAGAGCAGTTATAAACCACTCAAAGAATACAGTAGCATAATTCAACTTTGAATGTAGCCAGGTTTTGATACCAAGATGATATGAATTCCATATATGAACACATGGACCCAATATCATGCGTAACCAAAAGGGTAGGTCCGGACTGTGAGATGGCTCGAAGAGTAAATGATAATCAAGGATAAGTAGGGGTTCCCATGCACCAACGATGGATATGATGCACTAATGCCTTACATAAGCTCAGGTTATACTTGATATGACGTAAAAGTACGGTTAGAGGTTACTCACCACTAGTCTACACTCAATGAGTTAGATAAGAGTAGCTTAAGAGTAAGCAAAAGGACACTTAGCTCATGATGGAGAAAAAGTTCAGTGTATTCTCTGTATGATGATCATACGGCTATTACAATTTGCAAGTATTTATAGTACCTAATTAGGGTAAGTCCTAGGTTATAGGAAATTACAAAAAAAAAGGATTTCTACTAGCTAGGAAAAATGAGGAATAATTTATAGGGGTAATAATGTAATTGTGCAAAGAGAATATCCATTGTCAGAAAGGATAGTACGGATGTCAGAAAGGGCAGTATGCATGTAATTTTGCTCATTCTATAGTCCCAATAATGCTGCGAATTGTGTAGGGGTGGGCCTTGATTAGGTCTAGTTGGCATCGGTAATTCGGCAACTCTAATTGTTAAGACTGGACAAGGGTTGGCTCAGGGATGACTCACACTCAGGACTAGCTTTGGATGATCAGCACATGACAGTTGTTAGCTCAGCCTCGGTACTGTAGAGATGGTTATATCCAGATTTGGTGTTTGGATTGGTGTATTGCGAAGGGGTCGGCTTGGAACATTAACTTATCACCTTGGTAGTCTTTTGGATGGTGTAGAGAGCAAAGTAGCTTAGTAGATCAGACTAGGGTAAACATTGCTCCTTAGTGCTTAATTCACCTCAGACAGCTTGGTGAACCATCTAAGAAAGCTCTTGGGCTCGAGAGCATGTGATTGGCCCTTGATCCCTATCAGTAATCCTCTCATTAACAACAAATTTTAGCTCTCAAAATATTAAACAAGACAATGAGGAAATGGTACAATTGGATCTTCAAATAATAAGCATGATATTAAAACACAAATATGGAATTTGTATGTCTAGGTATATCCTCTAATAGATCTTTTGATCCTATCAAACTTAAGAAAGTTTTCAAAAATAATCACTGTAGCACTTGAATATCTTTCTTCTTTTCTCTTTTCTTCTTAATTACTCCTTTAGATCCCATGCCTTTATATACTCGTTCATTCCAAAATTTAGTTAAGGATTATTTAGAAGGCCATTCAATATTTGAATTAATTCTTGATTTCTTAAAGTAATCTTTTAGGAGGATACCTTTGTTGCTTGATTTAAGCTTACATATTCTTATCAAAATATGTTTTTTGTTTTCTTTCTTTTCAAGAACTTTGACCGTGCTATAAGGAAATTTCCCAACAATCTTTGACTTTTGTGAATACGGAAAGCATATCACCTTTGTGCTTGATTTACCTCATATTGGTTGTCATAATTTTGAATTTTAAATTGACAAATATTCCAAACTTTTAGCCATGGTGGCTTATTAATGACGTTTCGATCCTTTTTCCAAAAATAAATATTTTTTCTTTCTACAAAAAAATTCTTGAATTTCTTGAAAAAGATAATGAATGTTAGCTTGATGTTACACTTTTTTCTTCATCTAATATAGGCATGACTTTTGAATTTTAGAATGACTAACTAGCTATAAAATATTTTGACTTATACTAGCTTGTGTGACTTCCATTTCGATAGAATTATGATCGTTGCAGTTGAAGCAAGAAACAAACTTGACACATTTTGTATTTTCTTGATCAAAGTAAATGTTGACTTGATTTTCCTCCTCATTCTTACCCTGTAATTGCTTAAACAATCTGTTGATATGATTCTCTTAAACTACTTCAACATATTTGGTCAAAATTCCATTCAAATTGAGAGATATAAGTTCCATTTTAATGGTGTGAATTTTCCTTTACAAGAACATATGATATCTTTGGAAAGGTATAAAATCAAACTATATCTTAACAAAATATCTTCTTTTTCTCCTAATAATATGATACTTATCATGTCCATCTCATTAGGATATTGTACTAAGCTTTTTCTTTGATTTTTTGAACCTTTAGAGGTAAATAAACTAAAAAAAAAAAAAAATCTACACAAAATTATTTAAATAAATTTAATAAAACAATTCCTTAATTTGGCCCCTATAGATTTTTGTCTAACTTAGTAGAATGCATTGGATGCATTACCCAAAAATACCCAATAAATTGAGCTAAGTCTTTAACTTACTAAAAATCCAACTTAATACTTATTTTATAAAAGTCTGTAAAAATCTCATTCTACCCAAATTTTATGCAAATCCTCTTATTTGTCTTCTAATCCATCTATTGATCTATCCTTTGATTCTAAGCTTCCATTGTCAAACACTTGATTATTCTTTTAAAAGTTTTCCTATACACTTAGTAAACATATTAGAATTAACTTAATATAAGTTTTGTTATCATTAAAACTAACTTATGGAACTTAACAATAGATTATCACAATTTGTAGCTAGAAAATTTGAAAACACAACAAAGAAGAGAGGTAGAAGATGAGATTAGAACTTAGGGTTTAATGAAGAGAATTATGGATAAGTAATTCATTTTGAACCATTTCAAATAAGACCTATTTAATAAACTACAAACATTTAGACAAGGAACCTTATGTTTTAGTAACCGTGTGTTTGAATTCTAGACCTTATTGATTAGTATGAAATTAATGAACTAGAGGAGCAAACTATAGCTTGATTTCTAGGAGGCTAAATTAAGATATAGCAAATGGAATTGAGTTGTAGCCCCATTATACTCTTGAAGATGTTATCAAATTAGCCCTTATGATTGAGAGGCAGTGAAAGCGTATAGGACTATGCCTCAATTTTAGCTAACCAATGGATGATATCACCCCTAAGCCTTTTAAACCTAAAGCTTTGGGTTTTAGGACCTTTGAAAGAGGAGAGACGAGTAGCCCTAAGGCAACTACACTAAAATCCCCGCTAATAGAACCAAAAAGATCAAGGGAGTTTTAAATACTAAGGATTTGGGCATATTAGCTTCTTAATGCCGATTGATGAGCTAGATCTCATAGAAGAAGAGGAAGAGATTGAGAATACCTTAGAAGAAGGGGAACTTTTAGTGGTTTAAGGACCTTATTTGGAGAAATAAGGAGGATAGTAACCGATCAATGACCAAAGATAGAATATTTTTCATACCAAAGTGAAGATTTGCGATAAGGTTTGTGGAGTAATTACTAAAAATCGTAGTTGTACCAATGTTACCTCCAACACCTTAGAGGACAAGTTAAGCCTTAAGACCCATGATTATCCTTAACCCTACATATTTAGATGGCTTAATAAAAAAAAGGAAAAGTACAAGTCAATAAGAGTGTTCAAATTCCATTCTTTGTAGGAAACTATATGGATAGAGTCACCTGTGATGTAGTCCCCATGAGTACCTCTCATTTATTGCTTAGACAATTGTGGTAGTATGATTCTAAGGCTACCCATGATAAATACAAATAAGTACACTTTAGTTAAAGATGGCAAGAAGTTTGTGTTATCTCCCTTGGGCCTTAAGGAAGTAAGAAGGGACCAATTAAGTATGGTAAAGGGAAAGATTCATTATTCATGTCTTGAGGCCACTTTAAGGGAATGTTGTGTGACTTACCCCCTTTAGTATTGCTAAAATTTAGGGAAAGCTTGAGTTATGAGGTAGAGTGCCTACAATGTGAAGTGTTTAAACTCCTCGATAAATTTCTAGATTGTTTATTGAGGAAATGCTTCGTAGACTACTATCCATAAAAGGGATTCAACACAAAATAGACCTTATACTTAGATTTATTCTACCTAACTAACTAACATATAGGATGAATCCTATTGGGGCTAAGGAATTGCATAGACAAGTTAATGAGTTGTTAGAAAAAGGGTATGTAAGGGAGTCCTTTAGTCTATGTTCAATACCTACTCCCTTAATACTTAAAAAGGATGGTACCATGCGCATATGTGTAGATAGTAAAGTGATTTACAAAATAACCATCAAGTATTATTATACAATCCTATAATTAGATGACATGCTTAATGAATTGCTTGGTACTTTTATCTTTTCTAAAGTTGACCTCAAAAGTGGATACCACCAAATTAGAATGTGACAAGGAGATGAATGGAAAACCACCATTAAAACTCAACATAAGCTATATGAATGGTTAGTGATGCCCTTTGGCTTTATGAGGCTTATGAACAATGTCCTTAGAAAGTTTGTAGGGAAATTTGTAGTAGTGTACTTCAATGATATACTTATTTATAACAAGTCTTAAGGAACATATGGACCATTTAAGATTGGCTTTTAAAACGGTGTTAGAGAAGAAGTTACATTGACAACTTCAAGAAGTGTTCATTCTGCTAGACTCGAGTTATGATTTTAGGTTATGTTGTGTCTCTAGATGGAATTAAAGTAGATAAGGAGAAGGTTAAAATCATTAGAGATTTGCTTGTACTAGGTAATGTGTCTTAGGCTAGGAGTTTCCTAAGACTAGCTTCCTTTTATAGATGTTTTGTTTGCAATTTTAACTTCGTTGTTTCACCCTTGACTAACCTTACCAAGAAACTTGAGAAATTTGAGTAGACCCTTAAAGCACAAGCTTTATTAGATTTTGTACATTGCGGTCATTTTAGCTTTATTAGATTTTGATGAAAATTTTTAATTCAATATGATGCTCCTAGTATAAAGATAAGCATAACCCTTACAATAGACTCATTACATATTTTAGTGAAAAGCTGAGTGACCATCGCTTCAACTATTCTACCCATGATAAGGAATTTTGTGCCTTGATTCGAGCATTAGAGACTTGGCAGCACTATCTAGTTCCTATAGAGTTTATATTACATACCAAACATGAATCCTTAAAAATCATTGGAGGAAAGGGAAAACTAAGTAGAAAACATGCCAAATGGGTAGAATTCGTTAAGAATTTTCCCTATATCATCAAGCATAAAGGCAAGAATAGTAACAATCATCATATTTGTGTTTCCTAGGTGTTACAATTTAATTAACATAATGCAAACTAAAATACTAGGATTTAAATGGATCGAGGAACATTATGAGAATACTTATGGATTTTCTAGTGCATATAGGAATACTTGTTTTGTAAAGGAAGGCTTTCGTTCCTTGTAGTACCCTCAAACGAGTCTTAATTATCGAAGTCGATAATGGTGGGTTGATTTTGGAGGGACTAAGACTAATGAGGCCTTTAAGTACATTTTTCTTAGCCACAAATGTGAAGTGATGTTAGGAATGTTATCTTAAAATGTGTTACCAAAAAGCCAAAAGTAGGGCTAGTATACTAAGTTTGTACATGCCTTTATTGATTCCTACTTAACCCTAGGTAGATATTAGCATGGATTTTGTAGTTAGGTTATCTAAAATACAATGGGTTAAGGAGGCTATCATTGTTGTTATAGATCAATTATCTAAAATTTTTATTTTATCCCATGTAAAACTACTGATAATGTGGTCCATATTGCTACTTTGTTCTTTTACGAAATCGTTTATCTTCATGGTATTCCAAATTCTATTGTACCCGATCGTAATACCAAATTTTTTAGTCACTTCTAAAGAACCATTTGTTGAACTTGGTTTTTTATCTCTTGGTTTTATAAATTAAGTTTTTTCTAAACCGCTCAATATTAAACCCTTACCAGTTTAATACTGACCTTTGACTAGGGTTTAAAGAAAACGGATTCTTAACTTGAAGACATTTTGGAGTCACCACCTAATCGAAGTCAGGAAAAAGAGTTAAGTTATAATCAATTGGTGAATTGGTTATAACTTAGCCACTGGTCTTTCAATAAAATTGATTTTTGTAAAATGGTTTTAAAATAAGTGATCTGGATCCGGGAGTTATAATTTTTAAACCCTTACGGGTATCATTAACTTTCCAAATTTAAAATTAAACTTAAAAACCACCTTTTAATTTTAAAAGACAGAACTTGGTTTATAAGTTACTTTAATTAGATAAATCGAAGTAATCTAAGGAAAAGGAAAATTAAAATTTTTTATTTTTATTATCGCCCCGTAGGTATCTACATACCTGCTATTCGGGATCAGACGTGCATAGTTCTTTTTATAAAACTTTAGTAGGTTGGTTTTGTTTTTATTTGAAAAAATGATTGAGTTTATGTTTTACTCAATTTGGTTTATTGAAGAAAATTTTTAAAAAAGAAGGTCCTAAATTGGATTTTTTTTTTTATTTTTGAAAAATTCTAAAAGGTCCTAACTTTAAAAAAGAATCCAATCATTTTTTTTTTCATTTTGGAAAAACTTAACTTTTATAAGTGTTTAAAAAAAAAATTAACTTTATCCATTAACTTATGTGCTTATTTATTTTTATTTTTATATTTTTATTTATTTATCTCATTTTATCTATTTCTACTAAAAATAAATAAATAAATAAATGAGAGGTATACTACTTTTTTCTTTTTTTTTATCTTTTTTTCTCTTGATTCTTTTTTTTTGTCATTTTCTTTTTCCCTTTTTACTTTTTTTTTATGTATTACATTTACATTCAGAAATAAATAAAATAATAGACAAATAAAAAAATTACAAAGCTGAAATAAAGAAAATAAAAGGAAATAAGTCAAATAAAAAAAATAAGGTCAGATCGGATGCTAAATAGGATGTGGGTTAGGTACATAGGTTGGATTTCAAGTCAGATTGTGGGTTAAGTCCTAGAGTGGGTTGGTCAGTTTCGGAGCTTGGATCTCGGTTGCTAATTGAAGGAGTGGCCTCTGTTGGGGTTCATTTGGCTTGATTTGGCCACCAAAATGAGTAGGTCAAAGGCTTTTTATGTGTTTCAAATTAGGGATAGGGGGTTGTATTTTCAATGTTGTAGTGTTTGGAGCTCGTTTGGTGGTATTTTGGAAGTTGGCCGCGAGTGGTGGTGGTGGTTCGGCTGTGTATAAGTTGCTGGGTGTGAGTAGGTGATTGGTTTTGGGGTTAAGAAGGTCGAGGAGTGTTATATTAGGGTTAGTTTGGTTCAGGTAGTGGTGGAGATGGTGGTTCGAGAGGGGGAAGTATGGTGGTTAAGGTTTGGCGACGATGGTTTAGTGGTGCCACTAGGGGGCATGGTAACGGTCGAGGATGGTTAGGTTGGGAAGCTAGTGGTGTGGGTAGTATTTCTAGGGTGTTCGATCGTGATGTTGAGCTAGAGAGAGAGAGAGAGAGCTATGCTTAGAGAGAAAAAGTGATTCGAATGAGAGAAGGAGGTTTTTTTAGTTTGATTCTATCGCCCCTCTTTGCATTTATGTGTCCAATTTATAGGTTCTTAGGCTCACACGAGTTTGGCAAGCTCGTTAATGATTGAAATTTGCCATTAACATCCTTACTCCGAAATTGACATTTTCTATTTTTGAAGCTCGATTTGGCTGGTCTTGATGGATGAATGTAGATGAGATTTCAATCGAAAATGAAACTAGGCTATGCCTAGTTTGCAATTTCATCATTAATTTAGTGAAATTGCAACAAAAATTGGTTAAAAAATTATGTCAAAACTAGTTGCCTAAGGAGGAAAGCATGGAAAATCTAGAGAAAACGAGGGAAGAAAGGGGAAAGAGAAGGAAAATCAGGGGATACAAAGGGAAAGGGCAAGAAAAAGGAAAGAAAGGGAGGGAAAAAGGGGCTAATGAGATGTCATGTTAGCTGTGCCGACTAACTAAAGTGTGCTACATAGCGCCATGTCAGCATCGATGAATTCGATGCTGTTACGTGTTAAGACACATTACATAGTGAGATCCTAACACGTAGTAATTCCTGATGTGATAAAAAATGAAAAGGCTTTTACATGCCTTCTCTAAGATTTAAACCCTTGACCTCATACTTAAGCCAAAGCTAATGACAATGTCCATGAGCTTATCCGTTAGGCCATTGACCTGTACCTTATCCATATGTGTAATTAAATTGCATATATGGACTAGGCCAGCCTAGGCTATATTCAAATCTAAGCCTAAACCCAATAACTTAACTTCTAAACCTATTTTAAAACTAAAAAATCTACGCTAATAAAAGGTTATTTTCTAAGTTCCCTAAAATCTTCTATTTTTTTCAATTTTTCAATTTTTTTTTATTTTCTAAGTTTCTCTTTCTTTTATGCTTTTTCTTATTTTTGTATTTTTCTAAGATTCTTATTTTTATTTATTTATTTCTTTTTAAATTTCTTTATTTTCTAAGTTTTCTTTAATTTCTTATTTTTTGTGTTTCTCTTAATTTAAGACCTATTGAGGAAATACAATAAAGGAGTAAAAATTGAGTATCTACAACTATCCCTTTTAGTGGCAAAGTTTGAACAAAACTTAGCCACAAAGATAAAGAGACACTATTTTTGTCCCTAGGATAACTTTGAAATAACTAACTAGCTATCCTAAACTCAATCTACTAGGGATCTTAATGAAAAATGTAACCTGGTCGTGCCTCTCTAGACTCACTAACTTAAGTGGGGATGTCTCTATGGGACAAGCAATCCTACTCTAGAATTGAATTAGAGAACTTATTCATACCTCATTAGGCTCACTAACCTAAGCGAGAGTGTCTCTTGGGGACTAATAACCTTAATTTAGGGTCGATCTAAAACTTGGTCTTACCTCACTAGGCTCATTAACCTAAGTGGGAGTGTTTCTTGGGAACTAGTAACCTTAAACTAGGATCGTTCTAAAACCTAGTCGTGCCTCACTAGGCTCACTAACTTAGATGGAAGCGTCTCTTGGAGACTAGCAACCCTAAATAGGGATCGATCTAAAACTTGGTCGTGCCTCACTAGGCTTACTAACTTAGGTGAGAGTATCTCTTGAGGATTGGCAACCTTAAATTGGGATTGATCTAAAATTTAGTCGTACCTCACTAGGCTCATTAACCTAGGTGAGAAAGTCTCTTGAGGACTAGCAACCTTAAACTTAGATACATCTAAAACTTAACCGTACCTCACTAACCTAGGCAGGACCATCTCTCAAGGACTAGCAACCCTAATTTGAGATTGATCTAAAACTTGGTTGTGCCTCGCTAGGCTTAGTAATCTAGGCAAGAGCATCTTTCAAGGACTAGCAACCCTAAATTTAGTCTCAATGTTGTGCCTTATGGGCTTGCTAAAATGAACCAACGAAGAGAAGTGCCTTACGGGCTTACTAAGAGAAACTTGGTGAAGGGAAATGCCTTATGGGCTCACTTTGAGAGAAATTGGTGAATGCCTTATAGGCTTGCTAAAATAACTTGAAAAATAGATTGAGTTAAGATCGTGTCTTCAAAGGCTGGCTATATACTAAAAGGTGGAAGGTGAGTGTCTTATGGGTTGGCCAGAGGAGCCTAATGAAGAGAAGTGCCATACAGGCTCGCTAAGTGAAACTTCATGAATGGAGGGGCCTAATGGGCTCGCTTAAAGAAATCAAGCATCTTATGAGCTCATTACAAGATCTTTGTAAAAAAGAAGTGCCTTATAGGGTTGTTAAAAGAACTTAGTGAATTGAAGGGCCTTATAGGCACGCTAAAGGTAATTAAGGAACAGAGGCACCCTATGAGTTTGCTAAAGACTTTAAGGAGAGTTAAATGGATGGAAGGCAGGATAGCCCATTCGAGAGCTGGTTAGGATAAAGACTTGTTTGAAACACTACCCATTTTTGAGGAAAAAATTTACAGAAAAACCCTTTTGGTAAAAACCATTTATGTTTAAAAAGACGTTAGGGATAATTTCCTTTATTTTGGGAAGAATAAGAAATGCCTTAACTCTTAACTTATTTTTTTTTTTTTTAGAATGGAATGAAAACTTAGCCACTTGGGCCGACTTGAACTTAAAATAAAGATACTTTATCTCTCTTTTTCTTTTTCTTTTCTCTTTTTATTATTATTATTATTATTTAGTTTGTTAACAGGTAAAGGATCCTTCCCCTAGCCTGGACGACCAGCCGTTTGGTGGAGCCTTGTGATTTCAAACATCCTTAAAAAGATAACTCACGACTAGTTTAGTTGAAGAGGACTTTCTTCTCAACTCTCAGTCCAAATTACACTCTTGACAACAGCCTCAAAATTATAATCTATTTCAAAAGGTCTTTTTCAGTTTAACATTATGAATTTAAGCTTTTGGTCTAAGGGTTTCAAAAGGAACTAACTAAGAAGCCTGTTTTGAAATAAATATTAATCCTAGGTGTACAAGTCGAGAACCTTAAGAACAATTAGAAATACACTTGCCCCAGTATCAAAAGCAATTTTTATTAAGGGTAGATTACCTTTTAAGATTGGAAGGGCTTTTATTGTGTAAGGGTGGTATTGTAGGTAGGAACGCTTGGTGTGAGAGAGGCTTCAGAGTAGATGTAGAGATTTTAGGTTTTTGAGCTTGGACTGTGATTCAAAGCTTTGCGTCTTTGTGGCTATTTGGGTTTTGACTACCCTTACTAGGATATGATATGACTTTTTGACTTTCACTTGGCTCTTGACTTACAATTGAGCCTAATTTTCCAACCTCTTTTCCTCATCTTTTTCTTTTCTATTTTGTTCTTACTTTACCCCATTATTCTTTTGTTGTTCTTTCTTTTTTCTTTTGGCCCCAAGTCTCCATTGCTAAGTTTTTGCCTCTTAAGCAATTTAGGGTCCTAAATCCATGGATTTCTATTGTATGGGCTTGGGTGAGGTAAGTATAAGCTTGAGGTGTTAAAAAAAAAAGATATGACTCTTCTTCATTTAAAAGAAAAATAACTTATCAAAAATAAAAATTGCTTTTGAATTTAACATCATTGAAGCAAGCATTAACCAGTTTTAATCCTTCTCTCCTCATTAATGACCCTAATCTCTAAATTGCCCCATTGTAGGGTGGTTTCAAATTTAAAAATTCTTCAAATGGGTCCAACGGGATAAACAAGAGATGATTGTGTTTAGGATTCAAAAATGAATGCCTAACTTCATTTTAATATGCATATCACATCTAAAGTGGACCTCTTTTAAGGAATGAGTCCAAAGTATCCTCACAATTATGTCCTTAACTCTCAAAGTGTTTTAGGTTAGTGTATGGAAAATAGTTTTCCTCTTTTCATTCTAAACCTTTTAGAAGTGAGTTACCGATTCCTTAAGGGGAATTTTTTTGCTTCTAATAACATTGCAATCATTTGATTGGAAAGGCAATTGTATTATTCCAGCTATTATAGACTTTATTGAAAACAAATTTCTTTGCCCTTATCTTAACAAGTGTCCCATTACTTAAAACAACTCGTGAGCTTATTAGAAGGCATAGGTAAGCTCAAAAGAAATGGAGCTCTAGGTGACTTAGTTGGACTATCCCCATGACTTGAAGAAGAATTGACTTGTTGTAGCTTTAGTTGAATGACTTTTGCATCAATTAGGCTATGAATATTGTTTTTCAATCTCTAGCATTTTTCATTGGAGTACGCCTTCTGACCCATATGATAGTCGCATTGTGCTTCTAAGTCAAAGCTACGTAGTTTGTAATTTGGATTAGGGGCTTCACAAGCCATAATCCTTGCTGCTTTTAGGTGATGAAAGATTTGAGTATTTAAGATCTTCAGTTGATTGAATCGTCTCCTTTACGTCCCTTAGGTCTTTTCTTCCTCACTCTTCTTTGGCTTTTTTATTCTTAGGCCTCCTTCATTATTTGGACTTATTGACATTTGACCAGTATTACATGTTGGGTGTTGAAATCTTCTAAGTATGGGGCCTATTGCCGTTTCTAGATCTATAATTCTCTTTTGTATCGTGGCTACCTTTTCTTCTAGATTTGAGAGTCTCCTTTCCAGGCTTAAATCTTGGGATATTTAGAGAGTGGTGATCATTAGGAACAAGACTTGCCATTGTTAGGCCATTCGATGCATCATCCTTTTTAGGGTAGCAGGTCTATCATCAGCCATGTGAACCTAGTTAGAAGAATTTTTTACTAGTTAGCAACTTTTTTTTTCTTTTTCTTTTCTTCTTTTATTTTTTAAGAGAGAGAGAAAGATAAAACTTTATTTTATAGAAACAAAAAAAAAATCCAAATAAAGATGGTGATTTTTTTTTTGTTTTTTGGTTTTTTAATTACATTTCCTTAGGTGAGAGAGTGAATGGTTAAGTAAACTCTATTAAAGGACTATCTACAAGGAAGGAACGAACGAAGAATGATAGACTAAAGAGAAAAATTTTATTTTGGAAAGATCAGAGTATAGAGAACAATATAGAAGGGAACTTAACAATTATTCTTAATGAAACTTCAAATTTATTTGAAGCCCTTTAACTTTATCTAAAGTTTCTAGTCTAACTCTCGCAGTTGGGCTTTAATCTTGTCTAGCATTTCTAAAGCCTAATTTATGGTTCTCTTGCTTTTTCAACTTGAGCTAACAAGGCCCTATTAGAGGCCTCACATGCTTAGCCCTCTACCTCCAATAGGTAGCTTTAGCTTGTAGCAATTGTTCATAGATTCCTAGGGCATCTGGCAGTCTATTGCCTCTTTAATTATTCTCTTGTTGGTTACCCACCATTCTTAGGTCTACATATCTCATGGACAAAGATCAGTCATCAATGCAGCAAAAGAAAGCACATGGAAATATGCAGATATTGGGATCATTTAAGTTAATACATTACCCCCTTAAGTTACAACCCTATTGTTATTTTTAGAAACTTGATTACATTAAAACTCTTGAGCGGTTAGTAGCATTGCAATTTCATAAGGGTATTGTATTAACTCAAGCTTAGAGGGGAGTATATGTAATTAGGGTGGGTTTTGGAAAGGTCCTTAAGTTTTGTGATCTCACTTGTTAGAGAATACTTTCATTGGTCACATTAAGCTTAAGTGAGGAGGCCTAATCAACGCTGAGTAGTAGTTACACCATAGCACTCGAAGCCTACATAATTGCCCTTCTCCTAGGGTCTTAAGGCAACTTGGGTCTGACTGCGTCTACCCTCCATCTTTGATGCAACAAATGACCCCCTATATCTTAGTGCGTATGATATGCAAGATAATAGTACAAATAGATAAATAGAAGTTAAGAGTGAATTCTAGGAAAGGAACTTCAGGTTTGTCTTTTCTTTTTCTCTTTTTATAACCATGCTACCTTGTTAGTTATTTGCCAAACCTTGAAGAATGTATGTAAGAAGGGTAGGTTCTAGAGTTCCTTAAACTCTATAAACTCATACGTTTCTACAAAAAGGGTTCCTTGGTCACATAGAAGTTTAAGTAGGATAGCCTAATCAGCCCCGAATAATGGTTGCCCCATTATGTCTAGAACTTATACAATGGCTCCCTATCTTAAGGTCCTAAGACCGCTTAAGTTTGACTGTATTTACTATACATTCATGTTACATAAAATAAATTCCCCCCCACCCCCCTCCTTAACCCTCTTAACATTTCCTAGTGGAGTCACTAAGCTATTGGGCCTAGTTTTTCACCTCTTGGTTTTATAAATTAAGTTTTCTCTAAACTAATTAGTATTAAACCCTTACCTATTTAATACTGACCCTTGACTAGGGTTTAAAGAAAACCGATTCTTAACTTGAAAACATTTTAGAGTCGCTACCCTACTAAAGTCCAAAAAAAAGGGTTAAGTTATAATCAATTGAGTGAATTGGTTATAACTTAGCCACTAGTCTTTCGATAAAAACCAATTTTTGTAAAATGGTTTTAAAATCAGAGATTTGGATCCAAGGGTTACCATTTTTAAACCTTTACGAGTACCGACAACTTTCCAAATTTAAAATTAAACTTAAAAACCACCTTTTAATTTTAAAAGACAAAACTCGGTTTATTAGTTACTCTAATTGGATAAATCGAAGTAATCTAGGGAAAAGGAAAATTAAAATTTTTTATTTTTATCGTCATCATGTAGGTGCTTACGTACTTACTATTCGAGATTAGATGTACATAGTTCTTTTTATAAAGCTTTAATAAGTTGGTTTAGTTTTAATTTGAAAAAATGATTGACTTTACATTTTACTCAATTTGGTTTATTGAAAAAAATTCCTAAAAAAGAATGTCTTAAATTGGATTTTTTTACTTTTTTCTAAAAGGTCCTAACTTTAAAAAAGAATGCAATTATTATTTTTTTTTTTGGAAAAACTTGACTTTTCTAAGTGTTTAAAAAAAAAATTAACTTTATCCACTAACCTATTGGCTTATTTATTTTTGTTTTTGTATTTTTAATTATTTATCTCATTTTATCTATTTCTACTAAAAATAAATAAGTAAATAAATGAGAGGGATACTACTTTTTTTCTTTTTTTATCTTTTTTTCTCTTGATTTTTTTTTCATTTTCTTTTTCCCTTTTTTTCTTTTTTTATTATTACATTTACATTCAGAAATAAATAAAATAATAAAAAAATAAAAAAATTACAAAGCTAAAATAAACAAAATAAAAAGAAATAAATCAAATAAAAAAATAAGGCCGGACCGGATGCTGGATATGATGCGGGTTAAGGACACGGGTTGGACTCCGGGTTAGATTGTGTATCAGTCAGTTTTAGAGCTTAGATCTGGGTTGCCAATTGAAGAAGAAGGATTAGCCGCTATTAGGGTTCGTTTGGCTCGATTTAGCCACTAAAACGAGCGAATGAAGGGCTTTTTATGTATTTCAAATTAGGGATAAGGGGTATATTTTCAATGATGTAGTGTTTGGAGCTTGTTTGGTAGTATTTTGGAAGTCGATCGCGGGTGGTGGTAGTGGTTCGACCGTGTGTGGGTTACTAGGTGTAAGTTGGTGATTGGTTTTAGGGTTAAGGAGGTCGAGGAGTGTTATAGTAGGCTTGGTTTGGTTCGAGTAGTGGTGGAGATGGTAGTTCGAGAGGGGGAAGTATGATGATTAGGGTTTGGCAGTGGTGGTTCGGTAGTGCCACTAGGGCATACGGCAGCGGTTTAGGATGGTTGGGTTAGGAAACTGGTGGTGTAGGGAGTGTTTCTAAGGTGTTTGGCCGTAGTGTTGAGCTAGAGAGAGAGAGTTACGGTTAGAGAGAGAGAGTGATTCAAATGAGAGGGAGGGTTTTTTAGTTTGATTATATCGCCCCTCTATACTTGAGTGTATCCAATTTATAGGTTTCTGGGCTCACATGAGTTTGGCAAGCTCGTTAATGGCCGAAATCCGCCATTAATGTCTTCACTTCGAAATTGACTTTTTCCATTTTTAAAGCTCAATTTGGCTTATCATGATGGATGAATGTGGATGAGATTTCAATCAAAAATGAAACTAAGATATTCCTGGTTTGCAATTTTGCCATTGATTTGGCAAAATTGCAACAAAAAGTGGTTCAAAAATCTTGTTAAAACTAGCTACCTGAGGACAAAAGCATGGCAAATCTAGAGAAAACGAGGGAAGAAGGGAGAAGAGAAGGAAAATCGTGGGAAATGAAGGGAAAGGGAGAGAAAAAGAGAAGAAAGGGAGGGAAAAGGGGCTAACATAGCGCTAACGTAGTGCTACGTCAGCCTTGCTGACTGACTAGAGTGTGCCATGTGTCATTATATGATACGTAGTAGTTGATGTGGCATGCCATGTGGCTTGTCACATAGCGCTACGTCAGCATCAATGAATCCGATGCTACCACATGTCAAGGTCCGTAGTATAGTGAGATCCTGACAGATGGCAATTCTTGATGTGATAAAAAATAAAAAGGCTTTTACATGCCTTCTCTAAGATTCAAACCCCTAGCCTCATACTCAAGCTAATGCTAATGTCCATGTGCTTATCTGTTAAGCTGTTGGCTTCTCCATGTCCATATGTGCAATTAAATTGTATATATGGATCAGGCTAACCGAGGCTAGATTTAAATCTCAGGCTAACCGAGGCTAGGCCCAATAGCTTAATTTCTAAACCTATTTCAATACTAAAAATCTATTCTAATAAAAGGTTATTTTCTAAATTCTCTAAAATCTTCTATTTTTTTCAAATTTTCAATTTTTTTTTTATTTTCTAAGTTTCACATTTTTTTATTCTTTTTCTTTTTCTTTTTGGTATTTTTCTAAGATTCTTATTTTTATTCATTTATTTCTTTTTAAATTTCTTTATTCTCTAAGTTCTCTTTAATTTCTTATTTTTTGTGTTTCTCCTAATTTAGGACCTATTGAGGAAATAAAATAAATAAAATAAAGGGGGAAAAAATTGGGTATCTACACCATCTAAAGAATATCAAGCACCAAACTCTTATTTAGTAGAAATTGCCACTAGCAGACTGCACTTTTGGTAATGTACATAAAGTTGTGTTCATAAATTGCACACCAAAGGATTGGAACACTCATTTGCTGTATGTTGAATTTTCTTTTAAGGAATATGTACATGGTGCTATTAACAAAACGCCATTTAAAGTAGTTTATGGGTTTAATCCCCTTATTCCTCTTAATGTAACATCTTTACCTTTTGATGGATAGGTCAATCTAAATGGGGAAGCCAAGGCAAAGTTTGTGTAGGAGTTTCATTAAAAGGTGAGGAAATCGTTAGAGAAGAGAGTAGCAACCTATGAGAAGTAGGCAAATAAGGGAAGAAAAGGGAGTGTATTCGATCTAGGAGATTAGGTTTAGGTTCATATAAAAAAAGAGAGCTTTTCTTAGGAAAGAGGAAGTCAAAGTTAGTGACACGAGAAAAAGGACCATTCCAAGTGTTACCAGTTGGATTTGCATAGAGAGCATCATGTCCCATTCATATTCAATGTGCAAGACTAATCCCTTTACTAAAAGGATAAGGAAGAAGACTTTGGGTTTAAGGGCAAATCCAAGAGAAGAAGGGGGAATGATGTATATCTGGGGCTAGCCTCTAGGACTCCTTTAAAGACCTCAAAATAAGTTTTGATCAATTGTGGAGTGAATGCAATGATTGGATAGATTTAGGATGGCATGGAGTGACTACTAAGGCTTTATTACTTGAAGATGGTTTGTTAAAGGTATTGGAGTGAGTTGGAAAGGAAGAAAAAGGAGTTGGAGTTGAATACTATGAGGATTGGAGAAGAGTAGCATTACGTCAAGGGGATTACAGTTGGCTTCATGGATGTAATCTTAAATGCAAAACATTAGGAAAATGTAAGCCTGAAGGATTACCACCATCTTCATGGTCATAATCTTAGGTGTGAATATCTAGGAAATATAAGTCGGGAGGATCATGATCATCTTCATGGCCACGAACTTAAGTGAGATATGGGATTTATGAATAGAGGAGACACTATCCATCGTCATGGGGATGAACCCAGGTCTAAACTCTAAGGTAAACTACCTTACAGGGATTATAAGGGATCATGACACCTCTTCATAGGCATGAACTCCAACATGCATTATCTTATGGAAATCAAAGGGGATCATAGTTGTGAACTTAGTGTGTGATATTTTAGTGGTGAACAAACATGATGTTTTCTTCGTAATTATTTCATGCTTCATCAAATGTTGTTGTTGTTGTTGATTGTATCCAATAGACTTTGTGTCTTTTTCTATCTTTTAGAGTCACTAAAATAGGAAACTAATCAAGATTGGTGACTATTGAAGTTTAGTTATTGTAACCTTTATGTTGCCAGTCAATTTTGGTATGAGCTTGGATCTTATACAAGAAAGAAAGGAAGGCTATAGTAGGTGTTGGGCTAATCTGGTGTAGCCAATCCGATGTTTAAGTAAGTATGTGTTTAAAGTAAAGAAGAGAATGAGCAAAAGAGATAAATGTGTATGAGAGTGTTCAGGGAGTCCTTATAGTGCTTTTTTTCCTTTATTTATAAGTGTATATTGGATGTCTATAATAACAGGTAATCCTTAGTCATGGACCATGTAGCAGCTCCTTAATTAAGCATATGCCTAAAGAATAGGAGTAGTGGGTGGTTATATAATGAAGTTATGCAAGGTCATAGTTGTCTACGCCACATTTCAAATTTAAACCAAATATATAAGTAAGTCGAACCCTTAGGCCCATTAGATGAGCTAAGACATCGAAGGCCTTAATTAAAAATAGCAATGATCAGTAGCTTGGTAGCTGAGGTACCGAGCAATATTGTAAGGTGAAATTCTACTATCAACACCTTATAATTAAGAGATCTAAGTATAAGTCACTTAAAGAACTCACATATGAAATTATTGAAGATTGATTCTTTTCTAGTGTAAACACATTTATTCTGAATTTTACATAAGAGAGAGTAGCAAATTTGCTTCTTGAGTAAAACTTTCGTAACGGAACACATCTCTTATCATCATCAGTGAGTGGTGACTTATGCTTTATTATTTTTTATTCTTATCAATCTAATTGCCTTCCAAGTTGTGGTGAATCACTTAATTTTAATTAGTTGTAGCATAGAGGCTTATCAATTGAAAGGAGTTAGCTTAAAAGACTTAGAAGGATTAAGATAGCAACTCATACAATATCCTGTTGCCTCTGCTTCACACATCACCACCTTACACTAACTTATACGTGGTGTCGTGTTCACCTTCAACAATGTCATGCATAAATATAAAATTTACCCCTTTCAAAAATAATGGAAATACTATGCAATAAATTGAACTTGCTTGTAATCTTTTGAAAAATATTTATGGAAACTGTGAGCTAACAGCAAGCGTATAGGTCAATTTATAGTATATGGTAAGCACCAAGGTCATATTTTATGATGAAGGAAAGAATAAAGTTTAGAAAGATCACTAAATACTAAATTCTACTATTTCTACTCTAATCTAGGTAACCGATTAAGCAATTTTAAGGGAAAGAATACGCGAGTTATCTAAATAGAAGTAAAAGCTACAATGGAATTGAGCATAGATTTTAGCAATTTCTCGATATTGAGATATGGATTTCCTTATAAAAGATGTATGAGTAACAAGTAAACAATTGTATAAGATCGTTGTGGCTATACTATTAGAGTAGTTATGATAATCTAAACATGGATTTCACTCACACTTACAGAATTTATCCAACTCTCGTTTCGTAAATTCTATTATGTAGTAGGAGCATTATATTATTAATACCTCATCTATACTATTAACTAGCTATTTAAGTCTCGTCGCTACTCAAATAACTATGTTAGAGTTGATTTCTCATTCTAACCAATTTTTAGCTTTAGGTGAGTACAAAGATTTAAGTCTTAATTCTCAAGAATTAGCCATTCAGATTAGGAATTGTAGGTTCTATTCAGGGTTTTCAAATCTTGTTACGGTATCTAGACCCTATTAAGATAATAAGAAGGGAAGCCTAATGTTTGGGAAATGCTATCTAGCTTGACGTTAACCCAACACTCAAGTTATACCTAATTATACCATAAAACTAAGTAATATTCCAAATTTACACTGTCACAATACAAAAACATCAATGGCCATAACTACTTCATCATTTTCATACACTACCCATAAGCATAATAAGCTCTATTTGTCACATTCATGGAGAATAAATATTCAACACATAATACACATGAATATAAAAATAAACATTGCATTAAACATGGAAAAAGTTTGAGAAACATTACAAAACCGAGCTTCTCAACCTCAACACTTGGCACTATCCCGATAGACTAATGTCGACTAATTCTTACACTCAGCAATTACGAGCTGACCTTTCTAATGTCTCAGCCAAGCACTGTAAGACTTCAAGAGCTCCTCCTTGGACCCAGATATCTAACTATTGACTTCGGTTAGTTCGAATCTTGCTCCTTTTAGGATAGGTTAAGTGACTGCATGCCAACTTTTGTAAAATACACAGTTTTGTGCATGTTTTTCTTTATTTGATTTATGGGCCCATTTCTTTAGGATTTAAGGCCTTATACATTATTTACGGTTTTGTTACTAGGGTTTAGGACTTGCTATAAGTAGCAACTATTGTAAACATCACAAGGATCATACATTAATATAGAAAAGTATATTCTTGTATATTGGAATCTTTCCTCCTTCGAGCAAGGCTATACTTGAGTTAGTAGTCCCAGATTATCGAATGTAGATCAAACTCTTTAATTATCCTTGCATTCTTATCAATCTTGTTCTCAAGATTATGGTGAACCTTTTATTTGAACCGGTTAGTAAGTTATATCTTACCTTTACTTGAATCTTGAGTGACATTTAGTGTTCGTAAGTTGTATCGAACCTTATTGTATTTGTGTCTTAGTGCATAATATCCACACACATTCACACTCAAAACCCCTGTTTTACTTCCTGTTCTTCATACCCACTCCAATCTATGAATGCCCATTCTGTTCGTCCGACCCACTACCATATCATCTTACTCGAATAACCTTTGATCCTTATCATATTAGTATCAAAGTTTTGGGGAGATACATATGTTGGTGTTCTTCAAAGTTTGTTTAACCATTCTAACATTTGTTCATCGTCATTTTGTAACGTAGTGTACTATTTGTGTTCTTAGTAGTCATGGTATTGTACTGCTTGTATTGAGTTATAAAGTTAAGCAGCAATAATTTCAATAGTTGATTTTAGTGTTTGTTGGTTGTGGATAGTTGTAGAAATCAAGTAATAGTCGTTTCTAGTTAATTTCAAAATGTGTTTGTTCAATTTTCTAGAAATTACTACACGTACGAGATGTCGAAAGATAGTGTCAACAACAGTGATGATAATCTTCGCGGAAGCTTAAGGAGACGTGTTGACAACTTAGAATACCATATTCAAAACCTCACTGACTCTATTCAAGAGCTTACTGGGTTAGTTAGAGGCCATAGACGTAATGGTCGAGAAGAAAGGAAGGAACGGACACCCACCAGTAGGAGTGGTTCCAATGAACTTTATGATTATAAATGACAATCGAGAAGAGCTATTGAGTTGAGAAGAAGAGAAAACTTACCAATGCCGAGAAGAGGCAATGACAAGAGTATTGACTTTGAGTTGAACTAAGGAGCCCGGAGAAGAGAGCCGAGGTCGAGAAATGATGTGGCAGAGTGAAGCTCGAATAGAAGTGGCTAATCCAAGGTGAACCAACCAGTTTAGAATGTAAGGGATGAACCCTAAACACCTGGCCGAGGACTTGAAAATATAAAGCTTAAGTTGCCGATGTCACATCTCGGCATAGCACAAGATGCACCATTACACAAGAATACCTATTGAAAAGTTAACTTAACGTGCTCATTCATCAAAAGATAACTTTGTTTACATAATAAAGGGGTTGCTACATTAGAGTTCAACTACATATTTTATTACAACTTATGTGTACAACATAATATTTACATCAAAATATGAACCTACTTGTTCCTTTATTGTCTTTACAATAATAGGATCTTTGACCTAATACATGTTCCATACAATAGTTGCCGCCTTCGACTTACGCTTTCAGTATACATATCCCCTCTAAGTATTGGGCTCTTTACGATATAGTTAACCTGAGGATAAAACATTTTATCTCCTCAGCTACTGAAGTTGAGTGAGAGTGGATAACAAACAACATAATATAGACAATATGATAAACAATATTGCATATCACAATTGAAACAATTCAATCATAACTCACAAGTTCAACTTCACATATGCATTTGCCCAATCGGGCCCTTACTGCCAATGATGCAACATTCTATGCTCATGCACGTGGTATGCATCGATATTGATATCTTATGCTCTAAATCTGGATACAATGTCTAGAAACCTAAAGCAATAAGAAACTACTTGGGAGTAAGACCCCCACCAAATTAGACTACACATTGTAGTCTACCATTTCCAAAAAGGGCAATAAGGAGCTGCTTAGGAGTAGGACCCCCAACTTTACAAAATTAGACTACACATTGTAGTATACCAAATTTGACTATCAAAATAGTCATAATGTTCGGGCAATGCAATCTATATGCTTCCAAAAACTGAGTTCATAAAGCTATGCTTTTTCAATGATCATTTGGAAGTCTGATTCTAAAATTCCTGACTCATAGGTCTTTTTTTATGCCATGCCATGATATGCAATAGCAACTCAAGAATATCAATCAATACAATCAATCTTTAAGTTTTTTCAACCCAGTGATCTAGTTCTAGTTTTCAAACTCTCCCTAGTAGAATTCTAGCATCTTACTTAGGGTTCACTTAGGTGAACACCTAGAAGATTGGGTTAAAACTCTCAACTTTCTTAGTTAACACGATCAATTATAAGTACAAATCATCACCTAACATAGCCATATAACAGTTTAACCAAAATACAGTTATTGTCATTCAAAATCACTACACCAGCACCCATTATAGTTACATATCAATTCACCAAAGATATATCCATATTTAACCAACACAGCATCAAACGACGCACAGTATTATGAGTAACGATATATCTACTCTAAGCATGGGTTAGATCCACTTACCTGAGCTTAGCAATAGCGCAATATCCTATACATCGTGATGTGGTCCTTCCTTACTTATCACATCTATGAAAATATGATACAGTCTTCAAATCAAGTATAAGTCCAACTCGAACTATTATAAGCTTTCATTTCTGTGTTTTTAAACTTCATTTGATCGTATCTTACTCATTTATTATCTAATTTTAGTAAAATTTATATCATCACAATCGTTATTTTGAGTACTATTAATATATATTAAGAAACAAGATTGATCAATACTTTCAAAAACCAAAAAATACCCTTTTCTCATTACAACTAGACTATGCGCTACCTTAACTCTAAAATTGATTTAAGTAAGCTTTAGTATTAAACTAAAAACCTGAAAAATTATACTTTCCAACTTGTCCAGCAAAACTTATTATACCCCAAAGTGTTAATTTGACACAAATTTAATAAACTAGTTACTATATTACATATTAAGCTAATATATAAGTTTATACTAAGAATATACATAATAAATAGTATACGAGCCCAACTAATTTCACAAAAAATTCTATAGACTTACAAAAATATGTAGTTTAGTTATTAATCATCAATTACACTAAATTGCCTATTATCCAACTTTACAAAAATAGCAGTTTTTGCTCGAAATTATAGAAAATTAAGGAAAATAAATAAATTTTTGATTGAGATAAAAATTAAATATTCCAAATATCATTATAAACATCCAGAAGTCTAAACATGCATGGCTCATTCATTAATTTCATAAAAACTAATTATTTCAATAATTTAGTAAAATTGGTAGTTTTATTCAAAATAATTATAAAAAATAGTAAACATAGAGATTTTCAAAATTTATTGTTACTGAAATTTAATACATCATATAAGTGTGTTATACAAAATTTTTTAGGCCGAAATAACATTATTTAATATTTTGAAAAATTTATTTAAGATTCGTTTGAATAAGGCATGTCCTTAAGCAAGTACCATAAATCAATGTTATTAGTAAGATAAAATTATCACATGAAAGTACATGTAAAATAACCTAAGGAAACCAAATTTCATAATTTTCTAAGCTAATTTGATATTTTTAACGAATTAATAAAAATCAGGTAATAAAATTTGACTCACTAGGGTACGGTGCTCCAGCCACCCTCCAACCGCCACCCTATGCCGACCCACCTTCTCTCTCCACCACAACTTTAAGTTCCAAGTGGCTCCTTGTCAAGTTGCCTATAGTCTTAAGAACTGTAATTCACCATATTTTTCCAATATTTTCTTTTATTTTTTTTCTAATTTTTTCAAATTTTATAAAATTATTTTCTTGTGTTTTTAGGTTCATAAAATATTATAAATGTTGTTTGGAGCCCTATTTATAGGTTTTAGGATTTTTGCATGTAAAAAAATAAAATTACATATGTCAATTTCATGTTTTCCTAGGCACTATGTGTTATTTTCTAGTTAATTAAGTGTTGGCTCATTATTTCCAATTAATACTAGCTTGACACATCATTTGATGACTCATCCATGCAATTTTTTATTAATTTTCCATTATTTTACCTTATTTTAATAATAATTTATTATTATATATATGTATTTAATACATATAATGCATATCACATGTAAATACATATATATTATGTATAATTCAACTTCATTTATTATTTATTAAGTTAATTAACTTATCTCTAATATCTTGTTATATCTAAAATCTCGAATTTTTCGTTTTTGATAATTATCAGCTTTTAGCGATAAATTAATGTTTTCTCAAATTAATATATTTATATAGCTTATTTTGAGAAATTGACTTTACTTGAATTACTTTATTTAACTTTTCTAACTTTACTATGAAATTTAGAATAAAACAAATATTATAGCCCGGCGCCTTAAATTTAGAGGCTTAGATCCTAGAGTTATTGAACTAGTTGGAAAAACCCGAGGTATTATAGTTGACCTTTTGTGGAAGTAACCGACCTGAAGAGTTCCTTAACTATGTTCCTCGAATTAAGAAATTGTTCAAGTGCTACAAGTATGATGATTGAACAAAGGTTAAGCTGGCTTCGTTATCCTTTGTTGAGTATGCAAGCCTTTGGTGGGATAAGTTAGTTGCTAAGCAAGATGCTGAAGGAGAAGAGCCGATCAGAACTTGAAGGCTTATGAAATGATTAATGAATCAGCGCTCTATGTTGACCTACTTCAAGCAAGAGATGCTCCATGCATTCCAACACCTGAGACATGGTTAAAATACTATTGAAGAGTACTTATAAGAGTTCAAAACTCTAATGACAAGATGTGAGATTTTCGAGCCACAAGACCACACCATTGCTAGGTTTCTGAGTAAACTTCGAGATGATATTGCCGACATAGTTGAATTGCAGCCGTTCAACTCTCTATACAAGCTAATTAATTTGGCATTGAGAGTAGAGAGATAGAGGAGAAGAAGGCATGAGAGGCCAACTAGTCGACCTCAACAAGGTAACCTTGAGCTTGAGAGGTATGCTGAGAGAAGACAAGAAAAGAAAGAGAAAGGAGAGCCTAGCCAGCCAGTCCGTACTAAGAAAGAGAAGCCACTCAACAATAAGGCCTGAGAAGTGAAGTGCTTCAAGTGCTTAAGCTATGGACACATTGCTTCTTAGTATCCAAATAAAAGGGTCGTGGCCTTGAAGGGCAGAGGGCCTAAAGTTCAAATCAAGAGTCAAAATGACGAGAGTTCAAAAGACCAGTTGATCGAAGAAGATGTCTATGCCGAAGACCTCGATAAACTCTTAACTATGGTAACACAAGCTGACCTCAAGGCAGATCCCAGACAAAGGGAAAATTTGTTTCATATGTGGTGCTTAGTGAATGAGAAGACTTGTTTCTTAGTTGTCGATGGAGGTAGCTGAACCAACATTGTCTTTACCAAGTTAATAGAAAAGATGAAATCGCCGACCTACTCACACCCCTGACCTTATGGATTGAAGTGGTTTAATGACAAGAGTATGGTATATGTGTATAAGCAAGCTCAAATTGCATTCAAGACAAGGCAATATAAGGATGAGATTTA
This sequence comes from Lumnitzera littorea, assembly GCA_024138015.1. Classification (NCBI taxonomy): domain Eukaryota; kingdom Viridiplantae; phylum Streptophyta; class Magnoliopsida; order Myrtales; family Combretaceae; genus Lumnitzera; species Lumnitzera littorea. The sequence continues at coordinate 31,755,700 of JAMXBB010000003.1, forward strand.
CTTTGATGTGGTCCCAATGAATGCTACAAATTTACTTCTTGGTTGACCATAAGAGTATGATCAAAAAGTGATCCATGACGACTTCCTCAACACTTATACTGTTCAGAACGATGGGAAGAGTTACTGCTTAACTCCTATGAGCGTTGAGGAAATCCAAAGACATTCAGCACCCATGGTGAAGTGAAGTGGGAAGAAGAGTTTATTCGACATACCGGCTTGTGCTCAATGCTTAATGTTGAGGATGACTTCCTTCAAACCTGCGGTAATGATAGGAATCAGCTCCCAACTATGTCTAAGCCGAAGCCGACATGTTCGAAGTTGACGCCAACCCTCTAAAAGAAGATACCAAGTTGTTCTAACTCGAGGTTGAACAGTTCAAGGTTAAGGTTGAATAGCTTTTGCTGAAGCTAAGCAAATGATAGAAGACCAAGGGAAAGAAAAGGAACCACTTGGCAATAAGTTTGTTGTCTACTGAAAAGACGAGAGAGCACACAACCGAGGACTTGGGACCAGAGAACCACTCGGTATTATCCCAATAGGCTAATGATGACTAATTCTTGCACTCGGTAATTATAGGTCGACCTTTCTAGTGTCTTAGCTAAGCACTACAAGACTTCAAGAGCTCCTCCTCGGACCCAAGCATCTAACTCTCGACCCCGCCTAGTTCAGATCTTGCTCCTTCTAAGATAAGCCGAGTGACTACATGCTGACTTTTGTAAAACACACAGTTTTGTACATGTTTTCCTTTATTTTATTTATGTGCCCAATTCTTTAAGATTTAAGGCCTTGTACATTATTTACACTTTTGCCACTAAGATTTAGGACTTGCTATAAATAACAAATATTGTAAACATCACAAGGATCATATATTAATATAGAAAAGTATATTCCTGCATATTGGAATCCTTCCTCTTTCGAGCAAGGCCATACTTAAGTTAACATTGCTAAATTATCAAGTATAGATCAAACTCTTTAATTGTCCCTATGTTCTTATCAATCTTGTTCTCAAGATTGTAGTGAACCTTTCATTTGAACTAGTTAGTAAGTTGAATCTAACTTTCATTTCAATCTCAAGCGATATTTAGTGTTTGTAAGTTTTATCAAACCTTATTTCGAGCTTAAATCCCTGATTATATTTGTGTCTTGATACGTGATATCCATACACATTTACACTTAAAACCCCTATTTTACTTCTTGTTCTTCATACCTACTAGAATCCACGAATACCCATTTTGTTCATCCGACCCGTTGCCGTATCATCTTACTTAATTAACCTTTGATCCTTATCATATCTCATAAGTTCTTGATTTTTCTCTATTTCCCATTTATAACACTCCTTATCTTTTGTTATAAGCATGGGTGCAAGTGATGTAGATCTTGCTAAATTGTTGGCCTAAGAAAAGGATAAGAAGCTAAAGCTTGATAAATGTGTGGACACCAAAGCACCTGCTACTTAGCTGCTCATACAAAAAAAGATTATGTAAGAGAAAACCATGAAGCAAGCTATTGCTCTAAAAAAGGTGACTCGTTTTACCCATAAGAGTTAAGGGGTTGAACAGATTGGAGCCGTTGAGGCTATAAACCTTGAAGTGATCCCTTCCTCAAAAACATTCCTCAAGAGGAAATGTCAAGTGAATCTTGGCTAGAGATTGGTGGTAATAGCAGTGCTAAGGTCATGCCTCAAGAGATGGCGAAAGGCTCATCAGGCCAAACAAATAGTGAGTCAACCTCCATCTAAGAAATTGAAGGCCTTAGACAAGAGTGTCATACCTCGAAGCAGCAAAGTCGTAACAACCCCGCTATGTAAACCATTCTAAGATAGAAGTTAGCCTTACAACCACTATCCTAGACCTAATCTACACAAGGCGTCCACGACTAACCTGCTTTGAAGTAAACATTTTGTAATTTAAATAGATCATTTACCTAAGAAAGTAAGGAAATATATATATATGTACACTATAATTCAGTTATTACAATTAAAGTTTACAATATTTCTCCGTAATATATTTCCTAGTTATTATATTATTCAGAAATGAAAAATTCTAAAGTAAAAGCTTAGACCTTAAAAATATGTGTTTATTTTTCAAATGTTTTTTCTCACTCCCCAGGATTCAGCAGTTGCTAGCTTCAGAGTAGTTGTATGTCGTTTCTTAGCTAGCACCTACATGATATCTATAGGTACCATTTCTTAATGATTTCCATAAAATCAATAATAATTCTATCTAATTTGCACATTAAAACATTAAAAATATGCCTTTATTAACTCTCCCACACTTGGACTTTTGCTTGTCCTCAAGTAAAATAAACAAAATTAAAGAAATTTATCATTGAAAATACAATTTTTCTAATTGCTAATATAAGATATCTGATATATCACACTTTCAGACTCACTAATTTATAACGCCCATCGCGCGAACCAAATCAAAATATGTGATTAGAGTACTATAATTGAAATTAACCAACTATTCTAGAGAAAACAAATATTAATCCAAGCGTTTAACCTAGGATTTCTACTTCAAAAGTAGATACTCAGTCTTAGAAGGAAAAACACCCATTTAAACTTTACAGCTGTTAGCAAACATATTATCCCTCTAATTATTCTAAAAAACAAGTTAACAAAGTAGTGAAAGCATATGGTATCTGCTTTATCCTTAGGTTTTCTTCCTTTTTTATCATAAGCCTTAATTCATTTCTTGAACTGCATTCAAAATTTCCATTTTCCATTCTCATTCTTTTTCTTTTCTTTTCTTTTCTTTTCTTCTTCTCTCTTTTTTTTTTTCTTTTTAGTTCAAATACTAAACTTTTGCCTTTCCACCCTTCTCACTATAGTAAGTGCATTGAGTCAACATCAAAATTTATATTCAATTTAATTCAAAATTTTGAAAAAAGTTTGCCTAAACATTGCCAGATACTTAAGAACAAGTAAAGTTCAAGCTAATAAGAAAGTATAACTATTGTAAACAAAAACCGGCATCAAAATTGATGTTCAATTTAATTCAAAATCCTTTTCCTATATTTCCTTCCCCCTAGTTTAGAATAAATAATGTCCATATTGTCTTCTATTTAATATTCAAGGGGAAATAAAAATTCGTAGCAATAAGAAATAAAAAACTAGTACTCCCCTAAATTCAAAATTTCAGCAACAAGGAAAATTCCAAGCATAAGATCATTGCTAACATAGAATCAAATATGACCTATCTCATCAAATGAAATGAAACATGAAATAGCAAAGATAGCATAAAAGTGCACTCAAGAGTACATAGTAGAGTTCATGATCCAGAGTTACCTAAATAGATGGGTACTAAACAAAAATAACCTAATAGCAAAGTGAAAATAAATATTAAAAAAAAAAAGCAAAAGAGAATAAAATAAAATAAAAACATCAGAAAAGCATACAAATATCTAATTGTCTCAATTGATGCTACTACTCTCTATACTGGAAGTCTCGTAATGAAGATGCTATACAGCTACTAGTTAGAAACATGAAATAGCAGACTTTAGCATATTAAACATAGTGGTTTGGAACTTCTTATTCTTCTTCCTTCCTTTCCTAATTTCATTTCAGACTTCTCTAATTTCAGTACTCAACTACTCAAAACTACCAGCTGGTAGATGATATGAAGTAAATGCTCTAAGAGTAGGAGGACTGTCAAGAATATCCTCTTCATCAACAGGATGGGGCCTATTATTTATCTTAACCAATCCCCAACCCCTAAAGGGTATAGTAGAAATAGACTTACATGGAATACCATCGTCCCCTTCCGGTTCTCGAAAAAGCCCCATACCTTTAATAATGTTGTAATATACTCACCACAAAAGATAACCTATGTCCTAGTATCATCTATCTGTCTATAGATAAAATTTGCATTTCTATTCCTAGATCTATTTGATACCCATAAATCATACTATATAGATAAAACATATCAAAACTGGTTAGCTTACTATAGCTAGTCTTCTTATAGATGAGAGTATGAGCAAGAATATGGTGGAGTAGCCTATGCTTTACTGCTGAGAAAGTTATGCTGATCGACTTTAACATTACAAAATCGTCTTGCCTTAGATGAATCAACTGAAACCAAAATCTCTCAACAGTCATATCACTAGGCTAGGAGTTGGGGCAAATTGACTTCCTCCTCATCATATAAACCCAAAAAATAACCAATTTGACTCAATTCAATTACATGAATTTCTCCATAAACCTAAAATGTGAAAGTAGACATTCACCTACTTCTCTCCAACTATAAAGTAGACAAAAAATCAATGGCTATATTTCAAAAAGTAGGTTCTTTTACCTCAAATAATCAAAACCATGTTTTATCAGGAACCATCTACTGGATTCTATTGTCCATTCCATACTCTTGCAAAAGAGTTAAATGCAAATATTGTTGATTCATGAATGTCATTCGTTATAACTTCCTCCTTCTTTCCTTAGCATACTCTTGATGTGAAAGTAAATCACTGCCTAAACTTCTGGAAGACGAAGCGACTGTCGTCTTTTGTTTCTTTCATTGAGGTTTCATCTTCTTGGGCGGCATGTTGGATGTAGCAAGCATAGATCTACAAAGAAGAATGAAAATGTGTGTAGAAAAAGTGAAGAGAGTAAGTGTATGTAGTTGTGGGTGTATAGGTGAGGGAGCGTTTGAGAGAAATCTAGCAAGAGAAAGAAGGTAGAGAGAGAAATTGAGAAGAAAAATGAGTGAAGAGAGAGAGAAAACCAACGGTTGTGCTTTAAAAAGCACTATACACCAATAGCATACATTATCAGCGTATATGAGTAGGCTGGCGACCTTGAGTTCAAATTTTCGTGCTTTTTTTTTTTAGGCCGACAGCGTTGATGCTAATGGCTAACTCTTCTACTTTTTTTAAATAATAAAAAATAGTAATAAATAAGATAAAATATTCATTTAGTTAAACATGGGTTGCCTCCTATGAAGCACTTAGTTTATAGTCGCTAGCCCGACTTTTCTGATCTTACTGTGAATTATTGCTTACCATCATAATGGCATCACTACCCATGTTTTCTCCTTCAAAATAGTGCTTGGGGAGATGACCATTTATCTTGAAAGTGCGATTGCCTCCTGCCTTTAACTTAATTATACCATAAAGAAAAACATTAGCTATTTCAAATGGCCCAGACCATTGAGATTTTAACTTACCTAGGAACAACTTCAGTTAAGAGTTGTATAATAACACTTTATAACTAAGCACGAACTCCCGCTGTTGAATGTTCTTGCCATACCATTGCTTAGCTCTCTCCTTGTAGATCCTAGCATTTTCATAAGTTTCTTCTCTGATCTTGTCTAGCTGGTTCAATTGGAGCAATCTCTTTTCACCTATAGCTTGTAAATCAAAGTTGAGATATTTTATGGCCCAATAGGCCTTGTACTCGAGCTCTATAGGTAAGTGACATGACTTACCATAAACGATTTTGTATGGGGACATTCCTATAGGGGTTTTAAAAGCTGTCCTATAAGCCCACAATGCATCATCAAGTTTTAAAGACTAATCTTTCCTAGATGCATTAACAGTCTTCTTTAAGATACGCTTTATTTACATATTAGATACCTTAACTTGTCTACAAGTTTGTAGATGATACAGGGTGGAAATTTTATGAGTGACTCCATATTTTGTTAACAATTTTTGAAACTACCAATTGCAAAAATGCAACCCCCCATCACTTATAATAGCCTTAGATACCTTAAACTTGGAAAAAATGTTCTTATTCAAAAATTTAATTACCACTTTAGCTTCATTAGTTTGTAGAGCAACTTCTTCTACCCATTTTGATACTACTACTAGAAGTATATATTTGTTTGAAAAAGATAAAGGGAAAGGACCCATGAAGTCTATTCCCCACACATCAAAAAGCTTAATTACTAGAATACTATTTTGTGGTAATTCATGTGTCCTATAAATATTCCCGATCCTTTAGTATTGAGCACAAGACATAACATAATTCCTGCAATTACTAAGAAAACTAGGATAGTAAAATCCACAAGATAAATTTTTAGTCATAGCTCTTTCCACACCAAAGTGGCCTCCTACTTCTTTAGAATGACAGTACTGAATTATGTTAAGCTATTCTATTTTAGGCATACAACCTCTAATTACTTGGTCAAGACAACTTTTAAACAAATACAATTCATCTTGAAATAAAATTTCACATCATGTAAAAACTTCTTTTTCTTTTGAAATGAGAAACCGTATGGTATGATCTTACTAACCAAGTAATTGACTATATCAGCATACTAGGGTAACCCTTGTATCACTACTACATACAATTGTTCATTAAGGAACTTTTAATTAATGGGTAGCTCTAAACACTCAAATTGTAAATGAGATAAATGATTAGCAATTACGTTTTTAGTTCCCTTTTTATCTCTAATTTCAAGGTCAAATTCTTGTAATAATAAGATTCAACGAATTAACCTAGGTTTAGCATGAGCTTTAGCAAACAAATATTTTAGAGTAGCATGGTCTATGCATACTATGATCTTAGAACCTATGGGATAAGGCCTAAACTTATCACAAGCAAATATAACTGCTAAAAGTTCTTTCTCTATCATGACATAGTTTCTCTACGCCTCATTCAAGGTTCTACTCATATAGTATATAACATGAAATAACTTACCTTTCCTCTACCTAAGTACTGCTCCTACCACATAGTCATTGGCATCACACATTATCTCGAAAGGGAGCTCCTAATCAGGTGCAATAATCACTAATGCCGAAGTAAGCTTCTCCTTTAATAGATTGAATGCTTACAAACAACTGTTATAAAAAACAAAAGTAGAATCCTTTTCAAGTAAATTATAAAGAGGTCTAGAGATTTTAGGGAAGTCCTTGATAAATCTACTGTAGAAGCTAGCATGCCCTAGGAAGCTCCTGACTCTTTTGACTGAAGTAGGTGGTGGTAACTTCTCTATTATCTCCACTTTGGCTTTGTCAACTTCAATCCCCTTTTTTGACACCTTGTAACCTAAGACTATTCCCTTTCTTACCATAAAATGGCATTTTTGCTAATTCAAACATAGATTAGTCTCTTTGCACCTTTTGAGTACACAACCTAAGTTACTCAGATATGAATCAAATGACTTCACCCAAATACAAAGAAGTCATCCACAAATATTTCAATAAAATCTTTTAATATGTTGGAGAATATAGACATCATGCATCTTTGAAAAGTAGCAAGTGCATTATAGAGACCAAAGGGCATTCTCTTAAAGGAAAAAGTGCCATAAGGACATGTCAAGGTTGTTTTCTCTTAGTCCTCAAGTATAATATGAATTTGATTGTAACCAGAATATCCATCTAAAAAACAATAGTAATCATACCCTAAAAGTTTTTCTAACATTTGATCTATGAAAAGAAGTAGGAAGTGGTCTTTAAGGGTGGCATCATTTAGTTTTCTATAATCTATGCAAACTTTCTACCTAGTAATAATGCAAGTAAGGATTAGCTCATTATCTTCATTTTTCACCACGGTCATACCACCTTTTTTTGGCCCTACCTGAACAGGACTAACCCACTTACTATTTGAGATAGGGTAGACAATACCTGCATCTAACAATGTGAGTACCGCTTTCTTCACTACTTCCTTGAGGGTTAGGTTGAGTCGTCTTCGTGGTTATAGTGTAGGTTTGCATTCCGCCTCAAGCAATATCTTGTGAGTGCAATTTAAGGGATTAATCCCCTTAATATCAGCAATGGTCCGCCCGATGTCTTCTTGATGCTCTCTTAAAACTCTTAGATGTTGTTTCTCTTGGTCACCTATCAAAGAAGAGGAGATAATTATTGCCAAAGTATCATTTGTTCTAAGATAAGCATATTTTAAATGACTAGGTAAAGGTTTAAGTTCAAGCACCAGAGGTTGTGTCAATGATGGGACTAGCTTCTTCTTACTAATGCTTAGCTCTTCATAGTATCGAGCTTTGATTTCTGACACCTGTTCCCTACCTTCTTCTTCAGGCTTGTTGTCATCGCTCTAATCATCTAGATCCCTAAGAACTAATTCCATGGTATCCATTCTTGCTTTCTCTTCTATAGACTCATAGGTAATCCCATAAAAAATATCAATAGTGTAATAGGATTGCAATCATCAAAATGCTTTATGGCTTCATAAACATTAAACGTTACTTGATCATCCATGACTCTTAAAGTAAGCTTACCTTGTTCTATGTCTATCAACACCTTAACCGTTGCAAGAAACGGTCTGCTTAGGATCATGGGTACCTCTCTATCCTCTTCCATCTCTAAGACTAAAAAGTCAACTGGGAAGATAAATTTGTCTATCAGGAAGATAAATTTGTTTACCTTCACTAGGACATTCTCAATAATACCCCTTAGGTATTTGATACTCCTGTTAGCAAGTTGCAAGGTGACATGAGTCTCTTTACAATCTCTAAGTCCCAACTTCTTGAAAATAGATAGGGGCATTAAATTTATACTTGCACCTGAATCAATAAGAACCTTATCAAAGTGAAAATTTCCTATAGTATAAAGAATAGTAAAACTCCACTAATCTCTTTGTTTTCTAGACAGGGTAGATAAGTTTTTTTGTAGGATCATAGAGCACTCTCCTATAAGCATTACTGGTTCATTCCCATCAATCTTTCTCTTCTTGGTGAGCAAATCCTTCATAAATCTAGCATACGAAGGCATTTGCTGAATTGCCTCTACAAAAGGAATGTTGATTTGTAACTTATTGAAGACATCTAAGAATTTGGCGAATTGAGCGTCTAGCTGTTGTTTCTTCAGTCTTCTTGGAAAAGGGACTAGAGGAACATACGGTTTCACTTCTGGTGACTTCTACTTTGGTTCCTCTTCGACCTACTTCCCTTTTTCTTCCTTTGGAATCTCCATCTTTTCTTCAACTCGTCTGTAAACTATTTCCACTACTTTTCCACTCCTCAGCATAATAGCATTAACACCTTTGGGATCTTCTTCAATATTGTTAGGTAAAGACCCTGTGGTCTATTACTCAACTGTTTAGAGATCTGACTAATCCGATTCTCTAAATTCTAAATAGTTGCTTATTGATTCTGTAACATGGTGTTAGCCTTTTGCATAGAGCTAAATATGAGCTCTTCCATTCTAAACTGATTTTACTAAGGTGGAGCATTCTAAGTAGGACCTTGCTTCTGGAATCCAAGTGGTGGTTGAAATGCATTGTTTTCGTTTCTCTATGAAAAATTTGGATGATTATGCCACCTAAGATTATATGTATTCGAATATGGTCCTTAATTGCTGCATTGAAAATTGTTAACAAAATTCACCTATTCTCCACTAGTTTAGAGCTAAGTGATTCCCAGTTATGCACTCAAGAGTCGAATGTGGTCCTGAACATAACTCACAAAAAACAATAAGATTAGCATTAAAAGACTATGTTGAGGTGGGTTTACTTACTTGAGTAGTGAGAGTTGCAATATGAGCTATTAATTGAGATACAATGTTATTGTCACTGGCTGCTACCACTCCTAACTTGCTTCTCTCGTTTTGCTAGTTATGTGCACTAGAGGTCATCTCTTCTATCAATGCACTTGCTTCATTATAGGTCTTACCCATTAGAGTACCTCCAATTGCAACATCAACTAGGGACCTCAATTTCTCATCTAAATTAAGATAAAAGATCTTAGTCAGGAGATTATCAAGCAAGCCATGATGTGGGCATTTTCTGATCACCTCCTTGAATCTCTCCCATACCTTATAAAGTGACTCACCACTAAACTTGGTGAAGTTAGTGATGTCGTTCCTTAGTTTTGCAGTCCTAGCTGGTGGGAAAAATCTCCTTAAGAACTTCGATGAAAGATAAGCTTAAGTGGTGATAGACTCTTGTAATAGTGAATGAAACCAAGCTCTAGCTTTATCCCTTAACGAGAAGGGAAAGAGCTAAAATCTAATAACCTCGTCAGTCACGTTGTTCATCTTAAATGTATTGCAGTATTGGAGGAATCCTACAATATGCTCATCAAGACTTTCATTAAGGTATCCTCCAAACTGATTTATCTAAATCATCTGAATGAGGGATGGATTCAACTCAAAGTTATTAGCTTAAATGGTGGGCCTCCTTATAGTCGAACCCATCACCGTGGATATTGTATAGTTTCATAGTACTCGTAGAACTCCTTGTATCTGATTATTATCCTCGTTATGTGCCACCTCTTTTATCCTTCATCTGTTCTTTCACATTAACTGATGCAAAGTGCACTCTATTTTAGAATCTAGTAGTAAAATTTCAGCAATTCTACTTCTACGCATAAAACACCTGCAAAGAGAACAAAAATGACTTACGTCGTTGATTGTGCCTAAATTATCAACATAACTAAAAGGTTTAATATTTTCAGTCCTTGACAACGATGCCAAAAACTTGATTTGCTTAAATTATATATATATATAATAAATTGCGAATACTCCAGTAAGTATATTAGGTTAGAATTAAGTAATACAAAGTAAGCAAGGTTGTCAATGTTGAACCTAGGGTTAATTACTTGATTTTGATGAGAACAAAACAGAAAGTGTATTTCTAAACATGTTGTTTTTTAGGAGAACAAAAACAAGTGGATGATTAAACTAAGTATTATTTGATTATTTTGAGATAATTAAATAAGTTCAATTAACTTGCTTAATGATTAAATGTATCAATTATCTCTACAAGAAATTTAATCTCTTGAAGTGGTGATCAAATGATCTTGAAGTTATATTGCAAAGAGTATTCGTTTGTTGTGTGTTAAAAGAATTTTTAGGTGATATTTGGCCTACCAGGTTGACTGCTCAAGGAAGTACTAGGCTGACAGTATAAAGCCTTAAAAAACACAAAGAAAAGCTCACTGACCTGAAAAAGCCGACTTACCAATACATTTACCGGTAGTTCAAAGTACCGGCAGATTTAACTAGCCATTGGAGCATTAAATGCATTGTAATGAGAAGAAATGAATGTGATAGTATAAATGCTTGACAACCCGACCAATGACAGTAGAGAACAGATCTTTTACCGTAATATTTCAACATTCTCTTGTATTCTTGTTGTCTATAATTCTCATTCTCTTATACCATAAATTGCTAATATATAGAGACATTTGAAGTGTTGTATTTATGAGCTATTAGTTGCAAATATTGAGAGTTAAAAGCACTACATCAATAATTCTTGATATTGAGTTTTTGTATTGAGAGTTGTGAGTGTGAAACTTATGTAATCAAGTTTATGTTTGTATAGCTCTTAGAGCTTAGATTGAGAAATCAATAAAGTGGTGTGAAGTCCTCAGTTGAAGGCATTGTGTGTCTATGGAAACTAAGGGGTAGTCTGAACTCTACGTTATATCTAGGCTTCATCTTCTTTATCCCTATCTTTTTTAATTTCCGTACTTATTATTATTCCACTATTGCTTTGATTACTTTTATTATTGCATTTAGTTGTTTATATCAGAAAAGAATTGCAATTTGTCCTTAAACTCAATTCATCCCCCCTCTCCTCTCCTTTCAAGTTTAGCCTAGTGTTTTTCAATTGGTATCAGAGCTAATCTCTAGTCACTTGCTTAACTGCATATTAGAGTAAAGGTCATCGCATTTAATACACTATGCTTTATGGAAGGGTAAGCTATAAATAGACCATCACTCTTAATCGAAAATAATTATCCTTATTGGAAATGTAGAATGAGTATATTCTTAAAAGCACAAAATAAATTATTATAGTAAGTAGTAGAGAAAGGACCATTCAAGATAAAAGGTAAAGTAGAAGATAATTATACTGATAATGATTGGAAGTTGTTAGACTTAAATAAAATAGCTATGAACATTTTGCATTATCCCATTAATGAAAATAACTTTAATAGAGTTTGTATATGTAAGAGTGATAAGGAAATTTGGGAAGAATTAAAAGATACATATGAAGGAACTAGCTGAGTAAGGGATACAAAGATAAGCTTATTATGTAGACAATTTGAAAACTTTAGGATAGATCCAAATGAAACTATTGATGAGATGCATAATAGATCCATCAATATTATCAATCCTTTGAGTGTTCTTGAAAAGACACTTACTAACCTTGAAATAAATTCCAAAATTCTTAGGTTTTTGCCAAGAGATTGGGAAGCCAAGAGAACCGCGATTGAGGAAGCTCATGATCTTAACACAATGCCAAAAGAGCAACTTCTTAGAACTCTTAAAACTCATGAGATGATTAAAAAGCAAGGAAAGGAATCCAAGAAGAAAACAATTACTTTAAAAGCAACCAAAGAGAGCTTTAGTAGTGATGAAAGTAAGGATGATAATGTGGCAATGATCACGAGAAATTTTAAGAAATTTATGAAGTTCAACAGGAAATTGGCAAAAGATAAGGATGAAAACATATCTCAGTCAAGGAAGGAGAAGAAGGAAGTAATCAAGTGCTATAATTGCCAAAAACTAGGTCACATTCAACAATATTGCCGAGATCTTAAGAAGGTTGAGAAAGGAGTAAGGAAAAAGGCTATGATGGCAACTTAGAGTGATTCAAGTGACTCAAAAAGAGAAATATGCTTTATGGCAATGGACAACAAGGTATGCTCTACTTCTAGTGATTCTTCATTTGATGAGCTTAAAATTATGTATGATGAGTTACTTAAGGAATTTATTAAGGCTCAAAAGAAGAACAAGATGATGATTGAAATAGGAAGTGAATTTGATTTATTTAGAAATGAATATAATAAAGTGAATGATTTCAAAGAAAGTTTAGAGAAGGACAATAAGCACTTAAGATTAGAAGTTGATAAATTAAATAGAAACAATGAAGCCTTAAATCTTAGGAATGAGGAGTTGGCTAAGAAAAATGATCAATTGAAACAAAAGTGCAATTCTCTTGAAACAAAAGTTGATAGCATGAAAAATGAGGATAATATGGTTAATAAGCTAAGAGAGCTTCAAATTGAAAATGCTATCTTGAAGTCTAGCTTAGATGATTCAAAACAAACTATAGCCAAGTTCGTGAATAGAGAAATGAATTTAGATAAGCTCCTAGGCTCTTAAAGCAAGGATTGAACAAAATTAGAATTGGCTATAGTAGGGAATATATTTACAAGTCTAAAAAAGTCACTTTATAAAAGCAACAACTAAGACTTATAACTATTATGGTAGCTATGGCCATATTATACATACGTGTGCAATACGTTGCAATACCGATTTGAATCATAAAGGTAAAATGGCATGAGTTCCAAAAGGATAAGGATATATTATTGCAACTAACCACAAAGGACCCCCACTCACATAGGTACCAAAAAAGCAATCACATGTTTTTGTAGGAACTTCAAGTAGGAGTAACTTAAGAAACTCGAATAAAGAATGCTTAAAGAAAATTTAAAGTGCCTCCAACATGATATTTGATTCAAGAAATTCATTCAAGTAGTCTCTATACAATAACTAACATATTTTGTGTACACTTAAGGTTCTCTACATTTGCTTAAGGCTTCCTTGTGCACATATCTACCATCTCTTGATTTTAATGTCAAATGTTAGCTCCTACATGTTTAAATATGCTAATATTTTATAGTTGACTGGTTAGCTTAATTTGATTATAAAGCTATGCATAATTGATATATCTTCAACCATATTTGAGCTCAAATAAGTATTTAGGGATTTAATTAGTGTTTTTGTAATTACTAGCTTTGCAAGCTATGCTTAAACTCTCATCTTGTCATAATGCACATATAAATCTTGCTTAGAATAGATAATTGCAAATATCATACTTTTTGTGCACATTTAAAGTTTCTCATGAATACTTAGAATCATGTGCGCACAATTTTGCCATGTTTTGATTTCCGTGTTCAAATCCAATTCTCGCATGTTTAATTTTGTCCAAAGATTGTGGTTGAATGATTAAGTTGGCCTACTTTTGTTTTTGTGCAAATTTGACTCTTTTAAACTCAAATTAGGCTCTTATTGTTGTTCGAGAAGTCATGTGATCATGCTATATGTCTTAATCATGGTACCCTTGTATCTATGGATACCATTGAAACTTGTTTAGAATGCCAAATTATCATGAACTTGATTTAGTATGTATGTGTGATATTATGCTCAATTTGCATTTAATGGTTGATTTTAATGATTTCAAGTAGTGATTTTAGGACTTCCAAATCCTTCTTGTGATATTTTCCTTCCAACATGCTTGAACATGATGATGAAACTTACTTAAAGTATTGATTAGTGATAACTAAGCCTTATTGCTCAAAATTAGTCATTCATACATTTGTACGGCTTAATAGTGAACTTTCTAGCAAATAATGACTTAATTCTTATTAAATCTTACTAATGTTGCTGAGATACTAGCTTTTCACACTTAAGTGACCTAAGAAACATGCTCATATAGATTTTATGCATAAAACATAGCGTTTAGCATGATTTGGGCACACTTAAAGTCATTCATAAGCAACTAAGTTTACATATGCACAAATGAATTATGCATTGGTTTCCGTACCCGAAACCGGGTCTCACATGTTTATTTTTATCCCTAAATGATGTTCAAGTGGTCAAACTAACTTGAGTTGAATTTCGTGCATATTTGACCTCTCTAGACCCTTTTTAGGTTCTAAGTGCATTGTGGAGCATTTCATGACTACTTCTGCTAATATGAATGTTGATTGGTTTGATCATGCATTCTTTATACTTCTTGGTATCTTTCAAATATGCTTAAACCATAAACTTGACATGAATTTGAGAAAGAATCTATACCTGCTCAATAGCTACATTTATGCTTAACATTTGATTTTAAGGAACTTGAGTAATGATTTTTCAATTTGTAGAGCCTTAAAGCTATATTTTGTGCCTACCATGCTCAAACATGCATTTGAAATTTGGTTGACTTGTTGGTGGGCAAAAACTCAATGTTTATGCACTTATTTTGCTCATACATGCACACTTTCACTTTATCACAAATTACTTGGCTCTATGGATTTGATTTAAATAAGTCTTGGCTATTTAGTTAAAAATTGAGTTTTTTAAGTCTTAACGGACTCAAATAAACTTGTTTGAAGTATTAAGATGTTCCTTGATTTTCTAAAAATCAAATTGAATTAGTAACTTTGCTCAAACAAGTGGTCTCTACTATTTTTTTTTGCAGACACCGGCATGCTGGTTATATAATTCACCAGCTTGTCGGTATACTGCTCTAGTTGTTCATTTATATTCGATTCTGTTCTTATAACCGGCAAGTTGGTCCATCTCACCACCGACATGCCGGTATACTCCACTCCTAAAGCAATCTGTTTTGCTTCTATTCTCTTAGCCAACATGATGGCTCATCTAAATACCAATAAGCCAGTTCTTTAGATTTTAGGCGCAACTTAAAATCGCGTCACACCATCTCTCCCCCATCCTTCTCCTAAAACCCTTCTTTCTCTTCTCCTAAACCCTAGAATCCTTCTCTTTCTTCAATCTTCTATCTCCAAACTCTCAAAATCATAATTTTTCTTCATCAATCATCTCTAAATCCACACAATCTCTCATTAATCCCTTCACTTATTCAAATTACACTCCCCTCTTCTCCTTCACACAACTTTCTCTCTCTACTAACCCCCTATCCACCATTAAGATGCCACCTTGATGAACTATAGCAACTTCTAGATGAACTATCATTACCCATCATGCCTCATTCCTCCTCTAACTTAAAAATGATGATCTATAAGTTGCATGAATTGTTAACTTCCAATCTATTTTGTATATGCTCTTCATTATGTTTTTCTCATGTTATGAATTTAGCCATTAGCTACTGTTATTGTTGTTTTCTATTGTCCTGCCTTCACCATTATCTTGACTTTTATTGCTTATGTTGTTTGTCTATATTGTTTACTACTTGTTGTTCATGTATCTCATAAAGTTATTACACTCCCCATAGTTGGCTCACATTTTTGAACATTTAATGTGGCAAGGGCTGATTTTAATGAATTCATTATGGAAATTTTATTTGGCATGGTTTTTAGCTTCTTTGATTTCACTTTTTTAAGGGGCATATCCTAAGGCTTAAGCTAGAATTATGCCGAAATTTCGACTTGAATCCTCTTCCCTCTTTACTGCCTGGATCCTCCTCTTTTTTTGATAAGGCCAAAGGGGGAGAAATATTCAAGTTGTTAGAATGTCAAAATGTATATTACATCGAATCGATAATAGTTACTCAAAAAATAATATTAATCCTATAACTTTGGCATATCTTGATTCTTTGAAAGTTTAATATATTCTTTATGTAAAATTATTAAGAAGTGAGACTTAGTTCATTAGCACATCAATATAGTCTCATTTTGCAAGTACTCACTTGATCTTATTCAATTGTCAATTATCTTGAAATTGAGTGATAAATTGAGGGGGAGCATTTAAAGTATAAGAGTTTTGTTCTCATCAAAAAGGGGGAGATTGTTGAACCTAGGGTTAATTATTTAATTTTGATGAGAACAAAACAAAAAGCGTATATCTAAACATGTTGTTTAAAAAGAGAACAAAAACAAGTGGATGATTAAACTAAGTATTATTTGATTATTTTGAGATAATTGAATAAGTTCAATTAGCTTGCTTAATGATTAAATATATCAATTATCTCTATAAGAAATTTAATCTTTTGAAGTGGTGATCAAATGATCTTGAAGTTATATTGTAAAGAGTATTCATTTGTTGTGTGTTAAAAGAATTTTCAGGTGATATTTAGCTTACCGGGTTGACGACTCAAGGAAGAACCAAGCTGATAGTATAAAGCCTTGAAAAACACAAAGAAAAGCCTATTGACCTAGAAAAACTGGCTTATTGGTTCACTTGCTGGTAGTTCAAAGTACCGACATGCCGGTAAGTTAGCTTTAACTAGCCATTGGAGCATTGAATGCATTGTAACGGGAAGAAATGAATGTGATAATATAAATGCTCAATAACCCAACCAAGGACAGTAGAGAACTAATCTTTTGCTGTAATATTTCACCATTCTCTTGTATTCTTGTTGTCTATAATTCTCATCGTCTCTTGTACCATAGATTGCTAATATTTAGAGAGATTTGAAGTATAGTGCTTGTAAGTTATTAGTTGCAAATATTGTGAGTTAAAAGCATTACGATAATTCTTGAGATTGAGTTTTTGTGATTTGCGTTGAGAGTTGAGATTGTGATTTGCGTTGAGAGTTATGAGTGTGAAACTTGTGTAATCAAGTTTATGTTTGTGTAGCTCTTAGAGCTTGGATTGAGAAATCAATAAAGTAGTATGAAGTCCTCGATTGGAGGCATTATGTGTTCGTAAAGACTAAGGGGCAATCCAAACTCCACATTATATCCGAGCTTGATCTTCTTTATCCTTATCTCTTTTAATTTCCGCTCTTATTATTGTTCCATTGTTGCTTTGATTACTCTTATTATTGCATTTAGTTGTTTATATCAGAAAAGAATTGCAACTTGTCCTTAAACTCAATTCACGCCACCCCCCCTCTCGAGTTTAGCTTAGTGTTCTTCAATCAATCCTTTGAGGACTATAATATTACTAAACCTATGATAGTTCTTATCGATATTCAAGCAATCAAAAAATAAATTAACTAATCTAATAATTATACTAAAACCATCGAAAAGAAAATAACTATAAAATTTCTAAAACTAAGTAATCAATTGAGAATTGTAAGAAAAACAGAATCTAACCTAAATTATGCAAATCAAATTGTTATCATGTTATAAAGATTATTACCTATACGGTCATTCAAGTAAAATTATTATGTCTTAAAACTTAGGGATTTAAATGCCTAATTAATCAGTTAACTCCTGCATCTCCAATTAACAGTGGACTTTAAATTACAATCATATATCTCCCGATGCTATAATTTTTTAATGTCCTAAATCAATTATTCTAAATATCTTAGTAAATAATCAATTGCCAAACATTGCATTAATCTCTAGATAATTTCTAATTAATTCAATTAACGCTACTTCTACATTAATTAATCAAATTAATCAAGAATTTCTAACAAACCCTATGTCAACTCTCGTATCACTAGTGTTTCTAATAATTATAATCAATTAAACAACTATAATTGAAATCGTAAAAATTGCAATCATGAATCATCCCTATATCCATTAATCCTATAGCACGAAGACAATCATCATCTTAGCTATCTAGGGTTTCATTAATTCCCATAAATAAATTTAGCTAACCATGAAATTTGAAACAAAAAAAAAACAACTACTAATTGAAATTGTAAGGAAATTCATTATTGAAAGAATAAATAATTAATAGAATTGCATAAATATAATTAAAATATATGTCACCAATTCTGTAATTAAAAAAGATAAACTTCAATTACAACTCCAAAACTTGGTCTCCAAAGCAAAATCTTCTCAATGATCTAAGCAATTCTATAGAACAATTCTTCAAGAACTATCTAATGATTGTTCTACGACTTTCTAAGTCTAACGAAAGTATGTGTCTCCAAAAAAAAAAAGAAAAACAAGTCCCTCAAATGGTGAAATATAAGGCTATTTATAAGAAAAACTAAGGTTGGCTCAAGTAAGGCTTATTTTTAATGAAGGCCAGCTGATAAGCCAGTGATGTAAGCTTTAAGGCTAGCAGCATAGACTCTAAAGGTTGCCGGTGTAAGTATAAGTCACCTGATAGGCCGAATGTGTTGAATTCCAAATTGCAACGTATTGATTTAAACTTCATTCATTTGTGTAAAACTCCTCTAAATCATCCATATTTCCACTTTAAATCCTCCAATTCCTAAAATGTATAAATGAAAATAATTAGGTATCATTTCTTAATGATTTCTATAAAATCAGTAATAATTCTATCTAATTTGCACATTAAAACATGAAAAATATGCCTTTATCAATTACCCATACTAAGGCATAGCAAAGTCTCTTCTATGTTGGAGTACTTTTGTTCTCCCTCAGTGAATTTCTTACTCAGATAGTAAATGTCGCTTTCTCTTCCCTCTTCATCTTTTTACCTTAACATACATCCCATAAACTCTTGGAAGATAGTGACATACAAAAACAATGGCTGTCTAGCTCAGATTCTTTCTCTCCTTATGCTTGTTGTTTTATCTCAATTATTCTCTTAGGCTATAAATTTGGCCCAAGCTAGTAATCCCTCAACTAATGTTGCGACAATCTTTGACTAGTTGACATTCTAGTAATTGAAAGGTGCTGCTTTATAATTTTCAAGAGGAATCAGGACATTAAACATATACTTTCTAGTCTTGCCATAGACGAACTATTCCTCAGGTTCCTTACTGTATTGGATCGTAATCAATATTTGGGCTTGACCTAACCATTCCTACCATGTAGCTAACTTTGTCTTCTACTTCAAACTCAGGCTTCCATCTAATTGGTGCCCCTTTAGTATATACTTTTAACACAATCCATGTATCTACCAGGTACTTGAATTTTCCTTAACTCTAACTTAGCAACACAACCATAGGTTCCCCTACTAACTTATGTTCTTTTAATTACCTATAGGTGAGGTTTCAGGGCCTAGTTATTCCTTGCAAATGTCTCCTTTCATTAGGGACCCAAGCGACCTATTCAATGAGGATAGGCAGCTCGTCTAGGTCTTTCTTGAGCTCGGGTTCCTTGGCAATAATCATATTGATTACAACTGCATGATTTTGAAGTGGGTAATTATTGACATTAGGAATCTTAGTAAAGTCTAGTTGTATTCTCCTAGCATCAATTAAGTCTTGGATCTTATTTCTAAGCCTGTAACACTTGTTAGTGGAATGGTCCACTTGCCCAAGATGGTACTCGCATCTGGCATTAAGGTCAAAGTTTTGGGGTCTATATCTTTTATTGGGTAGTTTAGAGTTAATGAGGCAATCAGCTCTTAGGTGAGCCAAGACTTAGCTTAACAAAATTAGGATACTAGTAAATCTTCTAAGGAGAAGATTGGTTAGGTTAGGCTTATGGTAGCTAGTATTGTTAGGCTTGTGGTGGCTGATATGGTTATGTGGGAGCTATAGGGCTGTTGGATGTTTATAAGTTAGGTGTTAGGTTTCGCTTGATGGTTACCATGCTTACAGTGGACTCTTTCTCTTTGTTATTGGGCCTTGTAGGGGTAGGTTTCTTATCTTGAGTGTCTAAAGTAGGTAATTTTCTAGATGCAATGGCACTCTCTATTATACATCTTGTTGCTATCACTTCAACAAAGTTAGCTAGGCAAGTGGTATAAGATGTATGAAGTAGGACTTCTCTAAGGTATTGATAAAGGAGAAGGTCATCTCCGTTTTAGGGATTAGTGTGGATACCCTTACGACTTAGGCCCTCCACCTCTCATCATATTCTTTGAAAGATTCACTAGGATTCTTACAGAGGCTTCCTAAATCCCATATAGAGGGGGCAACTTCTACGTTGAACTTGTACCACTCATAAAAGGCTCAAGTCAGCTTCTCTTAAGTATTGATTTGATTGAGGTTGAGCTAAGTATAACAAGTCAAAGCTGGGCTAATTGAACTATCCTAGAATGTCTGGACCATTAAATGATCATACTAGGCATACTTGCTCATTTTCCTAACATATAACCAGGTATGCAATTTCAAGCAGCCAGTTCTATCATACTTCTCAAAATCAAGCACCTTGAACCTTTTCAAGAAATTTGAGCCATCTTGTGTAGCTATGTTAGTGATCCCTGGTTGTTCGAACCCAACTTGCTTTTCAAAAACCTTCATCTTGTCATTCATTTGTTGTATCAACTTCTTTTCTATCTGTTTCTATTTATCCTTAGATCCCTTCCTTAGACCTTCAAAATCGACCTCAGATTCAACCTTCAATTGCAAATATTATGGGCTTGTTTCCTCCCCTTCTTGTGGGCTTATGATAACCCCTTTTCCATGTGGTTTGGAGTTTTATGCAAAGGCGAGTTAAGTTACACACAAAAGGCTAAAACTATCAATCAAAAAGTCTATCTTGTTGCCCATGCTCTTTATTGATTGTTTAAAAAGTCCAACCTTTGCTTTAATGGGGACTTCAATGTTGGTGTTGTCAACATGTCCGGTATTGCTTGTGTTAGTTGTCATCTTAGATCTTAGTTGGGTGATTATGGGACTTCATTTCTGAATACATTACTTGCAAACTATTTTCAAAAAGGCAAATGCTAAAAACCTATTAGGAAAAATCTTGTACGATTGATAACTTTCATTTGCTTTACTTTTTGCTTTTTTGTTTCCCTACCCTTCCCCCAACTCCTATACCCCCCACCGTCCCCCTACCTTTCTCTTTTTCTTGTTTTGAAAATTTTTCCTCTTTCTTTTTTGTTCTTTTTTCCCTTTCTTTTTTTTTTTTGTTTAATTCTCTCTCTCTCTCTCTTTGCATATATGAAATAGAAATAAGGAATAAAGAGTAAACAACTAAATATAAAATAAAGACTGCTTATGAGAACACACGGATGCTAATATTAGAGTTGATAAATCCATATTGTGGGAAAAATATTACTTTTATTAAGACTGCAAATGGTGGAGTTTGATTGTAACTCTTTAATCCTAAAATTGAAATAAAATTTCTAAGCTAAGAATCCTATTTGCTAGATCTTCTATAGGTTGGCTAGTTGGGTCTTGCTTTATTGCTTCTCTTGTTCCTAGATAGGTTAGGCTTTGCTAGTGCTTCCAACTCCTGGATCCTCTCATGGGCTCTTGTTAGTTGGTCCTTCAATGACTTAGCCGGCTATTTTGCCACCTTATATAGGACATTCCAAACTCTTCTCAACCTATTTGCATCTTCATAGATAACTTTCACTTAGGCCTAAACTTGCTTCATGTAGGTTTCCATTTTAGGGGTTAAGATTCTTTGAGACTGGCTACAGCACATTAGGGGCCCTAAACTATTTCTAGCCCACTTCCTTGAGGTGTTGGTAGACATAATCTTTCATAGCCCGATACTTATTGGTATTCCTTACCAAGTCCTTTAGCTAAAGTGTCGGAACCCAAGCTCGTTCACTCCATAAAGTTATGTTGGTAAGTAGGCAAGATACTTTTTCATCTATCATAAGACATTGGTCATAATAGCCTATAGTTACCTTATGTAATAAGGGCCTATGAACTATAGTTTGAATAAGCTTAGCCTACTAGATTACAACAATTGGATAATAGCCTGTATGTTAATTCATCTCAATGAGTGGAGCTGCCTCATAATCTCTACAACCCCTTGTCATCTCCTTAGTAGCATACCATCTAGCTACCTAAACTAAGTCTTTAACACTAAAATTTTGAAGGTCCTTAACCTAACAGCGAGTAAGAGCCTTTATTAACTCGACCCTCATAAAGGTCAAGATTACATCAATTTTCAAAGCAAACTTAGCCCTATGGAGCTTAAGTTAGTAGATCACCATGTGGCTGACAAACCAAATCATAAGCAGGCGCAAGGAAGTCTTTATGTCTTTTGGTCTTAAGGTGATTCAACGATCTAATCTACTCAGCTAAGAGGACCGGGACATAGGATTTTCCTTCTAGACACTAGGCCACTATCTCTATAACCTAAAATTGGATACTAAATACTGCTAGAAACAAAATGATCTTGAATATCACTAAAACATACATACGGTAGTAATTGCGTTGCCATCCTGGTAGCCCCCATAAAGGACATCATGCTTCTCTTGGAATTTGGACTTTCTCACGACCCAATCCAGCAAATTGGATAACTTAAGGTAGCTCCCATCATTATCCTTAAAGGCTTAATCTATTTCTCTCTTCCTCACCCCCAATAAGTTACTAAAGATATAGCGGGTGCCCTTTTTGAGGTTTGGGAGGTAAATCTCACTTATATTAGCAGGTGCCTTTAATAACTAGGTGTACTCTTCAATCAGTTAGCATAACTGGTGAGGCCTAAAATAGAAAACTGTATGTTTTAGGTTCTATAAGTAAACTAGGGCTCGTATAAAGGTGAGGTTAATAAAAATCTTCATTAGGGACATACTGTACCTAATCTTTACCTTAATGTAGTCATGCTGCTTAGGGCTAAAAAGTTGGAACCACCTCTTGAGCACATTCTTAGGGTCCTTAGGCTTATTGACATAAATCACCTTCTTCATTATCCTAAAAATTTATAAAAAGATGAAAAATTAAATTTATATATCTTTCTTTTTCAAAGAATATACAAGAAATTACAAAGTACAAAATTTTTTGTAATTTTCAAAAATACAAAAATATACATCTTCAGATTCCACTATGTTGTAACCTTTGATTTCAATGGACTTACCACATATGATTTACTTGCTAACTTACGTAGGCTCATGAATGCAATTGGGTGAGTTCTAAAAGGTCCCTAAGTTTCAAAAGGCCTTACATGGATCATTAACCCATTTGACACTTGAGTTAGGTTGGCTAACTCGGTCTTAGGTGATGGTTACACCACATCATCCAAGACTTATACAATGGCTCCCCTCATAAGCTTTTAAGATGGTCTAGGTTCGATCACTTCTAAATATACATCATAATAAAAAAAATTCCCCCTAAGGCTCCATGGGCCACCCCTTGTGAGACCCTAATCTTCAAGCAACTAGCTTATACTCGGAGCAATGATGAAAATTTTTTATTGTGAAGCTTGTTAGGTACATCTACAAAGTGTGAAAATTTACTCGTTATCCATAAACTCAAATAACGATTTCTTATATAATATAAGACCTTATAGATAAATTATTTAGTAATAAATTTAATAATTTGACATGAAATAATAATTGGAGATGATGCATATTCATTAAATATATTTTACATGTAACATGTATACCAATAAACTAGTGTAAACTGGAATATATATATATACACACTCAAGATACATTAAGATAACTAACAAATGTTAGTTGAAGTATTTAATTATTAATGGAACCTAGTGTATTAGCTACAAAAAGACATAAAGAATAGGAATCATCATATTGAGACAAGTTGGAACACTAAATGGAAGTAGGGGACATTAGAGATATAAAAATATTAATAATGAATTTTGAGTTGCCTCGTTTTTATTGGATCATAAGGGGTTAGCAAAATCTGGCTATTCTTGAGATAGCAAGTTACATAAGACAAAGATGTATAAAATAAAGTAAGTGTAACTGATACATTTCAATATAATAAGATTTGTAAGACCAGCACATGGATGGAATTATTTTATTTCCATCTATTGGAGACGATATAAAATCACTAAAGCACTTCTTCATTCTACTTTTTCTCTTTTATGAAAAGGAGAATGGGAAGATATATGCATCACTTAACATCTTCATCCCTTTGAAGTTACTCTGTTATTAAAACAATAATATAGTAAAGGGCCTGAGGGAATCCATGAAAAGACATGAACATACAAAAAAGAAAAAAAAAAGAAAGAAAGAAACAAAAATCACAGAGCAAGTAGATAGGAAGACTCAACGAGCATCGGTACGACATTTGCTAGAAGACTCAATGGGGATTCTGTTGGGTTAATTCATACGACCACTAGCGACTAGAGTAACGTCCACAAGTGTTGGATTGCTATTTTCCATCTTCATCAACAATTTGATATAATCTAAAAGGTGAGTGTTCAATCATAATCACAGTTTGTTTCCTTGTTACTAAGTAGCTAATCTAACCATCTTATTAGTTACAAGCTGTATATATATTTATTTGGTTGTAAGAGCATATATATATATATATATAGATATATGTTACATTTATAAAGAATTCTATGTAACAAAACAATTATATAACAAAATATATATTTGCATACGCTAAGATATAATCAATGGTTTTTACCGTTTGAATATATATACATATACATATATATACAAATCTTCACCATTATTAGTTAACAATATCATATGTATATGTGTACATTACTCAATGATGATGGCTTATGTTTAGGTTAAATGAATGTACATAACTATTAATAAGTATAGTATTTCCCTAATTTTACGACAACTAAAATAAAGTTAGTCTTAATTTTATAGGGGAGATGAGTATTAGAAGCAACAACTAAGATTGAAGCATGTGTAGATATAATGAGTAATACAGTAACTTGACTAAATCGAAAGAACTATTAGAGATTGAATTAGAGGATGCGGTTAGTAGTTTTTGTGCAATTGGGTTTCGAGAATGAATTAAGTAAAATACTTAAGATTCTTAATTGATAGAACTGAGGAAATAAGTCAAATATAATTCATTTAGAAATTTTGAAGTTAGTCAAAATCAAAGGATAATTTAGAGGTTTAGTTAGAGACTAAGTTAAAGATAGTTTAGGACAAATATTCTCTTCATAGAATGATCTCAAAATCAACAAGTTAATATTAATCTAGAATAAATACACCCATGTTGCAGTTGATTTTGGTATCTTATGTCCTTATTAGGTAAAATAGCTAAAGAGGAGGTTGATGTTAATGAGTAAGTTTGGGAATAGACAGCAAGCCCAAGTAAGTGGATATTTGTGTGCCTTGAGTAGACTTATGTCTACTCCTAACTTTGCATGTTTTGTGATGTTTGGCTTGGTTGAGCTTAGTTACAAGTTTGATAGGTTGCATGGTGAAATATGTAATGTTTCATTTTATAATTATTGCTGGTTGAAATACATTCTAATATTGGACTTTGTTACTGTGATTGTGTTGCTAAGTATTTATGTGACATTTACTAGGATTTGCAATAACTTGGGAAAAAATTTAAGGACTAACCTTATCTCCTAAGGCATTCACTTAAGTAAACCATAATGAGTAAGCTTACTTGTATTTGCTGGGTATTGCTTAGTGTGTAATTTGATGCATGACATGGCATGAAAAGGACATACAGGTCAAGTTTTCTAAAATTAAAATTTTGCTAAGTTAGATTTCATATGAAAAGTTGGGTTTATCAAGTGAACCACTTGATTTACAAAAGTTAAGATTTCAAGCATATAGAAACTGCATTGTATCTGCTAAACTAGCTCTATGCTATATTTTCTAACCACTCCATGTGGTTATTGCTAGGCTATTGGGTTTTAGTAACTGATTGTTGCGTTGCTAAGTTCATAGACTTTAGTTTGTGTCTAAATGCTTGATTGAAGTCAACCAACCAAATGAGTTTCTAGGCTACACTAGGATATCAGAATTGATGCATGTTATATACATGAGCATAGCACATGCTTGTTGCATTTGCATTGCATGGCTAGACTAAAGATTATTGCGATTAAGCTAATAACTTATTGTGTAGCTATCATATGATATTACTTGTATTGTGTATTTGTTTATTCACTCTCATTCAACTCAATAGTAGCTAAGGGGATGAGTTGTCTTATCCTCAGGTATTACATTTTATAGGCAAAGAGACTTCAAAATACTAGTTAAAGGAGAGCTCATGGAAGAAGTAATTGACTTCAGGATATGATTCAAATATATGAAGGCAACTCTTCAGGGAAGAAATTGATGTTAGCTTGCAAAAGATTTAGTTTAATTGTTATAGACAAAAAAGTGTACTTGTAAAGGATATGATACTCTTGGCACGACCTACTTTCTGTAAAAACTTATGTTGCTATTTGCCATGTTGAATAAGATGTTATTTGGAATCAAATGTTATAAAAAATGGAATAACTAGTTAGATGTAGATTTTTGCCTTTTCCCTAATTCAAGGATCATAGTAACAAACTGTCTTCAAGTGCCAAAAGTTCGAGAAAAATTTTCAAGCAAATGTGTAGAAGACGAGGATTACACTACACCAACCCCACCTAACCCTTTCCTTTTCTTTTTTCTTTTTCTTTTTCCTACATCACTTAAGCCCACATTAGTACAACTATATACATAAAAAGTCAAACACTAAAAAAAAACAAAGCCCAATTATTATTTTAATATTTATGTACAAACAAAAACCTAATTAATTTATGGACTCCTTCTATGGTTTGCCCACAAGTCATTCCCAGTAGAGTCACTAAATCTATCGAGCTGAAAAATCGATTTCTCTCATTTCCTAACCTGATTTATATTAAGCCTGGCTCACTTAATACAAACCTCTCGACTATTTAAAAAAATGGTTTTTGAAAAGTAAAGTCGCTATCGGATCAAAATAAGGAAAAAAAGTAAAATTAGGGCCCTTGGGTAGACGAACCATAATTTCAACTACTGGCCCACAATTTTTCTAAAATATATATATATATATATATATTTCTAAAAAAGAAATCAAAGATATATTAGGCTCAAAGGCTAATGAGCTTAAAAACTAAAAGGTTCCATAGAAAATGTCCATAAAGTAAATGGGCCTTAGATAGGTTTCTTAAAACAAAAAGGGCTTAAGATTAGAGAAAACTTTTTGTATTTTTTAATGCCACCTAAAGTGCCTAAGTAACAGCTAACTAGGATTAAGCTTACATAGCTCTAAAACAATTTTATAAAACTTTAGCGGGTTGATTCATTTCATTTATAAAATATTCCACTTTAAGTACTTAATATTAATTAGTTTATAAAAATATATGTTTTTTGTTCTAAAATTTTGAAAAAAAAAATCCATTTAGATATTTTATTTAAGAAAAAAAAAATTTCTATGGCAACGAAACATTTTTTTTTTTAGAAAAGAAAAGGAAATCACCTTTTATAAAAGAAACCCATTAAAAACAAATATGTTAAATAAATCACATAAAGTACAAATAAAAAACCATATAACATTCATAGAATCACAAATATATTCTATATGGTATGCTTATTATTCATATATTAACAATTCATAACTAAAAACAAGTACTACTTTATTATGATATTTAATGAGATTTTGAATCAAAGCTTCTAATATAATAATAATCACATGCCCATCATTAAGAAACATCAATCTTATATCATATAGACATGAACCATGATAAATATATTACAATTCATCAATCAAAACATCTAATTTGATCAAATTAGTCAAGAACTAATATTAATTTCAAGTACATATGCTTACACAGATATTACACAATTATTATATTACAGAAACAAGAATCTTATAAATTATTCTACAAAAATTGAATCAAACAAGCTTCTTACATAGATAAGACATGATTTCACAATTAATCAATACACAACATGTATTAAAATCACAAAGAAAATAAGAATAATTAAGCACATAAAGATTTTAGGAACCTTACCTCACCCAGTAACAAACCTATGGCTGGTTTAGTGACTTTCTAGGCTATTTATAGCAAGGTGACAATGGTTCTTGACTCTTAACTTCCTAAACTTTGAAACCCCTCTAAAAATTTCCAAAAAAATCATACTCCCCTCCTCTAATTTACTAAAAGAAAATCAAATTTTCAACAAAACCTTAGAAGTAGCATATAGAGTGAGAGTTTGATAATTCTCTCAATATAATTCGTTTTTCTTTCAATTATGTGTTTTAATGTAACAAAGGGAATCATATTTACAATATGGGCTCAAGTTTTTTGGCTAAAAAAGTTGCCTTCTAAATTAAGGAATTACATCACCTTGCATCTCACAAGTTTGGTTCATTTTACTTTTCTTTCTTTTCTTGATCCAATTTTGAGGCATTTTAGGTGTTATTTCCATCAATTAATTGGATAAAATCAACCTCCTATGTCTTATTACCAATTACAAACACTAATTACATGAAGGGATTACGTTATAAGATTCAATTTTCCATCTTTTTGAAGATATAAGCCTCAAATTTCCTTAAAGACAACTATTTTATTATTTTTTGTTAGTACATTTTCCCTTTATTATTTTCTAAGATTTCAAACTCAAAATATCTTACACATGTTTTCCTTTTGATTCTATATTTTTTTTCCTAATTTTTAGATGTAAAAAATCGAATCAAATCAAGTTGAGTTTTAAGACTGAAAATGCCTTATTTATGAAGCTTACTGTTTGTAACACCAAGGAAGAAAAGGAAAGAAAGAAGAAGGGAAGGGATGCCAACTGGGTGCTTACTCGCCCATGTACTGGTTAAAAATTTAAAGGGGGTGCATGAGCACCCTTACTTATATATATATAATTTTTTTTATAGGAAGTGCCATTATGTAGTGCACTATAGAGTGGTTGTATGGTGTTACGTGGTCTTGACATGGCTACTAATCGGTAGCTACGTACCATGTTAGCAACAAATTTTTTTTCTTTTTCTTTTTCTTTTCCTTCTTTTCTTTTTTTTTTTTCCTTTTCCCTTTTCTTTCTTTTTGAATTTTTTGTGTATATATATATATTTTTAGTTAGTTTTTTTTTTTTTTTGTGTTTTCTAAAACTTTTGAAAATTTTATTTTCTAAATCTCTTGAAAATTAAAAAAAAAAAAATTCTTGAGTTCTTTATAGGCAAAAATGGGGTGTATACAATGGGCCTTTTATATTTTATTTTATGAGCCTTTAGTTTGGAGGTCAAATTTGATTACTAAGTTAGTGGGTCTTAATCTTAGCTTTTTTAGGGGGTTTTGGCCTTATTTTTCATTTTAAGGCCTTAAGGCCAATTCCATTTATCGTTTTTAGCCTAAGCCTACTAAAGGCCTTAAGTTTGGTCCATTTTTACTAAGGTTTTAGATCTGGTTCCTTTTATTAATGGGGTTCCTAATATTATTTTTAAGTCTCTAATTACTAATTAAGCTACTTTAAGCCACTAACTTATCATTACCCTATTTAACTTGGTTAATCACATCCTAAATCAAACTTAACATTAATTAATCGTGTTATTGCATTAATTAATCAAAATTTCCAAATTGTTAGTTCTTCTAATAGTAGCAGTCAAGATGGCTTTTCTAAGGCTTCTTCTACACTTTCAACATATCATCCATTCTAGTGCATTTCCTTGTTCTAAATCACATTTTTACTCATTGTAAGTTAGTATTATCACCTAATGTGATGAAAACAAGATGGTGGCATGACAAGGGATTGGCAGCATGCTTGTAAAAATAATGTCATTGGCTTTTTCTTATTGATTTGTTGCTAAAACTCAACAACTACTTAGCTCTACTACATGTTGATGCTACTACTTGAATCATCAAGCTTAGTTTTCTCATTGTTTTAACTTAACCTACATTACCCTACTTTAAAACTCTAGAATATACATGTTCATGTATGTGTGTGTCTAAAATGTGAAGAACTTGCATGACTCTAAATAAAAAACAAAAGAAAACAAAGTTAGTTAACTTATCGAAGCTGACTGCGGTAGCCTTCTTTTTCCAAAGTGTGCCGTGAACTCAGTGTGCATATGAGATTGTGTATGTGTGTATGTGTGTGTGTGTGTGTGTGTGTGTGCATGTCAATAAGGAAGAGGAGTATGTGAGGATGGTGTGGTGCTTTGTGGTGGTGAAATGGTAGCCATCGATGGGTGGCTCGAGGGTAGACAAGAGAGTGTTTTGAAGTGGTGGTTAGGATGATTTTTTAGAGAGATTTTTAAGAATGTTTGAGAAGGATGAAATGAAATGGAAAAATGAAAAGATCGAGAGAGAGGGCTAGGGTAGCCAGCATGGGAGTGAGGGGGAGAGAGGAGACAAGATGAGACCTTTTTAGGAGGAAAGTACACGGTCCTCACATGTACCATTGTACTTTATGTACTTTTTTTCAATTTGGGTATAATCTTATCTCCTAAAAGGACAATTGTCCTTTACTACTATGACTAATCCTTTTATTTTTTGTCTTTAATTGTGTTTATCTTGTTCCTAATTAAGATATAATAAAGGTTGCTTAAGGATTAGGATGTAAATAAGGTAATTAATTGAAATTGAGTTCAACTAAGCACATTAAGCATGATTAAGGGAATTTTAGGGTTTTATTACATTTTGTTATTTTAATTTATTTACTTGGAGTTCCTTACATATACACCTAAGGTTTCTTTAGGGTTTTGAGTCCATTTATAATTATCAGATTGTGAACACGTATGAAACTTTGGGCTGTAGCAATTGAAGTACTTGTTTATACTTAATGAATGATTTTTACCATACAATTAGGTTTTTCTTGTTACTTTAGGTATCTAGGTAATTTGTTAGGGTCTCATAGTTGTTTTAGGATTCCTTGTATATTAGGGTTTTTAAGGTTTACGCTATAATGAGGGTTTTTAGATTAAACTTTCTTTAAAGTTTTCAATCTTCTTATTTAGGGTTTTTGACTTATTAATTAGGGTTTTATCATCTTATTTATGGTTTTTATCATTATATTCTATAGGATTTTAGGGATTATTTATTGACTCTCTCTTGATTGACTTTCAACTGAGTTCAAAAACCTGTAAGGTTTATAGTTAGTTCAGCACCTTACGTATGTTGTACATGATCAGGTTAGGTGATTCAACTCAAACCCAATGATTGGATCCAACCTAACTTGTAACTTGCAAGTGTAGCTTTAGGTCTAGCTCCATTTCTACATTATTTTTTTAATTCTTTTCCTTTTCCTTTTTTTTTCATTAGAATGGAAACAAAAAAATTAAAAAAAAAAAGTGAAAAGCGAGAATGAATTTTTTTTTTCACCCCCTTTATTTAAATTGTTGTCATATCCATTTTCCTTTTCACTAAATTTTATTTTAATAAATGAAAGCATGTTAACATTTAGAAAAGGATTTTTGAAAAATTAAAAAATAATTTTTCAAATTAGAACTTACTCTAGAGTTTTTAAATAAACATTCAAATATTAAGATCCTTTTAGATTTTTACTTAAATAAAAATAAATTGATAAAAATATAAATTTGACCATTTTCAAAAGTTAAAATGAACTAACCTACTTAAATTTTTAGAATGAATTATAGAAGTCTAATCTCTAACAGTGGAAATTTTCAAAATGATCTATGGGAGTTTATTCCCAAATGGTGAGTATGTAAGCATGTGTAGGCAACTTAAAATAAGAAATTTTTTTATTTTCCCTTTTGTAAAATAAGTTTAATTTCTTATTGTCTTTTTTTTTTGTTATAAATGAAATTAATTTTCTTCACTTGTAAAGTAGAATTATTCTTTTGAGTTCAATGGGTGTTTAGAAAAATAAAATAAAATTCGGAAGATTAAAAGTGATACCCGTTTAGGGTATAATAAGATAATCCCCGATTCCAAAATCTCTAGTTCATTTTTAAAAGTAATTCTATTACACACCAGTAGTTAGATTAAAATTAATCCATCCAATTGATTTTAGTCTAACTCTTCATTCCCAACCTCAGTTGGATGGAAACCCAAAGTTTTTTTAAAAATTAAAAGAAAACTATAATTTTCCTTAGTCCCCAATCAGGGTTAATATTAAATATGTTAAGGTTTAATATTAATAGAATTAAGGAAAATAAAATAAAAAATTCAAGCTCGATAACTTAGCGATTCCACTAGGAACCGTTAAGAGGGCTAGCCACTTAAACCGTCTGAAATTAAATCTATCTTTTAAAGTACCCATGTTAATTTATAATTCTTTTCTTGTAAATAATATTTTTTATTGTTATACTAACTTTTTCATGCAATTAGCTCATTGGCATATTGGGGGTTTATTTATTGTATCATGGATGCAGGGTAGATATTATTAAACTTAGGTTATCCTAAGACCTTAAGAAGAAGGCTATTGTGTAAGCTTCGAATGCTAATGGGTAATCACTTTTTAGGGTTGATTAGGCTACCCCACTCAAGTTTTTATATGACTAAGGAACCGTTTCTTCGAAAATGTGTGAGGTTACATAATTTGAGAACCATTAGAATCTACCTTGATAGCGTATACTAACCTTTAGACTAACGAATAGATAATAATGGGGCATGTTAACCAAAGGTTGTAATAATGTAGATTAATTCTTTGTTTAGGACTTTTTCAATGTAAAATTGTAATTTTCCTTATACCTTATATTTCCTTGTAAATTACACCCTTGTATAGGTATCTTTGTATATCTCAAGTTTAGTGTAAATTCTATTACGACGTAATTTTGTCCATATCCCTATAATTTCAAATTTATTACACTAATTGAATTCTAATACAATTGCAACCCTAAACACCTAATATTGCCACATTATTATTTAATCATTAATTCTTTGCATTCGTATATCTTCATTTTATATTTTTTTTATCCTTATCTTTATTAATTTATAAATATTTGTGCTTGCTAATTATGTCTTAATTCTTGAAAATTAGGTTCGTAATTAGCTACTTTGTAAATATCAATCCTGCTTGTAAAATATTTTTTAAGTAATTCCATTTTGCACTTATACTTCAAGCCAATAATATTCATTCTTTCAAATAGAGTATCACCTTATAAATAGGCTTCCTTTTTTAGAATAAAATTGGATTTAGAAATAACCATTAATTCCATCAAATAGTAATTTGGCTCATTCATATCAAATTAATAAAAGATCTTATTTTTCTTCTAGAATATCATTCTTTACTTAGTATTCCTAGACCTTCAATAGCATTCATATAACTGTTGTAAATATATTAGGTAGGCTTGTAAATGGAACCCTAAAATTCCCCATCTTTCTTTGTAATTTGATCACTTGGTTTCTGTAAAATAAGGCCTTATCTTTCTCTCTCATGAAAAAAGGGAGAAAAGAAATTAAAAAAAAAATTGCTAACGATTACAAATTCTTATGGGATTTGGAGCAAAGCTAAACCCCTCGACCTGTTAAGGAAGCCACCCTAAAAAACTGTAGCCAAATAAGACAACCAACCTAAAACACAAAACCCTAGCTCATTAAAGCAGCCAGCCCTAAACACAAACCCTTAGCCCATTAAGGCAAACAACCATAAACACGGACCTTTAGCCTGTTCAGGAAGCTAACCCTAAACATGACCCCCTAGGCCTTAAAGGTAGCCAACCCAAAACAAAAAACCTTGGCTTATTAAGGTAGCAAACTTAAAACCTTTGACTCGTTAAGGTAACCAGTCCTAAACCCAAACCCCTAGCACATTAAGCTAGCCAACCCTAAATATAAACCCTAGGCCCATTCAGGAAGCCAACCCTAAACATAATCCCCCTACCTGTTGAGGTAGCTAACCTAAAACACAAAACCTATCCTAATAAGGTAGCTAAACCAAAACCTTTAGCCTATTAAGTTAGTTAGTCTAGACAAAAACCCTTGGCCCATTAAGGAAACAAGCCTAAACATGAACCCTCAACCTATAAAGGTAACTAGCTTAAACATGACCCCTTTGCTTGTTAAGGTAGCCAACCCGAAACACTTTGTCAGCTAAGGCATACAACCCTAAACATGAACCTTCAACCCCTTAAGGTAGCCAACCAAAACATAAAACCCTAAGCCTGTTAAGGTAGCTAACCTAAACATAAATCCTAGATTCATCACATAAAACCAAGACTAACCATAAACTGAGTTAAAGCACGAAGACAACTTCAGTCTCATTAAAGATGGCTAATAAGATTGAATGTAAGGAAACCCTACTCCGAGTTTAACCCTTAATCTAGATGAAAAGGCAATTTGGAACTCCTTTACCTCAAGCATGAAGTCTAGAAGACATCAATACTCACCCATTCATCTAAAGAACCAAACCTATATCTGAGGAATAAAACCAAGCACAAAAAGGGGAAAATAAACATGAAAACCAAGGGCGTTTGATCTATAAGTCTAAGGCAATTATTTGCTTAAGCCATCAAGAATATGAGAGGTTTAAGGCATTTGGTCTTTAAAATTTAATTTTGAACTTAAATCGAATGAAAGGTATCGTTTCACACTAAGGCATATTTTAAGGAATATTTTGAGAGATTGGGGGGCAAAGTCAATTTTTACCCTTGGGCAAATCAATATGGACTCCTACATAGGGACATGGTAACTCACTTTTAAAAGATTTAAAAAAAAAAGAGGTAAACTATATCTTACACATTAACCCTCAAACACTTTGAGAGTTGAGTAACATCATTGTGAAGATTTTTTGAGTTATTCCTAAAAGGAGGTCCATTTTGAACCTAATACGTAGATCAAAATGAGGTTATACATTCATTTTCAATATCCTAAACACAATTGTCCTTTACAACCCCTTTGAGTCTATTCAAGGAGTATTTTAAAACTAAACTCTGTTAAGAACCACTCTATAATGGGGCAATTTAGAGGTTAAGATCATTGATTAAGAGAAAAAGATAAAAACAAGTTTGTGCTTTTCCTAATGGTACCGATTCAAACGTGTTGAGCTTAGTTTTTCACCCTCCCGGTTATTTTATAAAATTGGGTTTTCTCTAAACCAATCAGTACTAAACCCTTACCTTCTAGTATTGACCTCGACTAAGGTTTAAAGAAAGCCGTTTTTTCAATTACAAAAGGGGTTAGAGTCGCTACTCGATCGGACCCAGGAAAAAGGGTTAAGTTATAACCAATTAGCTAGATTGGTTATATCTTAGCTACCGATCTATCAATTAAAAAACTAATTTATAAATATGACTTTTTGAAAACCAAAGAATCTAGATCTAGGGATTAAGACTTTTAAACCATTATGGGTACCATTGACTTTCCAAAATTAACTTTAATCTTTAAATATCACCTTTTTATTTTATGAGATGGAACTCAATTTAACTATTCTAATTAGACAAATAATCTAAACTAAAGAAAAAGGAAAATTAGGTTTTTTCATTTTTATTGTCACCTCGTAAATACTTACGTACCTGCTATTCGATATCAAACATATGTAATTCTTTTATAAAAACTTTAGTGGATTGGTTCTGTCTTAATTTGAAAACAATCAAGTTTACGTTTTACTCAGTTTTGATTTGTTTAAGAAAATTCCTAAAACATCTTAATCGGTTTTTTGAAAACTCTAAAATAGTCTTAATCTGGAAAGCAATCTATTTATTTTCATTTACTTTTAGAAAATCAATTTTTCTAAGTGATTAATCTTGTTTTTATTTATTTTTATCACTTAGTTTATTTATTATATTTTATCTTTTTTATTAAAAGAAAATAAAAAAAAAATTTTTTTCCCTTTTTCCCTTTTTTTTCTTTCCTTCTTTTCTTTCTTTCTTTCCTTTTCTTCTTTTTCTTTTTTTTTTTTCTCTTTTACATTTACATTTGGAGGTAAATAAAAAATAAATAAATAAAGAGAAAAAAAATAAAAAAATCAACAATAAATAAATAAACTAAACAAACCAAAAAAACTAAAAAAAAAAAAAAAAGAAACCGAAATAAAAAAAAAAGGGTCCGGACCAAAAAGAGGATGCGTAGGTTAAATCAGGGCATTCGGTCAAATCGTGGGCCGATCAGCTAGATCCGGGTCAAGCCCTAATGGATTTAGTTCATTGATTGAAGGAGAAGAACCACTCGCTATTGAGGTTGGTTCGGGGCGATTCCGCCACTAAAACGAGCGAAGAAGTTGGTTTTTATGTGTATTCGATTGGATTTAGGGGTGGTTCTTTTATGCCACCGTGTTTAGTGGGTTTTAGAAGTGGCGGTCGGTAGTAGTGTTCACTCCTCCAGCATGGTGGTAGTTAGGTGTGAATGGAGTGTTGGCTTGGGGATTTAGGGATACAAGGAGAGTAGCTGTAATGTCAGTTTGGGTTGAAGAACGCTTAGGGTGGTGGTTTGAGGAGAGAAAGGGGGGCAATGGTTAGGGTTTGGCGGTGGCTCACTTGGTGGAGCTACTAGGGGTTATGGTAAGAGTTGAGAGCAACACGGTTGGGGAGCCTAAGCCGTGGGTAATCTTTCTAGAGTGATGGTTCAGCTCGGGTTGGAGTGAAGAGAGAGAATCAAAGAGAAAGAGATTGGGTTAGAGAGAGAAAGTGATTACAAGGAGAGAAAGGTTGTGTTAAGTGATTCAACTACTCATGAGTGGCTGTGTATCATCATGTGAGCTCCCTTAACACCATTTTATACTCGAATTGTTCCCAAAAAACATGGAAAGCTCTGATCGGATTTTGAATGTAAATGCTAAGATTTCAATTTTTTTCCTAACTTAGGAGCTCAACTTAAATTCATTTTTGATTGAATTTGGACAAGTTAGTGGGTCCAATTCTTGGTAGGCTATGTGCTCAATAGGATTAAAGCAAGAAACTGCATGAGTGCGTACATAATTTGTGTGGAAATTAGAGCTAAAGTGAAGGGGTCGGGTGTTCTTGAGCCAAGAAAGGGGGAGAAAATCTACGAAAAGTGAGGGAAAGAGGAGGGAAAGAGAGGAAAACGAAGGGAAAAGGAAGGAAGGGGAGGGAAAAAGGGGCTGACGTAACGCTACGTTAGTAGGGCTGTCAAATCTGGGGATGCTACCTGTCAAGACACGTGGCATAATCAAATCCTAACATGTAGCAGTCCCTGACGTGATTAAAAACAAAAAATAAGAAAAAGGCCTCCTTGCCTTTGCTAAATTTCAAATATAAGATCTTATACTCAATGCTAATGTTATGTCCATATGCTTAACCGTTAGGTCGTTGGCTTATACCTTGTCCATATGTGCAATCAAATTGTACAAATAAACTCGATTAGTTTGAGCTAGATTTAAATTAAACGTCAAGTTCAACAGCCCAATTTCTAAACCAAAATCAAAATCTATCCTAAAAACATGTTATATTCTAAAATCTTTTAATTGAATTTAATTTTTCTACTTTTTTGTAATTTTTCAAAATTCTAAATTTTCAAACTTCATTTTCTAATTTTTTATCTTTTTAGGGTTTCTTTCTAAAATTTCTTATTTTTTGTGCTTTTCCTTATTTTTGAATTTTTTTGTATTTTTCTATGATCCTTATTTTTTTCTAAATTTCATAATTTTTTAGTTTTTCTTTTGATTCCTTATTTTTTGAATTTTTCTAATTTAGGGCCTATTGAGAAAAGAAAGAAAAAAATAAAAAATAAAATAACAAATAAAGGGGGAAAAAATTAGGTATCTATAAAATGTAATTTTTATTTTTGATAATTTATTTTCTCTAAATTGAAGAAGAGCTTACAAGAACCTTGTACATACAATCCAAAACTTTGGTAAGACAGTCACTTTTTGGATAATAAAAAAAAAAAAAAAAGAAAGGGGAAGAAACAACAAGAGAGTAAGGGCAAAATAAAAAAGAAGAAAAGAAAGAGAACATAATAAAAAGGAAAGAAAAAGAGAATCTTGGAAATTAGGCTCAATGCAATGAAAAAGCCCCAAAAGGTATACCCTATCCCAATAAGAGTAGCAAATTTGAACATAATTCATCAAAAGAACCCAAAATTGAAGCCCAAACATCCTCAAAAGCACAAAGCCCTCATACTCATTTTGAAGCACCTTTCGATTTCCAAAACACAAAGCCTCTAAACACATTCCAAATTGTAAACACAAAATCTTCCTATCCCTCTTTAATCTTGAAACATAAGACTTAGCCTACCTACAATTCCACCCAAGCTAAATGTAA
This sequence comes from Lumnitzera littorea, assembly GCA_024138015.1. NCBI lineage: Eukaryota > Viridiplantae > Streptophyta > Magnoliopsida > Myrtales > Combretaceae > Lumnitzera > Lumnitzera littorea. Next base: position 31,793,822 of record JAMXBB010000003.1, read on the forward strand.
ACTCTTTAGTTCATAGAGAATAATTTATCTTAAATGAAAATTATCTTTGACAATCCTAATCTTTACTAAGGGTTCTTAATTTGTACACCTAAGTCAAATAAAAATAAATTTTTCAAAATAAGCCTTCTCATTAAATCTTTCTTGAAACCATCTGACCAAAAACCTAATTCACAATACTGAAGCAAAAAAGACCTAATGGATTGATTAAGGTGTACTAGTTGAAATTCGACCATAAGTTTTAGAAAAATAGTCAAGAGTGAAAATCAAACCGAAAGCATGTGAGTAAGTCCTCTTTGACCAAAAGCTTTAGTTATTGTTTCCATATGAAAGAGATACTTAAAGTCACAAGGCCTTACTAAGAAGTATAACATGCCACCATATTAGCCGTAATGTGTTAGGATCAAGAGGTATTTTTAGAGAATGAGAAGAATATAAAATGCCCATATGGTTACCAAGAAAGGGAATAGTTTAGTACAAGGCTCATGCTTCTTAATAAGAATTTATACCCACTAGCATACTTTTAAAAAAGGAAAAAAGTAAAAACATGAGGAATGGAGAAGGTAAGTACTTTTTTATAAGGTTATTCCATCCATTTTCAAATTTATATCGACCCTGATGGCTAAGCTTTCAAATCAAGTCATTTGCGTTCTTCAATGTGGTTATGCCTTTTTAGTTGGACTTGGTAGTCTAAGGCATCTTCTCTGATGTAGTTTTCTTCATGGCTATTGTCCACCAACTCTTTCTTAGGACCTTGTCCCTAATGCTTGTTCAATCCTAGATGACCTTCAATCAACAAATCTTTTCTTTGTGTGAAATTTCAAGTCATGGAGTCTTTCAAATTAATTATCACCTCTTATGATTCTTCAATTTCTTTTAGGGTTTTAAGCCAACCTATAAGGTGCTTTCCCTTCTTCAGTTATTTTTTAGGGTCTTAGTTAGCTCAAAGAGCACTATCCCTATATTATATTTCCTTTAGGGTTTTAAGCTACCCTATAAGGCACTTTCCTATTTTTAAACCAGTTCTAGTCAGTTCATAGAGCATTTTTCCCATCTTACATTTCTTTTAGGGTTTTAAGCTAATCTATAGGGCACTTCCTTATTTTTCAACTAGCTTATAGGGTTCTAGCCAACTCATAAAGGAATGTTCCTGTCTTTATTTTCCTTTAAGGTTTTATGTTAGGCTATAGGATACTTTCCCATTTTTAACTAGTTCTAAGGGTCCTAACCAACTCATAGAATGCTATTCCCATATTATATTTCCTTTAGGGTTTTAAGCTAGCATATAGGGTGCTTTCTCATTTTTCAACCAATTCTTAGGGTCCTATCTAACTTGTAAAGCACTATCCCTATCTTATATTTCCTTTAAGGTTTTAAGCTAGCCTATAGGGTGCTTCCCATTTTTCAACCAGTTTTTAGGGTCCTAACTAGCTCATAGAGCGCTATCCCATCTTATATTTCCTTTAGGGTTTTAAGTTGGCCTATAGGGTACCTTCCCATTTTTTAACCAATTTTTAGGGTCCTAGCCAGCTCGTAGAGCGCTATTCCCATCTTATATTTCTCTTAGGGTCTTAGCCAATATGTAGGGCACTTCCCTTTCACCAATCTCACTTAAGGTCTTAGCCAATCCATAAAGCATTTCCCCACATTCCAACCAACTTTTCGAACTTAACAGGCTTAAGAAGCACTGTTCTTACCTAAGTTAGTCAGCTTAGAGGAGTATGACTAGGTTTTTAATCAAGTTCTCATTAAGTGTTGTTAATCCCCTAGAGACGCTCCTACCTAGGTTAGTCAACTCATAACAGCATGACCAGGTTTCAAATCCATTCTCGATTTAAGATTACTAATCCCCTAAAGATGCACCCACCTAGGTTAGTCAACTCAAAGGAGCACAACTAAGTTTCAAGTCGATTCTCATTTAGGATTGTTAGTCTCTTAGAAATGCTTCCACCTAGGTTAGTTAGCTTAAAGGAGCACAACCAGGTTTGAAATTGATTTCCCAATCAAGGTTACTAGTACCTTAAAGATGCTCTCACCTAGGTTAGTCAACTTAGAAAAGCATGACCAAGTTTTGATTTAATTCTCATTTAAGGTTGCCAATCCCTTAGAGATGCTCTTGCCTAAGATAGTCAGCTTAGAAAAGCACTGCTAGGTTTTAAATCGTTTAGGGTTGCCAGTCTTTTAGTGACACTCTCACTTAGGTTAGTCAGCTTAGAAAGCACCACTGGGTTTCAAATATTTTCCCATTTAGGGTTGCTACTCTTTTAGTAATGCTTTCACCTAAGTTAGTTTACTTAAAATAGCACAACCAAGTTCTAAATCAAGCTTTTCCTTTCCTTTAGGGTTACCATCTCGTGGGGCGTTTCCTACCTTTATTTAGTTAGTTCTAGGAGCACTATTGTGTCTTTTGGATTTAGCCAACTCACGCAGCAAATTTTCCTATCTTATATGTTGTCATTTAGGGTTCTTGCTAGCTCTTAAAGTACTACCCCTCTCTAGGAATCTTTTAGGGTTCAAGCCAACTCTTAGAACACTATCCCTCTTTCAAGATCCTTTAAGGTTTTAGCCAACTCCTAAATCACTACCCCTTCTTCTAAATCCGATAGGGTTATAGCTAGCTCCTAAGGTACTATACCCTTTCGAAAGCCTACACTTGTATCTCGGCTAGCTCTTAAAGCGCCATCTTTCTCCTTCAAAATATCTTTCACCAAATCTATAGTAGATCAAGCCTAAGATAGCTAGCTATTTATAGTACTTTCTTAAGGCAAGTTCATCCCTAAAGCAAAAATAGTATTTTTTTCTTTACCGTTATGGCAAAAATTTACTCAAATTTTACCACAAAAAAGGACAACTGTAAGCACTCCATTTTTGCCCCTTACAGTTTTTTTTTTTTAATTTTTAGAATGAAGAAAAAGGTCTTAATTGAACAAAAAAAAATTGAAAATTTGAAAAAAAAAATAGAAAAATGAAAAAAACCAAAAAATGTGAAAAAATACAAAATGTTTTAGAATATATTAGCATTTTTGAAATAATTAAGATTTGAATGGTACTTCAATTCATTAGGGTTGATTTTTAATAATTTTGAGCACATGAATTAATTTGGGCTAGGGCCTAATTTGAATAATTGACCTAGCCATTTTTAAGCTTCATATATAGTTTTTTTGCAAATTACAGCAAGGTATAGGCTAATAACCCATCTAGTATAACACTTAGTCTTGGCATTGAAAGAAGTCAAGGGTGTTATGTTCAACTCCAGTAATAAGCACTTTATGCCTTTTATATTTTTATGACCCCATTCTGTCATGTATCGAGAACTTAGCAAGCTAGGTGTCTTATTGAGTCACATAATAATCTTTCAATGGGCTAAGTGTCTAATGTAGCACCATCATTTCATTTTTTTCCCCCTTCCTTTTCTCATGCGTTTCCTCCTTCATGAGCTCACTTCGTAGCCTTCTTTAGCCTACTTTTCTACTCAATTTCAACAAATTAATGATGAAATTACACATAAGACTTGGAATACTTCAAATCAAATTTAAGAACTCAACTAGAAACAAACTTTTATTGGGTCAAAGCTAGACTTAAACTTTGAAAAAACTTAAATACACTTGTTTTTCTCCGAATCAAATCTCCATGATTTAAGCTTTTAAAAGATTACAAGTTATTTGTGTAGTAGAAACAAACTATAAGGAATAGAATTTGACTGATATCTTTCGTTAAATAAAATGAAATCCAAGTGATTTTGAATCAAGTCGGTCAAAGCACTATTTTTTGCAGTTTTAGAATTAATGTGATTTGAGGAGTTTCCAAGTTTAATGAAGCATCAAAAATATAAATAGGACCTTAGGGAAGCTCGAATGATCATAAAAAAGCATTTAAACACATCAAAATCACTTACCTAAGCAATTTCTCTCTCTAAGGTTCGACCCTCTGTCCTTAATTTACAATTCTTTTATGGTGGTTTTCAAGCTAAGTCACCACCACAAATAAACTCCCTAAGCCATAAGCTTCTAAAAAAGACCGACCCCATCCTTTGCCATTACCCCAAACACCATCTCCATTTGCTTCAACCCAAACCTTTACAGCTACCTCTCTCGCTACTACAAGCCGCCATACTTCATATGAATCTATCACCACTAGTAGATTCTACACCCTTAGAAACCCAAGATCCAGTACCCTTTCAAACACTAGCCACCACCACATGAAGTAGTCACCATCACTACTTACTACCTAACCCAAACCACCACTAAACGACCTCCATTAGTTAAGGCATCTTCCCTACCCCATATTTCTCGATGAAATACTCATGAAACAGCCTTTTCCTATTCATTTTAGTGCCCTTATCGAGATGAAATCATCACCTTCCCCCATCCTTTATGCTAGTTCACCACCTTACATGCATTGCATGTGATCAAGTTAGGTGATCCAACCCAAACCAACAATTGGATCTAGCCTTACTTTTAACCCATGCGTATAGCTTCAAGTTTGGCTTTATTTCTACTTTATTTGTTTACTTTTTTCTTTTCTTTTCCTTTTTTTATTAAAATAATTTAAAAAAAAAGTAAAAAAAATAATGAATTTCTTTTCACCCCCTTTATTTAAACTGTTATCATATCCATTTTCCTTTTCACTAAATTTTATTTTAATAAAGAAAAGCATGTTAGCATTTAGAAAAGGATATTTTAAAAAAAATAAAAAAGTAATTTTTTAAATTAAAACTTATTCTAAGGTTTTTCAAATAAACATTCAAATATTAGGATCTTTTTATAATTTTTCTTAAATAAAATTAAATAGATAAAAATTTAAATCCAACCACTTTCAAAAGTTAAAACGAACCAACTGACTCAAATTTTTAGAATGAACTATGGAAGCCTAATCTCAAAAGTAGGTACATAGGCACCTGTGGGCACATAGGCACCTGTGGGCACATAGGCACCTGTAGGCAACCATGGGGAGACTTAAATAGGGAATTTTTTATTTTCCCTTTTGTAAATAAATTTAATTTCTTATTTTCTTTTTTTATTGTAAATAAAATTAATTTTCTTCATTTGTAAAGTAAAATTATTCTTTTAAGTCAAAAGGGTGTTTGAAAATAAAACTAAATTCAAAAAATTAAAAGTAATATCCCTTTAGGGTTTAATAAGATAGCCCCTAAATAAAAAATATCTAGTTTTCAAAAATCATTTTTAAAAGTGATTTTATTGCACACCAATGGCTAATTAAAATCAATTAACCCAATTAATTTTAGTTTAAGTCTTCTTTCCTAACCTTGAATGGGTGGTGAATCCGAAGAGTTTTTTCTTTTTTTAATTAAAAGAAAACAAGAATTTTCCTTAGTCCCTAATCAAGGGTTAATATTAAATGGGTTAAGATTTAATATCGATTAAATTAAGGAAATTAAAATCAAAATTCATGCTTGATAGCCCCCATAACAAATTGGCCTACTTTAACTAGTTAATTAAGTGGAGTGGGCTAAAAAGCCCATATTTAAGTTAATCAAAATCTTTAAAACTAACCCAAATCTTTTTGTCTATTAAACAAGTCAACTCATATAATCCACCCTACTTGCACAACTTTAGGCATGTCATATAAGATTGTCTCATATTAAAATCATCCCTTGGTACCTGTATCAATCATTAATAGTTTAATCAACTACTTTCATCCATAATCGTGCCAATATCGCAACAATAACCTATTGAAAACATTATTTAGGTGTTCAAACTTTTATTAACCACATTTTACCATATTGATAATCCTCTTATTCGGAGTAGGTTTCACTAAAGACAAACTAAAAGATGCTATGGGTTGAAAAATTAATTATTAAAGTTTGTTTGAAAAATAAGACTATACATAGTATATGTACATTGTAAAGAGCAAACTTTACTAAAACATTACATATGATTAAGTGATTAGGTAATGCATGCACTTAAGAAAATAAAATCTTAGGTTCGATTTTCAATCCTTTTTCTTTTTTAAGTGGCCTTAAAGGTTTGTCTCTTAGTAAATGGATTTCATTCTTTTTTTCCTTCCCTATAATAACTAATAAAATTGAATTTCATTTGTTAATGAATAATAATTATCTAAATAAATTCTAATCAAATGCTATTTATTTATTAGTAATATGTCATAAATAAAAATTGTATTGTCAATACTACAATTGCTTCGGTCTTATAGATAAAGTATTGATAAAGGAAATAGTTAAATTTCTTGACATAGTAATATTTATTCACAATTAATATTGTAAAAATGAACAAAAAATTTTTAACAATGTGTCCAATCACATATACTAAAAAGGATTTTATTGTTACATTAATAATGAAACAATCTTGCAGAATCATCATTAAAAAATTATAGAATACATTCATTATATTATGCTTTTAATTGTACATGTAGTTCTTTTCAAATATTTTTTCATGAGCAATTTTTGTTAATAACAAAAATTAAACAAGGTCTATATAGTAATTCCATTCTTAAAATTTTTAGTTATATTTCAACAAATATACATGCTCCAATGAAAAAGGTAAAAAAAAAAAAAAAAATTTAGCCATTTGATGAAGTGCACTAAGCATCTATAATCATTTTATAGAAGAAATTTACATTTTTTCTTCTAATTGAGTATTAGAATGTGTTGCATGTATACTTATCATAAAATTCTTTGTGTATACAAATGTATATATTTATAATTACAATAATAAGCAAATATTTTTATATGATCAATTGTAATATGGACTTAAATAAGTTAATACCATAACCTACTTCCCCTTTGCACCCCTTGCCTTACACCCATGCTTAGGCCTTAGCACTTAACAAGTAGCCACCTGGTAATGATAATAATTAAACATCAATATTGTAATAATATAATTATAATTATAAATTATTCAATGTGAGTGAATACTTAGCAACCACCTATACTCTATTCAACTAGTTAGATTCTAGGTGGGAGTTCATAAGGTTAGTTTTAGATATTGATTTTAAAGGGACTTGCCCCTACAAGTAGTATACAGATATGATGTTTTCATACCATGTACCCTCCTTAGGATCTATACTCAAAGTTCTATAACATGTGGGTTCTAGAGTATCCTGTACTTAGCCTTTAAAATTATTTAAACAAATAATATATATTAATGAATGACAAAGAACCTTACATTATTTTTAATAAAGAGAAATAAAAGAATAAAAATAATATTATATTGATGTTAAAATGATATGGCTCAAATCTAATATGAATCCCAAACCTAAAGCTAATAATCAAAACTTAAAAATAGAAACTTTAAACTTCAAGAAGCAATGTTTTTTTATTATGTCTAAAGAGCTTGTATCTTCTATCCTTTTATGCATGTCCCCTCATGCTTTTATTATTTAATTATTTTACTAATAAAAAGTGTCATTGTAGATACCTCATTTTTGCTCTCTTTATTCTTTTTGATTTTTTTAAATAAATAAATAGGTCCTAATTCAAAATATATATATATATATATATATATTAGAAAATGAAAAAATATATATTATTAAAAAATACAAAAATTATAGGAAAGTTAGAATCTTTAGAAGTCCTAGGTCATTTTTTTTTTTTACTTAAAGAAGATTTTTTTTTTTTCTAATAACTGATCTAAGTATAGTAAATCATTAACTAATTACACAAGACTAAATTTTAGGTCTGATGATTTGTGGTTGGTTATTTAGGTATAGTAAAAAAAAAAAAAGAAGGGTCTAATGATTTGTGGTCAGTTATTTAGGTATAATATGAAAAAAAAAAAAAAGGAGAGAGACATCTCAGTTGGACTAAGCCTTGCCTAGTCTTTGTTCTTTAAAAACAAGGCTAAAAACCCTAAGAATTGAACTAGGTGGCCTATAAGGATGCACCTAACCCAAGTGCTGAAGCACCTATTTTTTTTTTTTTTGAAATGTACAAGTGTAATATAAGTACTCGCCAAGGCACATTAAGTATGTGTGCGGCATGTACCGAGTTGTTTTCTTAGTTGTTTCCTTCATATTCTTTTACTTTCCCCAGCTCTTTCCTTTGTTAAACTAGTGTAGGGTCTCATGTTCAAGCACCTTTCTCATGCAATTTCCACACAATTCACTCGAAATATTAGTATAATCATGTGATACACATGGCCTAGTTTTGAACCTAACCATCTTTGTGCTCATATTCATGTGTTTAAGGATTCAAAATGAAGATTGAATATTGGAAAAAAAGCTTTATACATGAATTTTTCTCCAACTTGCATCACATGACCTAATCTTGTAAATCAACCTTCAAAACTTCAATTATCTATCTAGAGTAAGGATCAACATTCATGGATCATTATTTTCCATCAAATTATGTTTAGTTCATTCAATTTGAAAATCAACACGGTTTGAAACACATTTTTTGTGATTTTTGATTTAATGCAGTTAGAGGGGTTTCCAAACTATTTTGAGATGGGATTAGTATAAAAAGGGGTCAAGGAATTCATTTTAGGCATCAATTCTTAGTTTCATTCCCTCCCTCACTCATTTTGAAAGTTTCTTTCTCTAGCAAGGTCCTCTTTCTCTCTCTATGTTTAACCGATCTACAGCAAGTTTCAAATCAAAATAGTATCTTTGCTAGCTACCTTACATTAAAAACTTTTGAACCCAATTCATTTGGTGTATCGTTGTGCCTCCTAGCCTCTCCTCTATATCCACCACTATCAAACCCTAACCACCATGCCTTTCTCTTCCAAACACTACTCTTTACTCTTTATTGACACCACCACCATGACCACCACCTTGAAAACACCAAACTAACCTTTCTTCACGTACCTAGCAACATCGTGCGTATGTTAACCAACACCACTACTGGCCACCACTTCGTAACCATTATTAAATCATTACCCCTAGCCTAGCATCATTGCTAAACCCTCTTTCTCCAATGAGTTTCACATGAAACTTTGTTTCCCCATTCCTTTCAAACCCTTATACCACCTAAAATGCCCCCAATCACCTTCTTCTTCTTCCCTCTCTCTCTCTCCTGTATAGGACGTGGGCTCACATGGATCCGACCTGAACCAAAGGTGTGACCCGAGTTCTAAAGACTAACTTGCACACTACCACAAGTCCAAGCGTCTCCTCCTTTATATTCAGTATTGTATTTTAAATTTTATTTTATTTTTTTTACTTTTAATTTTTGTAAATTTATTATGATTGTAAAAAAATATAAAAAAAAGCTGAAAAAGAAAAAGAAAAAGGATAGAAGAAGAAAAAAGAAAAAAAGAAAGGATATTTTTATTTAGTGATTTTTTATGCCTAAAGCAAAGAAAATAACAAAAAAATAAAAATAGAAGAAAAAATATAGAAAAATAAAATTTGTAAATAAATGAGTTTTATAACTTAGAAAAATCTACTTACCAAATAAATAAAATAAATTAACCTTTTTTTCAAAATTAGAACCTTTCAAGCTTTTCAAAAAATAAAATACCAAATTAAGACTTCCTAGAATTTTTCCCAAATAAAATGAAATGATTAAGAGACATAAACTCAGCCACTTTTCAAATTTAAAAATAAATCAACTCACTAATATTTTTGGAAAAGAACTACACTTGTTTGATTCTGAATAGTAGGAATGTAGGCATCTTTGAGGCGACGTAAAAAACGAAAATTTTAGTTTTTTTCCCATTTTTTAGCTTAAATTACTCAAATTAGTAAAAAAAAAAAAAAATTTATTTAAATGTTAGTTTTTGTCCTAAAAGCTGAATTCAAATGATTAAATCTAAATTTAGAAAGTTTGTGGTATCCATAAGGGTTTAAAAAACCTAACCCCCAGACTCAACCTCTAGTTTTTCAAAAATCCTTTTTATAAATCGATTTTTCCTCCCATGAACCAGTATTTAGATCAAAACCAAATCCACCCATTTGGTTTTGACCTAAACTATTTCTCAACCTTGGTTAGCTGATGACTTTACAAGTTTATAAAATTCATTTAAAAAAGAAAACCAGTTTTCTTTAACTGTTAATCAATGATCAATGTTAAATGGGTTAGAGTTTAATATTGATTAGGTTAAGGAAAATAATAAAAACTGGAAAAAAATCAAGCTCGACAGTCATATGATAAGTTCCATAAAATGTCCCAAAAGCAATAGTTTAGCATAAAGAAGGAAAAACATAACAAGAATTTTCTATAAAAAATACATGTGAAGTTGAAATTTCTAGGAATGTTAAAAAACTCACAACTTTCAAAGGGTACCCTAAACCTTGTGGCTTTAAGGTGGTTGTAAGGTGCTATAGCATTCAGGTTCATGTCATATTCATCATGTACCCGTTTACTCCTACTTATCATATAAGATTTATAATATTTATCCTAATAAATAAAATTAACTTTATAAATTAAATTTAAACGGAAATAGTAGTATGTAATGAAATAATTATGATATTAATTTATAATATAAATGATGCATTGATAAAAATCGGATATCATATTACACATTTAATATTAGATATCATATATTTTATAATAGCTTTTAATGTAGATTATGTCGCAAGTTCATTTCAAATTTACCATGATATTTGTTTTACCTCTTTATTTATTGTTTGCGAAGGAAAATAACATTTATGAAACAAAGACAATAAATCAATTGCAAACATGCATCAAGTTTCCAAATCTCTCGTTCTTAATTTCCTACTAAATTTTGCAACGAATTTGTGATGGATGATTTTTCTCTTCAATAACTTGTAGCTATTTCACAAAATTCATCAAATTTGTACTTTTCTAATAACTTTTAAGTAGAAAAGAAAAGGGCTACTTACATTGCCCATCCTTAAAAGCTTTTAAAATTACATCGATAATCCCAATATTTTTTTATTGTACATTTACACTCCTATGATGTAATATTGAACCCCCCCTAATTAAATTTTAAGAGTATATTGGCACCCTTATATAAGTTTCATAATTATAATGACACTCTTAGAGGTTTTTTATAAGGAAAGGCCCGATATATGTTAGAGAGGTGTTATGATAACTAAATTAAAAATTAAGAGGATCAACGTGATTTCTAAAATTTACAAGGATGGAAAATATAATTTATCCAAATATATATATGTATATATATATTGTGCAATTGCTAATATTTGAAATACAAACGTATTTTTTTATACAAATTATCTACTTCTACATCTTAGTTTTGTCTATGTAGCTTTGCTTTACTTTAGTTCAACAAAAGCCCATTAGACTATAGATATGAGCTACCATCCAAAAATACACCTACCAACTACCTTACTTTGCAACAATCAATATTTATCAAGTTATAAAAAATTGTAGACACTAATCATAAGAACCAAACTACATACTCTTACTTATAGTTAAACTTTCATGATCCAAACTAAAGACTAATAAATTTAAACCAAACCACCTAGCTAGTGAATGAAACATGTTTAGGAACATCGAATTAAAAACACACATTCAAGTTGAACTTAGCTTAATTTTGGGTAAAGTTAGATAGATGTCCAATCCTAAAGTTTTTATACATATGGTTAAGACACTCTAATTATATTATATGCTATGTTATTTAGATTAAAGATTAATAAAACTTAATCAATTAATTAGTAAAAAAAATAATAATAATTGAGGAAAGTGTGTTTTTGGTGTCCATATGTAATGTAAAGGGGGGAAAGAGGAAGTTAAGAATTTTTTTTCCACTTATGAGATCATCTGTACTTAAAGGAGTAAGGATTGAGAAAAAAATTAGTGTGCTTCGTACCACAAAAGGAAGAAAGAATTTGAGCCCTTTGATCAAGGATTTAAGAGCAATTCCAACTTTAATTTGTGTACTTTAGATTTTCTAAATCTTAGCCATTTATTTGACTACAGTAGCTCATATTAATGATATTTTCTTTTACTAAAACTTCATCATCAACTAGATAGCTTTCACATATCTTCAATCACATATGTATTATGTTGAGAAGGGGTGAGTCAAACTTATCATGACTTAATCTGAATTCCCTCTATTGTAATTCATTAAACAATACCTTATAAGTTTTTATCAAGTTAGGCAGGCCGAGAACCCTATAATAACCCGTTCAATTGCATCCCTACTAATACCTACCATCAATATAACAACAACACGTCTCTATCATTCATTTAACCTAAAAGACTTACAAGCAAGTCATTCCAACCACAAATATATTCTTACAAAATAGCTAGATTCTAACTCTTATAAATTAGAAACAAGATCATCTAACAAGTCTCTAGAAAATATCATCATGCTAATATTAATCGTCACTCTTTAAAACTAATGGTAGTAGTATCCCCATACTTGTCATAAGTAGCTAACTCATCATAACTACCTGCAATCATTAAAATAAAGGAATGAGCAAAGCCCAATATGTAAAACCACATGCACATGCATATGTCGTATAATAAACAAAATGCATACATATAATGCATTCGCAAAACACATACATTTGATGCAACAATGATATTAAACAACCAGTTCAATTATCTTTAATTTAGCCCAATTAACAACATAAGGGTGCTCCTAACCTTGCCACATTATATATATACTAGTAGTTGATACACTCGCATTGCATGTGCAAGAATAATTAAATTGAGTGACATTGAAAAAATCCATAAATGATTCCAAAATCTATGAAAATAAAATTAAAAAAGAAAAACAATAACAGTAATACATCTAAAATCTATGAAAAATAGAAGAAGATAATAGTACTCTTAACAATGTTTTTGTTAAAGTACATAAAATTATGCTATTTACAATTAAGTTGTTTCTTCTACAAAATTCCCATTTCCTTATAAAACTGTAAAACTTGGAATTTTAAAATTTAAAAGGGAAAAATAAGAAAATATTAAAGGATTTTATGACTTGTTATTGACTAAAGTCTATAAGAGTATTTTAGTCCATTAGAAGTTAGAACCCCACCCAACACCCCCCACCGCCGCCCCTCCCCCCCCCCTCCCCCAAAATCTCTCTCTCTCTTAACACAAAGAGATTAAAAGCAAATACCCTATTCCTAATCTCTCCTTCGCTCCTTGTTAACCTAACCATAATAACCTCCCAAACCATTATGGAGCCTCTCAATCAAAATTCAGATTCTGACTTAAGGATGCTAAGAATTGTAAGAGAATGAAGGAGACATGAAAAGACAAGAAGTTTTAGGTGAGTTCTTTATCCTTCTTTTTGGAAATTCATAATTCTTCCTCAGAGGATAATAAACCCTAAGTAATTTTCATTTTGCAGAGTTTTAAAAGTGAAAATTTAAGCCTTAGGTGCTAGTTAATCAAAGAAACATGTAAGTGTCCTCAAAACCTTAGTTTCTCTTTTGATTTTGTGATTATAAGCGATTATGAGTTGTGTATTGGTGAATCTCTGGAGGATGGACATGTTTGATGTGAAAAGGGTGGGGAATATAAAAATGATTTAGAGATGTTGTATCAAATGAAGTATTGGTTGATTTCGAGTTAAGTTGTCAAAAGTGTGGACCTTGATTGATTGTAAGGTGATGTGGAGAGGTGTCAAAGGATCATCGAAGTGGGAGATGTCATTAGAAGTGTTAGAATTTGTGTTTTGGAGTGAAAGATTTCATTTTAAGGGAATCATGATCAAGGATTACAAGTATGATCTAGACAATAATCGTATCTAGTGTGTTGTTGTAATGCCCTTGAAGATGGTTTGTTACTACCATCTCTGAGTTAAGGATAAGGCAGAAATCTGTATCTAACCTACTATTCCATTCTATATAACATTTGATTCCATATAACATCTTATTCAACTTGGCAAACAATAGTGGAAATTGTTACATAAGTAGGTCGTACTTTGTGTATCATAGTCATACACCTCCATACAATATATAAATACACTCTTTCGTCTACAGCAACTAACTAAATCTTTTATAAGGTAACACCAACTTCTTCTCTAAAGAGCTACATTTATATATTCAAATCATATCTTGAAGCCAATGACTTCTTCTAAGAGCTCATCTTTAACTAGTACTCTAAAGCCTCCTTCCCACTATAGTGTATTGCTTTGTCTCGTTCAATCTTAACCTAAGGATAAGACAACTTATTCCCTTAGCTACTGTAAGTTGAGTAAGAGTGGATAAACATATAACAACAAGCATAACTAACACCATACGCATATCAGTAGTTGGTTAGTCAAAATATAGTATCTTATTACTTCCTAGCCAAGAAATCAATGTAGATATAGTATGCCATGCTAATGTACATAATATGTATTGGTACTGATATCTTAGCTTAACATAGCAACTCATTAGGTTAGTAGACATATCTAAGCATTTGGATATAAAGTCTTGGAACCAAGTGGCAACAAAGAGCTGCTTGGGAGTAGGAACCCAAAAACCCAACCGAATATAAACCATACGTAATGGTTTAGAGATGCAATTCTATATGTTTGAAAACCCAGCATTTGTAAATCATGTGGTTTATTTGGTAAAACCAATTAAAACCCAGGTCTACTTTTATTAAAAACTCAACCTAGCAAAATCTTAGTTTTATAGAAAAAAAAAAAACCTTAACTTGTTAGTCATTTTCATACTATGACATGAATGCATCAAACTGTACACCAAGCAATACCTAGCAAATCCAAGCAAGCTTACTCATTATTTGTTAGCCTAGCCTTTATTTTTTTCATTTGCATTTCTAAGACTACGGCATCAAATTTACTTAAGTGAACACCATAGGAGGTAAGGTTAGCCCCTAAATTCTTTTCTAGGTTAGTATAAATCCCAACAAATGTCACATAAGCACTTATTGACATAACCACAACAATCAAGTCCAGTATTAGAACATCATCCAGTTAGCAATTATAAAAAGGAAAGATAACTTCCTAAACAACATATCAAAGTCACAACTAAGCTCAATTAAGCCAAATAACACAAAACATGCTAAGTTAGGAGTAGACATAAATCTACTTGAGGCATACAAATATCCACTTACTTAGCTTTGTTAACACCAGCTTCTTCCTTAGCTACTTTACCTGATAAGGTAAATACTACCAAGGTCACTATTGATCATGCTTACATAAATATTTTGATCTTTAATATTAGCTTGTTGGTTCTTAGTTTACTTTAGACTATTTTTCACTTAGTTTTTTATTTAGCTTCTGGTTTAACTTTTGACTTAACTTCTAAATTACTTTCTAATTCACCCTAACTTCAAAATTCTTAATTAAATACTAGTCAACTTATATCTTTACTTTACCAAGTAAAACCCTTAGTATTACACCTAAGTCAATCGTCTAAGTTTAACTTACATAAAAACTCTAAAGTACTACAACTTCTAATTCTATTTCTTATCTAACTTCTGATGCGACCAAAATACTATGTTTACTTATGATACTTCCACCTTCCAACTAACCCAAACTAAGACCAATAAAGAGTACTTCAGATGCATCAATGGCTAAAACTCTCCCTTGCTACAATGCTAACTTTACAAATTTTCCCTTTATTATAACATTTGGCAAAATATTTATGTATAATGGAATAATATATAATAATTAGTATTCATACTCTAGTACATCCCTAAAAAATACTATAAACTTAGGAAAATATATGTTTTAAGATATGATAATTGTAACTCTTAAATGTAATCATTACATATATTTTCTAAAATATTGATTTTAAGCACAATTTTACTAAAAATTACCTTAAATTAGGTAAATAACCAAATGAAATTATAAGATCTAAACTGAATGCTTTAAAATCATAACTAAGCCCCAAAGATCATTTCAAATTAGATTCATCAAGAAATATAATTAAAGACCTATTATTTCCTCAACATAAAAAATATGGTACATTTGAAAAAAAAAAAACTAAACGTATAGTTTATCAAAAATTCTTTTTATGTAAATTAAGTATAACATATAGGAATATACAATAAAAAATTAGCTCAAAATAACATCATTTATTATTTTTGGAAATTGATACAAAATTCATTAAAACCAAGCCTGTTATGAAGGAACCTATATAAGTACTTTTAATTTTAAAAATCTAGGTTGATATTCTAATTCTACATACAAAATACTGAGAGAAACCATGTTTCATAATTTTTTAACATCATTTGAATTTTTTTAATAAAAATAGAAACGTACAAGTAAAAAAATCACGTATTATTGGTTTTCAGGTTACTAGAGCTCCACCAATGACAACCCCCTATTGAAAATCCCTCTTTTGACATTAGACTTCAACCCCTAAATGGCTGCCATGTCAAGTCTTCATCTTCTATCTTTTCCTAATTTCAATCATATTTTCCAATATTTCCTCTAATTTTTCTTATTTTGGTTTCCAATCCAATTCTTATGTTTGAGAGGGCACACTGATTATGTAATGTTGTAAAATGATACAAGTGTCTCCTAGATGCATATTTATAGAAGTTGGATCGATGGAAAAAGTTAAGTGAACTTTCTAAGTGTCCATGGTCTTGTTGTCCTTGCAAAATTCACATGTTTTGGCTTACTCACTTATCAACTCACACTTGATATTCCTTACTGAATTGAGGAAGTATCCCTAGGTTTACAGATATGTTGATCATTTTTTTTATAATTTTATATAATTTATAGCAAATTATTTGGTATATTTAATAATATATTTGCATTTCGAGTATGTAACATATGTACCACATGACTATATAATTACATTATATACTATTTGACTCTTAACTATTATTTTTATAAGTCAAATAATTTATTTCTAAAAGTTCGTTATGATTTGAGGATAAAATGTTAAGTTTGTGATAATTATAGAATGATCCTGGTAAAAACATGTTTTATTAAAATTAAATATTATATATACTTTATTTTGAGAAATTGACTTTACAGGAACTCCTTATCTAACTTTTGTTGCCTCATAGTAAAATTTAACTTAATTCGGACAACTTTTCTTAAAAGTCCTAAATCATATTGAGTGCCTTAATTTGTATCGTTATCAAGCAAAAACTGATCACCTGACTAAATTTATTCCTTAAGCTTCTCTTAATAATTTTATTTCTATTATTTCCCTAGCTATGTCTTCGAGGTCTTATGTGTGATAAAAATAATCCCCTATTATGGGTCTAAGTTAGTAAGTCAAAGACTAGGGTTTCATAGTTGTGATGAGTTCTAGGAGTTAAGACGAAGAAGGAAAGTGGTTGAAAGGATCACAGTCATAATCGAGGTAGTATACTTACCATGTTGCAAGAAGGAGAATCACAATTAAGGTTCATAGCCATGACTCTTGAGCGTAAACATGTATCTTTCCTTTTTCCCTCTTTTTCTAATTTCCTAACCTCTTAAATCTTAACCTAACCCATTATAAACCTTCTTAAGAGTTTAAATTAGTTCTAAAAACTTAAACAATGATGAATTTGAACTTAAGAATCAAGTAAGAGGATAAGAGAATTAGTTAGGATAAGTAAGCTTAGAAAATAGTTCCTAAATGTTATTATTTTTACTTTGTACATCAAGTGTTGATCTCGGATAGACTTTTAAGCATAGGTGATACTACAAGTTAATCTTGGAGTTTAAGTATGGGATATGATATGTAGGCAAGCGTACCTATCAAATTGTAGTAATTAGATTAAGTCTGAATTTTGATCCTATAGGGACTTTGACTACGAATACTCACTAAGTCTTTATTATCTAACGTACAAATTTAAATTCAAGAAACTTAAAAGATCTAAATTAAATTGCAACAACTACAAAATTAACCATTTAATTAATGAATATTAAAGAACTTAAACATGAAAGTAATAAAAGTATAAATTAATTCAAGATTCGAAAACCATATCTAGAATCTTGTTTCCATTAGATCTAATATATATTTTTTCCTATAGATAATCTAATTTCTTCTTTAATCTTTCTTGACCAGGAGAATTCCCTAATAAAGTTAATCACTTTCTCAAACTAATTAAACCTAATCTTGAAATCACCTATTAGAATCTCTTCTTAATATCATAATCTATGATTGCATTATTGCACAATAAATTCTCTGCACCATAATTCAAGATTCCTGAAAGATCTTGCAAATTATCTCTAATCTTGCAATAATTTTTATCAACTATGCCTAAATCTAATCTTATAAAAAATCTCTCTATTCTCTTATAAGATATCAAATTTTATATCACTACCTGCGAAAATAACAATTTAAAGCATTAAGCACATATTGTTAAATCAAGAAAGAAAATAAATAATCAATTAGATCTAATATAAATCCATGTCACATGAGTATATCTAGATTTCACAAGACCTAAATACTAAAGATCTACTCTCTATGCATCCTAAAGCAACAATCTTGAATTAGAAAATAAAGAATTGTAAAAGAGGAAATCATGAAATCTAAGAAAAATAGAATCTTAAAAACTTGATATCCCTTTCTCCCTTGAGTAGTCTTCTCTTGAAAAGCTCTCCAAAGGTCATCTAAAAGTTCTCTCTGAAAAACCCTAAAGAAGCTTATTATAGGATTTGAGAAAAATAAGGGTCGTTGTAAAACACACAACCGGAGGTCCTATAACTAGCTATGATTGTTTGTTTTCTTTTTTTCTTTTTTTTTTAATGCTAGGAACAACACAACCAAGGATATGGTCATATCCTTGGGTCATGTAACTGGCTATGACCACTTAAAAATTGCTCTAAAATTGCCTACAAACAATATAGTCATATCGTTCGGATGTGTCGATCTTCAAACCTTAAAAACTTGCTTATTTTAACTCCAAATTAAGTGAAACTTGTTTTTGTCTTCTCACTTCTCCTTTTCTCGTGTAGATCATTACGAAACCTAAAAACCAATATTTTACTCAATTAAATATCATTATCTAAAAATAAACTCAAAATTTCAAAGGAAAATCATGAAAAATTACCATGTAAAATCTATGCAAATAAGAACTTATCAAGATACATGTTTGCTTGTTGTACTTGTTTAGAGTGGTCATTTAAGATGGAATTAACTCAAAGTTGAACTTATTAATTGCAAGTTACTTATGCTTGTATCACTTTCGACTCTCCTTGATAAGAATCAACGCCCTAAACTGATCACGTGTAACCGAGTTAAAGGACTCTAAGGACTCACTCAAAGGATGTTTTCCCCAAACCATGGCCAAGACGAGGATTCCTATCCTGAGCTGGCCTCTTAGCAACCTATCTATCAGATCCTCACATGTGTTAGACATGTTCCTGCCCATCAGTGAAGTTCTTATTTAGAAGACATCCTTGAACTAGCTGAGTCGAGCTCCTTAACCGACCACTAGCATCTAACTTCAAGTCAGTTGATCTCTCTACTAAGCTAATCAGCCCCTAACTTAATCCAGATCAAGTGGGCCCCTGACTGCAATGCTTAACGGCTAGCCACCAAGTGATACGTGTCATCTAACACAATATTCTAGAATGATTCTTTCTTTTTCACATTGAATATTCTATCTCTTTTATCCTTTTTAGTATGTCTTATATAACTTAGTTGCAGAATACCCTTTTACCTTTTCACACATGTAAAGTAACCCTAATAAACGGGTATATAAACCCCTACTTTCTTATATACGATCATTTAGCTTTCAATACAGAATTACTCATTTGAGCAACCTTAGTATTCTCGTTATTATTCAACTCTAATCTATTCCCTTTAGTAAGGAGTAGTGGTGAGTGACCCTTTAGTTCGGACCGATGTGTCATATCCAACAGATTATGAGTCAAGTAGGATCGAATGGTGCGTCATATCCATTCGGTAGCTGCCTGAGCTTTGCTAGCTTTTCTTCTATTTGCTTTTTAGCTCATTTCGTTGTGGTACCTCTTCATGTGTCCGACTTTAGAGACACATAAGCTTCATTAGTATCAAAGTACAGTTGCAAAAGGGAATGTGCGAAGTTGCAGTGATGTTTTGGTTCACTTTACTATTGGTGGCTACTATGTTCTTTTCGTAGCTACTGCAGTGTGTTTGTGTGATAGCAAGTGTAGTTTTATTGTTACTCTGTTTTTTCTTATGGAAACAAAGCAAGTTTGTCTCTATTTTGTTTGAGTGACTTCTCAGTATTAAGTTGTTAGCAAGTTGTTAATCCGTTTGAGAAATACTGTACCATGTTAGATTCAAGTGTTCAAGGTGTCATTGGTGATCACAGTAATAGGGCTCAGCCTAGTCGTAGTCATAATGGTAGTAAACCCTAGGGTCAATTGACGATAAACTTCACAAGCTTACAAACCTTATTGAGAGTCTAGTCATCACAATGCATGTTAACAGACAACAACCCCAAGGTGTACAATAAGAAAACCCACAAGAAGATACCCCTAAGAGACACTATGGCTAAGGAAATTAGACCAATTACCCAATTCCACTACTACGAACTAGAGGAGTAGCAAACAGAGTTGCTGGACAAAGACTGGAGTTGGAGGAGATTGGGGAAGGTAACAAGGAGATGGATGTTGAAGAGTTTGGTGAAGAAGAAGTAAACTATTATCAAGCACATGGATGAAGACACCGAGTTCCTCAAGGGCTATACAATGTCAAGGTACAAATCCCGCCCTTCGATGGAAGTGGAGATGCAAACGAATACTTAGAGTAGAAAGAGAAGGTTGAGAAAGTATTTGAATGATATAGGTATGAAGACACAGTCAAAGTCTAACTTGCTGCATTGGAGTTTATTAGGTATGCCACCATGTAGTGGAAAAATTTGAATGCTGCCAAAGCAAGAGATGGTAGACAAGGTATTAGAACTTAGGATGAGATAAAAAGGTTGTTAAGAGATAGATTCGTGCTTGAGACTTACATCCAAGACACATTTGCAAAGTTGTAGGAGCTTTGCCAAGGAAGCCGATCTGTTGATGACTATGTAAGGGAGTTCTAGATGTTAATGAGTTAAGACGACGTGAAAGAACCAGAGGTTAGTACCATGTCGAGGTTTATTTCTAGGTTGAAGTATGAGATTCGTAAAGTAGTAGAAGTATAGAGGTTTTATATGTTGGAATAGGCCATTAAGATAGCACAAAGGGTCAAAAGGCAAAGAAGAAATGTTCCAAGCCGATCTGGGCCAACACTCTCGTGAGTCCCAATACTACGCCGACATGTACAAGCTAAGCCAAGAACGCCAAATAAGGCAGAGGAGAGGAATAACTAACCTGATGACAGCCAAGTAGGTCAACACGGCCGTGCAGGATAGCCAGGCTAAACTGAGGCTAGGTTGCCCTTGAGAATGTATGAGAAAGGACAGACCTATAGGCAAAAGACTAGTGAGGTGAAGTGCTTTAAATGTCTAGGCTTCAAACATATGGCTATTAAATGTCCAAACCAACACGTCATGGTGCTTTAAGGAGATGTAGTAGATATCACCTACGAAAGCGAGCACAAAAAGGAAGAAGATGTTGGAAAACTCGAGATCGAAGAGGAAGAGGAGACCTATGTCTATGCCAACCAGGGAGAAGTAATGACCCTAGTCGTACAACGAATCTTGAGTTCCTTGCTAAACTCTGAGGAGGACTAAAGGGAGAATTTATTCCACACTAAGAATACTATTAAAGACCAATTATGCATGATCATAGTAGATGGAGGAAGCTATAATAATGTTGTTGCACAATCCTTTACATAAAGGTTAGGTTTGCTGACCTTAAAGCATCCTTGACCTTATAAATTGCATTAGCTTCATGATAAGGGTGCTTTGTACGTGATTGAACAAGTGACTATGCCATTCAGTGTTGGAAATGTATATAAGGACAAAGTGGTGTGCGATGTTGTCCCCATGGGAGCTTCACATTTGCTACTTAGATAACCTTAGTTGTTCAACCAATGTGTTACACACGATGGGCATAAGAACACCTATGCCTTTGTTAAGGCTGGAAGGAGGATAGTGTTGCAACCCCTAACCTTGTCTTAAGTAAGTGAAACCCATAATCAGCTCACCCGTGCTAGTAAGAAGAAAGCCCTTATGATGAGCCACAGAGAGTTCCAATCTATTGAGAAGGTTGATGAACCAATATTCTTATTGGTTAGAAGATTAATGGAGATGAGGGAATTACAGGTTGTCCTAAAAGAAATCTAAAGTTTGCTAAACGAGTTTTTCAACCTATTTCCAGAAGAATTACCCAAAGGGCTGCCACCAGTCCAAGGTATATAGTACTGTATTAATTTGCAGCCAAGCACTACCCTACCGAATCGACCTGCATACAGGATGAACCCTGAGCAGGCTGTCGAGCTAAAAAGACAAGTAAACTAGCTCATAAAGTGAGGATGTATAAGGGAGAGCATAAGCCCTTGTACTGTACCTACTCTGCTCATTCCAAAGAAAGATGGTTCATGGCGCATGTATATTAATAGCCAAGCAATCAATCAAATTACTGTTAAATACAGATATTTGATACCGAGGCTCAATGACATGTTAGATGAGCTTTATGGCTAAAGATATTTTCGAAGATTAATCTGTGAAGTAGCTACCACCAAATTTGCATGAGGCCGAACGATGAATGGAAGATCGCCTTCAAGACTAGGCACGAACTTTACAAATGATTAGTTATGCCTTTGAAACTTACTAATGCATCGAGCACATTCATAAGGTTAATGAACCATGAAATGCGCCCTCTAATCGGGAGATGTGTGGTCGTGTACTTTGAAGATATATTGGTATATAGTGCCGACCTGAACGACCATGTTTAACATCTTCATAAAGTATTTAGCATTTTGCGAACTGAAAAGTTGTATGGAAATGTGAAGACGTGTATGTTCTGTCAAAGAGAAGCGATATTCCTAGGGTTTGTAGTGTCAAGGGAAAGAATATAAGCAGATGAGAAGAAGATCTGAATTGTTTTAAAATGGCTGACACCAAAGAATGTCACTAAGGTCTGAAGTTTTCATGGCCTAGCTTTTTTCTATAAGTGATTTATTAAGGACTTCAGCATAATAATTGCCCCATTGACCAATTTGACAAAGAGGAGTGAAGGATTCAAGTGGAACGACTAAAGTGAACAAAGCTTTAGAACAATCAAAGAAAAACTCACCTCAGCACTTATCCTATTACTGCTAGATTTTGATAAGCTCTTTGAATTAGAATGTGATGCGTTGAGAGTTGGAATTAGTGCTGTCTTGATGCAAAAATGACAACCTATCACCTATTATAGTGAGAAACTGAGTGGCCCAGCCTTGAACTATTCAGTGTACGAGAAAGAGTTGTACTCTCTTTACCGAGCCTTTACTATTTCGCAAAATTATTTGCTACCACAAGAGTTTGTTTTTTACACTAACCATGAATCATTGAAGCATCTTAGGAGTCAGAACAAAATCTCAAAGAGACAGGCCAAGTGGTTAAAATTTGTGGAAGGGTTCTCCTACATCATTTGGTACAAGAAGGGAAGCATAAATGTGGTCACCAATGCTCTATCATGATAACAAACTTTGCTGACTACTTTACAAACAAAATTGTTGGGATTCTCACTCATTGCATAGCAGTACACTCATGATCCTCATTTTGGCCCCGTCATCGAACAATGTAGAGATGGAATTGTTATCAGAGGATATTATCTTAAGGATGACTACCTATTTAAGGACTGAAGGCTGTGCATACCAAACTACTCTGCATGTAAGCTATTAGTCAAGGAAGCTCATAGCGAAGGTTTACTTAGTCATTTTGGGTGGACCAAGTGTAAGCTCTAAAAATAAATCAAGTAGCCGTAGGATCGAATTTAGTACATAAAATTTAGGGCGATTGGTTAAAGGATCTGATCAAACCTAAATTATAAACTAAAGCTAGAAATATTAGTAAAAGTAACCTTGTAAGTTTAAATTTAAGAAAAAAAGTAATAAAATAAGAAAATATAAAATTTTCAAATTTTAAGTATATTACTTATCATTTATCGAAAGTACGTAAAATGCATTTCGATAACTAATAAATCGCTAGAGATAAATTATATATATACTAAAAATTATAGAATGATGTAAATAATATTTAGGAGTGTTTACTTATACCCTACATGTATTTATGTGTAAGTAGAAATACGCGAAATTACCTAAATTGTTAAAAATTTACTAAATAATTAAAGAAAATTATAAAAAAAACTAAGGAAAAATTTTAAAAAATCAAGAAAAGGGGAAAAGAACCAAATCAAGTCGTGGTAATAAGGGAAGTAAGAAACTAAAATTAACCAATAAAAAATAAGCAACACAATAGGTAAAATGGAAGAGATATGGGAATTATCTTGTCCTAATTAATGCATAATAATTCTTATAAGGCCCTATAAATAGTAAGAAAATTTACAGAACTCATTTGATCAGTTAGGAAATGGAAAAAATTGAGAGAATCGAAATTAAGAGAAAAAAAAATTAGGGTTTTAAAAATATGTCTCAAATCAGTATAGATAGACCAAAAAGGCTGAACCCATACACTGCCACCACCACCACCACCACTCCAAACCCATTGCCAAGATCGGCTGACATACCTGAATCGGTATTGGAAGCCAAAAAGCCTTTGAATTAGGCGAGTCTCACATCTTCTCTAATTTTGTAAAATTCCTTAAAATTATTTATTTTTTCTAGAAAATTATGAAATTTATTATTCTGAGATTTTATTGTATGTAGATTTAGGGGAAAATAATGATTAAGTTTAATCACATTTGTAAATATAGGGTTCTTAAGAAATTATACAAAACCGAACATGATTAGAATTAGAAATAAATAGGCTTAAGAGTGTAGTTTGAAGTTCAAATTTTTTTTGTAGAATGCTTAAGTAATATAAAATAGTGCTATGAAGCCATTTTTTAAAAAATTAATTTTCAAAATTTTTAAGTAAATTTTTAGCCTTAAAATGATGAAAAAGGGGTAATTTTGACTTAATTAGGTGATTAAATGATTAATTACTAATTTAGAAGGTAATTAGATGTTTAAAGATGTTAATCTTTGATATGAAAACCTAATCCTAGTCTTTGGAGTGTTAAGTGTAATTAATATGGGAATTATGTAGTAATTGTAGGAAATTAAGAATATATGAAATTGGAATTTTAATAAATATGAAAAAATTTGGTTAAATTGGATAATATAATAATAATATCAATACAAAATAAATCTCAAACAAAAATTAATTTAAGGTAATTGGATAAAAAAAATGTAAAATTTTTTCATATCAAGAGTAAATCCGATATCTCAATTAAGATTAAAGTGTACCGAATAGGTTAGAACACTAAATTAAGACCTAGTGTGATATTAAAATACTTGAGCTTAATGTGATTAATTTTACATTAGGATTCAAGCGTATTTAGGATTCCGCGTAGTTAAAAACAATTTAGAACTCAAAATTGGAATCTAGTTCAAAAATTGAACTCTAAGTTAATGTAGAGTGAATTATTAGTAAATAATAGGTATATACGAAGAAGTGAGTCAAATTATAACTTAAGATATGTATCATCAAAGTATAAATACTAAAAAGACGTATTTGTATTATAGGATACCTAGAGACAAATCGACCTGCAATTTAGTGATTGAGCGATTGAAAATTTTAGGTAAGTTAGGTTTCTTACTTCATTGTATTTAGAGTACTATTTTAGGGTACTCGGAGACTTAGGATTGTGTATTAGTGTGATTGTAAATAGTTTTATGCATGCGTTTGCGCATCTAACTTCGTATTGGAATTTGTGTTGTGATTGATGATTGTAATGACTGGATTGGTATGAATTTATCTAAATACCTTAAATTGAACCTAATCTTATTCGATCCTAAAACCCTAAATTGTCACACATTGCAACCCTTTAAGGGATCATTAGGATTCTCCAACCAAACACCAACACCTTCAAAAAAGATAGCGTTGGATAGCAAATTGATCTTTTCCTCATCCTTAGATAAACTAAGTGACAGGAGAGAAGGTAGCAGTGAGGATGAGAGCATTAGTTCAAAGGACAGTCTTAAGAGGAGTAGTGTCTCCATTGTATAATCCTGGGTTTGGTTGTAAGCTATTGTATAACATGAAAACTCCTCAACCTGGATTAGAGCGGGTGAAATTACTCTAATTTAGCAACGGACCGGACTACATTATGTGATGACACTTATTTGTTGCATCATATGAAAATAATTGCTTGATAATCTTGTTTGTGTTTATATACATTCATGAGTCTCCGATTCAACTTACTGAGTTGTAGTTGCTCATACCCATATAGATCCTTTGCAAGTCCTGATCTCTGAATACTCTGAGTAATATGCTGCCCTACAACTATCCAAAGGTTAGTTCTTTTGAAGTCTGAGGTGTGAGGATCAATTCGCCTAATAGTTAATGTATATCTAAAGTCTCCTTAGTAGCTTAAAACTGAAAGACTGATAGTTGA
The DNA here is from genome assembly GCA_024138015.1 of Lumnitzera littorea. Classification (NCBI taxonomy): domain Eukaryota; kingdom Viridiplantae; phylum Streptophyta; class Magnoliopsida; order Myrtales; family Combretaceae; genus Lumnitzera; species Lumnitzera littorea. Next base: position 31,820,053 of record JAMXBB010000003.1, read on the forward strand.
TATGTAAATTAGCTTATTGTTATGATATGATGTAGAATCACCTAAGAATTCTATAGTAATGTATATGTAATTATATATACATGTTGACTTGAAGCTTTAATATTTACTATAACTTTAGTCAAATTTTAATTGAACTATTTGCCTTAAAGCAAGGAGTCGTCGACGCCTTGTGTAAATCATATCTATGATAGGCATTGTGAGGCCGATTACTATCATAAGATAGTTTATACAATGAGACTGTTGCGACTCTACGACTTCGGGGCGTAACACCAAGATAGCCAATATGTTAAGGGAAAACTTCTATTGGCCTGATTTGGTCAAGTATGTCCATAAGGTAATTGGTAGTTGTAAAGCGTATAAGCATACTAAGGGGAAGAGAGAACCCCATGGAGAGTACATGCCTTTATCAACGCCTACCTTACCTTGGGTTGAACTCAGCATAGACTTTATCCTAAGGTTACCTTGGACATCCAGGGGGAAGGATTCTATTTTTGTTGTAGTGGACTACTTCAGTAAGATAGCGCACTTCATTCCATGCCAACAAACTAATAATGCTTTATATATTACTGATTTGTTTTTATAGGAGAATGTCTGACTGCATGTGGTGCTAAAGACTATTGCCTCAAATTGGGACACAAAATTCTTGAGCTATTTTTAGAAGAACTCTTAGAGAAGACTTGGGACTAAACTTGAGTTCAACTCTAATAGCTACCCTCAGACTGATGGTCAAACTGAAGTGGTGAATAAGACGCTAGGCAACCAACTTAGAGCTATTATGGAGAAGAACTTGAGGAATTGGGATCTATGCCTACCATTTGTAAAGTTTGCATATAATCAAATTATCCATAACATTACTAGGAAGACCCCATTTGAGATCATCTATGGCCTTAATCCAACAATTCCCCTAAAGATGATCAATACCCCAGCAACTGCTAAAGAGAGTCCATCTGGAGTTGACCGAGCTTAAGAATTATAAGTGTTACATGAGTCAGTAACTAGGAAGATTGCTAAGTTCAATTAGAGACAACAAGAGATTAGTAGCCAAGGCCAACATACCATTTCTTTCTAGCCAGGAGACTTAGTATGGATCTACCTTAGCCGAGAACGATTCCCGCACTTGAGATAAAGCAAATTATCTCTTCGAGCTGATGGGCCATTTAAGGTCCTGAAGAAGATCAACCACAATGCCTACCAAATCGAGTTACCTAATGACTACGGTATCTCCTCTACCTTCAATGCGTCCGATTTGATCCCTCATCGACCAGTAGAAGAAGACCCCATGAGCACCCTAGAAGAAAGGGTAAAGACCTCTCCTGATTTGAGGACAAATCTTTCTGACCCCTAAGTAGATGATAGGAATCAACCCCTTTGACGAATCATACGTAGCTAAGCTAGAGGACTCCAAGGACTCACTCAAAGGATATTAGCCCCAGGCCATGGCCGAGACGGGAATTCCTATCCTAAGCTAGCCTCCTGCCAACCCATCTATCAAATCCTCATGTATGTTAAACATGTTCTTGCCTAATAGTGAAGTCCTTATCTAGAAGACAACCCCGAACTAGTTGAGCCAAGCTCCCCAACTAACCACTGGCATCTGACTTCAAGTCAGCTGTTCTCTTTACCAGGTTGATCACTACCCCACCCCTCCAAACCTGATCCAAATCAAGTCGGCCCTTAACTATAACGCTTTCCTGTTTCCACCTACTTTGTATCATATTCCTAACGACTAGTCGCCAAGCGACGCATGTTTTCTGATACAATATTCTAAAATGATTCTTTCTTTTTCACATTGAATATTCTTTGTCTCTTTTACCTTTTTTAGTATTTCTTATGTAACCTAGTTATAGAATACCTTTTTGTCTTTTCATATATGTAAAGTAACCCTAGTGGACAGGTATATAGACCTCCACTTTCTCGTATATGATCATTCAGCTTTCAATACAGAATTACTCATTTAAGCAACCTTAGTATTCTCGTTATTATCCAACTCTTATTTATTCCTTTTAGTAAGGAGTAGTGGCAAGTGACCCTTCAGTTCAGACCGATATGTCATATTCGACGAATTGTAAGCCAAGTAGGATTGAGTAGTGCATCATATCCATTTGGTAGTTGCCTAAGCTTTGCTAACTTTTCTTCCATTTGCTTTTCGGCTTGTTTCGTTGTGGTGCCTCTCCATGTATCCAACCCCGGAGATGCATCACCCCTTGGTAAGGCCTAAAAGAGTTGGTGAGACACTTGGTAATAATACATAACTCACCTAATAGGGGTTCTATATTAAGACAACCTAGTTAGATTCTAAGAAGGGTTATTTGGGTAACGGGTATGACTCACATCAATACTTATATATATATATACATATATTGCTTGTTTAGGGGTCACGAGTTATCCCAAGTCTTGGGATGCTAAGACTGTGATAGTTACTTGTTAATAATCAAAGATAATAAATGGTGCTTGTAGGATTGGTTATTAATATGTATGCATGTGAATTATGATGGTATGCTTCATGTACATGTGGTTTTTATATTTCATACTAGGCATCAATTCACCTCATATTAAAATTTTAAGTATAAGTACTTGAGTGCAAGTTATAGAGTTAGACGAGACTTGGTTTCAAACATAGAGTTTACTAGGATGGGGAGTGACAATTAGAGTTTCTACTGTGAAAATAACTTAAGTTAGTGTAATTATAATTTATTTTAAAATTAGTGAAATTCTTGTCCATAGTTTATTTAAATTTTATTTAGAAGTTATTTTGGATTTATATGAAGAATTAAAACTTATTGAAATTATTTAGAGATTTCAATAGCTTATTTTGGAGATTTTAGTATTTGTTACGCTTGACATGTTAGTAGAAGATAAGGACACGTAGTAGGTTGTAACCCCTAGGTTCTAGGGTGTTGAAAAAACAATAAAGAAGGTATTAAGTAGATATAATAAGGAAAGAAATCTTAAAAAAAAATAAAAATATATATAATATATCGCTCTTAATATATCTTTTTCCTAATTCATAAAAGATTTAGTGATATAGTACACAATTTAGTTACTGAAAGAAGTAAGAAAATTTTGAAATAAAATTAAAAATGAATGTAAATGAATGACTTGCAAATTCAAATATCATTGGTGTCGGAAGATATTAAATGGGGTGCTATGTGATTTTAACTTTTAACTTGAAAGCCCACAAATAGTGAATCTAATTCACTTAAGAGCAAAGGAGTGAATCATGAGTGTATCCACATCATGTCTACTATATCAACATCACTTCAATACCTTACGCACGTTAGCATATACATAAACTCCTCAAGTGAAAATGGAGATAGGAAATGATAACCACCCAATGGTAATTTTCGAGGGCTATTCTTTTATTGGTAAAAAAGTTGGTGCATATTAGTAAAAACATATAGCCATGGGAAGAGAGAGATATTAATGCTAAAAAAGAGAATGAGGAGATGCGAGAAAAGAAAATTAAGTGAGTTAGACAAACATATCCATCTTATAATGCACTTTATAGGTTTTATAATTTACTTTAGTATTGGTTTTTTGGTTACATATTATTAGATTGAGGGCAAAATAGTAAATTTAGGAGGTAAAACACTAAAATGATAGTTACACAAAGCCATTTGGCCTTAAATAATATAAATATATGTATATATACATATAAATTATAATATTTAGAATCTAAGTTAGGATTTGCCACTATGGGCCCCATCTAAAGGTGTTGAGAACACTATGCATTGATCATCAAGGTACCCACTAAGGTTCTACTAGTATAGGTTCTTAAGCTGAGCCTCACATACACTTAATAAACAATAATTTATTAGCCAAAAGATTGATTAATTCCATTTTCTTTCCTAATCTAACAAGCATAACCAATAAGTATAGTATCACAGACTTAAGAAGTCAATAAGATCAATTATGAAACTTGAATCTCATAACATGACATTTATAGCAAGTAGACAACTTAAACTTTACTCAAATTGATCCTCTAAAAAATTTTTGTGAAGTTAGCCCATCTATACCTTACATTGCCCAAGGAATCCAAAGGTCTAATTTATTCTAAGCTTCTATTAGATCTAGATGGTAGATAAAGATCAGATCATTTAGTGAACAAGGGAAATAAAATACTTAAATGAAGGATAAGGCCAAAAGAAAGGTGAAGAAAATAGGTATAACCTAAAACAGGGCTCACCATCTAGACAGTACTAATAAACCTAGCCAAATGGTCAACTCATAGAAACTAACCACCAAATGCATAGATGCCATCTAGACAATTACATACAAAACCAACCGAATTGTATAGCACAAGCAACACAATAGACTTCAATTTACACCCAAATTTCCATTCTCAAATCCCATCTTCTTCAATTTTTTTTTGAACATTCAACATATTACTCTAATCTACAATTTTCCTCAACTCCAGCTGCAAACATCAACTCAAAACCCAACCACTCTTAGGTCATACTTTAAAACCCAAAACTTTACTTTGTCTAAAACTTACTCAAAGCAAGAAGGTAAGAGAAAAAAGATAAATACTTACTTGAATACATTGGACTACTCTTAAAATCCAACTTGATGAGTTAACCCATGATAGAAAGCTGCAAATAGAAGCTTTTCAATTAAAAGCTCTTGAAAATTCAAAGGAAATGAATGATAACCAAGAGTGGTTAGAAAAGAGTCTTGCCCTTTACCCTTATTTTTAAGCTTGTGAAAATGGATGAGTTACTTGAGCTAGACAAAGTGGATAGATGAGAGAATGTCTAGAAAATGAAGAAGGAATAAGGAAAAATGAAGAAGAGATATTTTTGCCCTTCCTTTTTAAGTGGCTTTAATTTTTTTTTTTTAAATTCTTGGNAAAAAAAAAAAAAAAGTCAAATGTGTTTTAATACTTTTCGAATCAATTGACCTATTTTTTTTCTTATCATTATCTGGCAATATGCGATTTATAGGTGCTCTATTAGTGAAATACATGATACGAATATGACCAAAAAATAAAAAATAAAAAAGCTCAAATCACACTAGACATTTGAAATCCCTAAATTTAGTGTTTGCCATTTTGAATCTGATTTGTGTACATGATTTGAGCCATATATTTCTACCTAGATAAGAGCATGCAAGTACCGAACCTACTATCAAATTCACAATTACATAAAGAAAAATACCAATTATTGTAATAATTAAACTCCAATATATAATAATTCTATAGTTTATAAAGACTTCCAAAAGTAAATACCATATAAAAAAAATATTAACATACTTATGTCTAAATTAGGTTCACCTCTAATCTACAATCATTCAAAGCTAGCTTCGTTGTGATCCCCTTCTAACAATTCCTAAATGGATGAGCTATGAAGCTTAACATGCAACCACTACATCACTCATACAAATATATCGTATTACATAAGCTTCATGTTATTAAATGCAATAAACAATTCATTTAGGTTGAACTTTAGGCACAACAATCCTTATAAGAAATGTGCTATCATGGTTGTTGACCCTAAGAATTTTTATTTTTTCTTAAATTTAACCTATATTGAGTCATTCCACTAAACATGAATTATTCGACATAAAAATTGAGAAAAAAATTCCTTTTAAAGAAGAATTTTTCAAAGTGAGGAGTCACCACCAATAGAAGTTTAAAAAAGGACATTGAAATTAAGATTGTTTAAGTGAAATGAATCCTTATTTTAGTTACTAGCTTGCAAAATTTGGAAAAAAAAAAATTAAAAAGAGAAAACCAAAAGTCAGGCCTAACCTATTAAAAACTAAGGTTACCATATGGCTTTCTTAAAAAAATAGTTAAAAAGCTTAAGTTCGAATTCCCCTTTTTTTTATTTTTCTAAACCATATAAGCAAAAATAAAACCAATAAATAAACTAAAAAGATTTTCTACTTTTTTCAATTTTTTATAATTTTGGGGGAAGTAATTTTATTTTTTATCATTTACTCACTAATTTCCTACGTATAACTATTCAAAATCAAATCCTCTTAATTCTTTTTTATTTTATAAATTTCAGTATGTAGATTAATTAATGAAGAACGCCCATGTTGACATCATTAATCATTTTCTTTTTTTATTAGAAACAATCCTAAAGAAAACGCAATTCTTTTTTATTCCTAAAGTTTTGAAAAGAACCTTAATACTTCTAACTTTTAAAACACTCCAATTAAGATTTTTATTTTTGAAAACCATATCAAAATGCTAAAACATTTTTTCATTAATTTAAAAAAATAAAAAAATAAAAAAAATTTATATGCGGTACCTACTTGACCCTAAAAGGTAGTCAAACTACATTTCTCAAAGTCTATACAATGTCTCCCAACTTAAGATAATAACCATAAAGTATAGAATTGATAATTTGATGCATCAATTTTTGAAAAGAAAAAGGTACAATTTTTTTATATTTTAAACATTACTATAAAACGTATAAATTTAAATAAAAAACATTCCAATTCTTGGACTTAAAAATGGAATCTTTGAAAAATATAATTTTTCATAAAGTTAATGTTGCAAATTGATCAATTGAATATCACAAATAAACTTATAAATGTGGTTATTCGTACATATATCATGGCAAATAAAAAGAAAACAAAAAGAAAAAGAAAAAATATATATTTTTCATTTTTATGTATTGTTCTTTTAATTTTTCCTTAAAAATTATAAAACACTTGATATAAATTAAAAGAATTAACAAAATAATATAATATATCCCAATTAAATGAAGCTAGATTTCATAGTGAGACACATGGGTCAAATCTAGTCTGTATCAAGTTAGGTCATAAGTTCTAATCGAGTTGCACCAGTGAAAGGAAGCAATAGCTTAAATCACTTTGTTAGTTAGTTCTAGTGGTTGTTGAGGCAAGAAAATATGTCATACTTCGAGTTTGTAGTGTAAAGAATACGATCACCAACTAAGTTAAGCGAAAATAGTGGTTCTTGAGCACTTAGTAGCAGTTGAAATTTCAATTTCTTTATCCGATCAATGTATAATTAATTGAAAGAAAAGATTAGTCTTTCATTAAACTAAAGATTACCAAGAAGCTATTCATATTGGTCATGTTTCTCGATTTTGAGTATGGAGTGGTAATCCTTAAGAAAAGATTCTAAGATTTTGGCTACAGGAGCTAGAAGGAGAAAGAGATTAATTGAAACAATTAGGAGCTTTTCCAACAATTCCAATGGTGTATCTATGTTCCTTGACCTTGATTCTCTTTATAGAAGTATTTAAATGAGACTTTACGCCCTCATTGAATTAATCTTGATAACACAAAATCCTTAACTTTTGAAACTTAGTTTGTTATCTCTTAGATGAAGTTTGCACAATATCCTCTTTTGTACTCAATCACAACCTTAACTCAACTTCCTTTAAAGCTTCTTTATCATTATCCTTTCTATTTTTAGTCTCAAGCTTTCATTCATCTTTCTTTGGTTTTGTCATCTTTGGTCTTTACATAAAAGGTTTGTGTTTTTCAATTATTATGTTCCTATGTTGCATCTTAAAAATTTCAAGTTATGGACTAATCTTATATGTATACCTCTCCAATTTATCTAAAGATTTATGCATTCCTCTTATCTACATGGTTCCTAGAGATTTATGCATGCCTCTTTTTCTCCTAGATATGTCTCCTAGATTCAATATAGCACCAACTCTTAAGCATAAATAACCGACTCAACAAACAACAACTAAGCAATGCAATTTTTTCACTTAAACATTTTATTTGAAACTTAGTATGCTTTCTCAATCCTTAACAACAAATACACAAACCTCAACAAAATGAGCTTCTTAATCAACTATAATACAATTACAATGTATTATCAACCTCACAATTATTGCTATGTATACTTATGCATTTAGTTTTATTATAAGGGATATATTAGTTTTTTTCCATATTAGGATTGCAAATCCCAATCTTGCACATTTATATACACTTGTATATAATAAATAATGTTACGTGTCAATACAACTACTATTTTATACATAAATGCATTATACTCATATATAGTATTATAGCACTAAGAGCCTTAATTGAAACTATTTCTTTTTCACTTCATCTATAGCCAACATACAATGACCATTTGATGCTATTCACATGCTCTTCTTTTTTTTTTTCCTAGCCTCCATCATAAAAAATTGAAACTACCATCAACAACCATGTTCACCTTCTACATTCAACCCATCTCCTTCTTCTACTACCACCATTGACCACTATGGAAGTCATTACGTCCAATCCTATTGTTTTTAATCCCATCACCAATAGCCTCTTCAATTTAACCCATTCTAACCTAACCACCTCTTTCCTCTCATTCATCTCCATCAATCACTCTACCATCCAATCTAACTACTGTTTGTTGGACCTCCTTCTTCACTCGACCCACCTTGTCCATAGACCACTCTCATATGACAGTAACCTTTCATATCTCTTTACAAATTTGAACCACTCATACAATATTAGACCAAACTATGCTATTATTTTTTCATTTCCCTCTACATCCAATCACACCAATTCATTTTCACCTGATTTTACTCTAATTTAATTATCCTTAACACACATCAACCTACTTGATCTCTATCACCATCTCAACCATCACCAAGCCATACAATCACCCCCATATTGAGACATTCGTTAATCCTTTCACCACCCCTTTCATGCCTCAAAATTAATTCGATATCTTTAGTCCTTACATTCCATTTATATCTCCTATAAGCATTATTAATGTGGTCCTCATCAAACACTCTAATATCAAGAATGATTATCTCTTATAATCTTAATTTTTTAGATTGATTTATTTATATTGATATGTCCAATGGTACTATCATTGTTGCACCTTGTGAAAATTTCACCATTCTCAAAGGATCTTCAATATTTAATCAAACATACTTGCGCTTACTCCATGCTGACCATTCAGTTCAAGCCTCGCTTCTTGCAACCATCACCAACGAGATTATATAAGAAGTACATGATATCATTGCTGCTTATGACATTTGAGCAATCCTAAACTGATGTTTCTAGGAAAATTCCATGGATCGAGAAATGAATTGAAGCAGCAAAAGGTGACCATTTACTTACATCAAACATTTATACTTAACTGTCTTAGCAAACTTAAGTCAATTGCTGATCAACTTACCTCCATCAACAAACCTCTTAACACAACTAATCTTATTACTTACACTTTTCACAAACTCTTACATAAGTATGATAAGCTCACTCACTCCCTTGTTTCTCTTACTTTCAAGGAAGTAATCATTCATAAATAGTATATCAAATGCCATAGTTGATGATGCCTCTATCACCATCCTTATTGCACTTCAAACTCAAACAATATCTTTTATTTCTTGTGGCCACAACAGGGTCATAGCCAATCAAGAACCAAGTATTGTAGCCCTTCATTTGATTCTAATAATTAACTCTCTTTTCATCAATAGTCATGACTATCTAATCACAATTTACTCCCATCCTTCACTTAGCAAAGCTTAATGCCAGCTATGCACTACTCCATAACCTCAATAATCATAAGAAACAAGAATAATAGCAACTCAACTATGCTTCTACTCCAATCTAACTTCAATTTCTAATGAACAAAGGTGGAACATTTTTTGAACTTACCAACAAATTACGTTGCAACACAAGATTTAATGCTAAATGATAATGTGCTTTACTTGGAGATTGATGTTGAACATAAAATTAAGTAGGTAATAAACTAAAGAATAAAAGAAAAATGTTTGTTTAATGGTTCTTTATATATAAACGTGAGAAATGATAGATATGAATGAAAACAATACAAGATATAATGCATAACTATTGAATTCAAGCTAATTTTATTATTAAAATGACAGCAATAATACTCACAATAGATATCAAACTATCCTATAGTACTTTTCTTTCTCTAAATTTTAGACTAACATAAACTACAAAAATATAACAATTAGTATTAGAATTTTTTACTTCTAACATTATATGAATCTCCTAGTTGATTGCATGTAGCTACCTAATCTCAAGGCCTCCTTAATTCCATGAAGCAAGAATTCTACACCCCCTTCCCATGGCAACAATACAAAATATTTTATTGAAACCTAGCATCTACTTTAGTATCTCTATAATATCCTCTCTTAGAGTTATATATTGTAAAATAAGTACACTTGGGTTGCAAGCAACCTCCATTCCTTCTATCACTTCCCCCCTTTAAGGTGAAGTGGCTCTTGTAGTATTCCAACGTATAATGCCAAAGGGATACCTTGTATTATTATGTTTAGTTTATTCATAAATAACAACTCAAGCATTGATGCCATCATCCTACACCATAACAATATCGCTACTATTGGGCTTCTCATTTTAAATATCTCTAGATGGAACTAACATAGTTTGAATGCCGCCTTAGAAAACACAACATTTCTTCCTCTATCCCATATACTAGTAATCTCACTTCCTTTTCCTCTATCTAAAACAACACCTAAAGTACAAGTAGATACTCCCTTATTACTCTCTTAAGTAAGACTACTATAATTATTTCCCCATAGGTCTACTCCTAACTTTCCCAAACTTTCTCTAGTTCCTGATCTATATCCTACATGGCTACTATAATGATTAGTTCTCTCTTCTTTACAATCCTTATCATTCTTCCAAGTTTGTTTTTGTTATTCTCCTTATCAAAATAACATCCCTATAACTCACTAAAGGTATTATTGGGTTGCTTCTATTGTGCATCCAAGATCATTATTCTTACAAATTCCATGAACACCCTTATGAAGGCATTTGAAGTACCCACCCACCATATCCTTAGTCTGTTGCCCATCTATGGCATACTTGACATGAAATGAAGAACGTCAATTGCTAGGTAATTTGGTGTGTATAGGCCATGTTATCTAGCAAGTTTCTTAACTTTTAAACAAGAATGGGAATTAAGGTTTGGTGATGAAGACATGCCTAAAGAAAAGCCATTGAGCCCTTTTGTATGCTACTTTCAAAAAATGACCCTCTTTAAAATGTCCATCATATTTGTTTCTTATTGTGTTATTAATCTCTCTCTAAAATAAACCTCTTGTCAAGGTCTCTACAAATGACGCAGGGTCTAAAGTAGTTGTGTTTGTTCACTTTAGGATGCTCACATTATTGCTCTTTTCAACCTTATTACTTTCCATGTCCTTTCAACTCCCTTCATCATGTGAACTAAGGATACTATTCTTTATAGGTACTTTTTTGTTTTTCTTAACTCTTAATTCTTTTCCTACTAACAATAGTCCATTCACCATAAGCCTCCTTCTTTTCCCTTAACTCATTATCTCCCTAGACAACCAAGCTATCCTTTTCCTCATCATTACTTCTACTATTTTGTTCATTGTTAGATTCCTTTCTTTCTAATCGTATTGTCTCACTAATCTCATTCTCCTTAAGTTGCTTATTTTATATCTTTAATGGTCACGACTTTCTAACATGCCTAATACAACCATGATCGATACACGATTCAGTGATACCCTCAATTGCATTAAATATTTCTTATCCCCAGTATTAAGTATGTGGATTAGAGGATTGTCAAGTTAACTTATATACATATTCTTATAAAATGGCCTCATTCAATACGACAATGTAGTGTAATGCCTCACCTTCTAGGTGTCTACTTAAAACTTTTCTTAACTTTTGGTGCCCAAAGACAATTTGTTACTAAACTTCCTTGAGTTAAGGAATAAAGCAATACCTATAATCCACTTGTCCTTTAATTCATAAAAACTCTTAATTTCAAATTTCCTTTATTCACATAACAGCATCACAATAGAAGTTTTTATATATGTGAGCCAAAATTTGAGCATAATAACTATACAATCTTATACAAAATATGAATTCATCAGAAATTCTATACATCATGTTTACAATCTTGTGTTGAGGTCTTTACAGCATAATCTAAAAATCTTCTTAGAGAACTCTTCCTTAGAAAACGAATCTAAGTCTATGGCTACTCACTCTTAAGGAAAGCTACCACCATCAAGCGTACTAAAGTCTTCTTACTCCTAAGATGTGAGGTCCTATCTAACTTCTTTTCTAACTTAAGAATAAGACAACTTATCCCCTCATCTTATTGTAAGCTAAGTGAAAGTGAATAAACGATTAACAATGCAAGCAACATTTTATCACAAACACACAAAAATCTATCAATTCAATCACAATATTCTCCAATCTAGCTAAGCAATGCAAATATAACAAACGTGTGTCATGCGCATGCGCGTGACTTGCATTGTCACTAATATCATAGTTTTAACCTTAGCCCAAGCATCCAATTAGTCGATATTCCTAGACATCTGGGTTAGTAACCTAAGAACGTCAAAAGAATTTAGCCTAACACCCAATAGAAAGTAACATAATTTCTATATGCTCGAAACCAATTTTAATAAACTAAGCTAATTGCTTTACAAAACCAAGCTTTTAGAAATTAAACTATTTACTTAACAAAATATAGGTTTTCAAAATAAAACTTAACCAAGAAAAATCTCCATTTTAGAAAACCTAAACCATTGGTCCTTTTTTATATCATGCCACGAATGCACCAATCAAGATGTGAAATGAAAACTATTAGCCCCACATGAGGTTTGTAAACAAGTAATTGTCAATATCAAGCATAATTACTAAGCAAATACCAAGCAAGTTTACTCATTTACTTATTATCCTAGAATTTATTTTATTTCATTTACACTTCCACCTTCTAAAACCTCGATATTGAATTCATTTAAGTAAACATCTTAAGAGGCAAGATTAGTAGTTAATACCTAGCTTCTTATTCGAGTTTGTACAGATATTAGTTAACAATCATAACCAAGCAATAACAAAATCTATAATCATCAAATTCAATAGCCTAACATGCTTCATCAAATTCGATAGCCTAGCATGCTTCATCGAATAATATATACCAGAGAGATCATAATCATTTCATAACTCATCAATCTACAAGTCATACTTATACACAAGCACAATCAAATCAACCATAGTCAAGTTAGTCAAAAGTCACATGAGTAGATATAATTTACTCTAAACACATGAGCAATAAGTATCCACTTACATAGAATAATAGATAACTCAAAGCGTATACTTCAATGCAAGATCTTTCTCTACCTAGTTCACTTAGAAAGCATATATACAAACTACTTAAATAAGTTACCTATGTTTATGATGTTGGATACCTTCTTACTATACCTCATATTCACTTTCGAAGCTATCTCCAACATAAAGCTCTTGCCCAAAACTTTCTAACCTAACTTCTAAGGTAGTTCTAGTATAATGTTCCTGTCAAGAAATCTTTAGGATCAACTTCTAAGTACCAATCTAATATTCAACTCATTAAGGTTTTAACCAACCTTCTAACCAACTCTAGGATATACATATCAATATAGCTTAGGTCTTAACCAACCTTCTAACTCACCCATTTGCTTTAGTAAACCAACAAATCACACTACCTTGACACCAATACCACTATCCTCATATTAGGCCAAAATAGAATGTCATCCAAAATCTCACTTTAACACTTATATTAGTATATTTAGATAGAAAAACATATGGGTTAAGTAGAGAAACATATAGTTTTGGTAGAAAACATGTAGTTTAACCTCTTAGTTTTGATAATCAGCTTGTGAACAAGTATTCCATCTAAAATCAAGAGTCATCCTCTTCTAAATATCATCCAAAACCTTCACTTCTTCATTCTATAGCAAGAGTACCATGAGTTCACTAAAGATTTCCATAGGAAAAACTCCTTCAACACATAATTTCATCAAAAATCAAAATTTTTTTAAAAGCCTAACTTATCAATCCTAAAAAACCAATTACATAATAAAAAAGTACAATCTTTAAGGAACTCACGCATAAAAATTTAGGCCAAAACTTTATTATTTGAGCTTTTGAAAATGTGACTAAAAATTGATGCTATGACGTTTTTCTTAAGGAACCCATACATGTACTTAAAATTTGGAAAAAACCAAATTGATATTTGAATTATACATAAAAAATTACTTAGGAAAACCTAAGTTTCATAATTTTTTGAAAATCGTTTACTATTTTTAGTCAAATTTTAATAAAAAATGAGATAAATTGATCATTCACCGAAACTCCATCCTTTGGCCACTAGTAGGGGGAGGAAGTTTATCTAATTACCTAGGGAAGGACTAAAGTGAAAGGGTAGTAACCTCATCACAATTCCATATTAGACTTGTACTCTTGGTCTCATATTCTCATAAATTTTCTTCTACTTTTCCCAGCTCTTTCTAGTTTTCTCAAGTGTCAAACTACCTAAAGAATGTCCATAAAGCTGATTGTAGAATTCTATAGGGCATCAGGGGTTGGTTTGGGATTTTCCATAGCAAGACGTGTTATTTTCCTTTATTTCACTAATAAGTAGGTTTCATTTGCTTAGAGTTTATCCTACAACACTTTTTCCTATGCTAAACCACATACACAACTTCTCAATGAAGTTGTCCCAAATGCTATTATGTTGTGTTGTTTTTTTTTTCCTTCTAATTTCATAATAATTTTACTATATTACATTAATGTAATATATCTATATATACACACACATTATGGGTATGTATTATAAACAAGTATTTTTAGCATGTACACATATTTCATAAAATACTATTTAATACTTTTTTATTTACTTTATTTTCTGTATAATTTATCACTAAAAGCTTATTGATTACTGGAATTTGACTCGTAGGTTTTTGATAAATAATGGTTAATGTATATATAACTAACTTTTAGCCATATTATTATTTAATTATTCCATGTTAAAATCTTAACTCTCAAGGTTACTTGACTACATTTTTATAGCCTATTTACAAAATTTGAGCCCAAGCTAGTTGTTTCAACAATTAAGATCTCATATAGAGGTATCAAACTTTAGGATCAAACCAATAGTTTCTTCTATCCTTCTAAGTGTAATTGGAGAGTAATATTCTAGTAGTAGTTCATTTATTCTTGCCTAAACCGCTATAGAGTCAAACCTTACTATAGATGCCTTAACATCAGGTTTCTATTTCCTTGTTACTAAAATAAACTATTTACAAACTAAGAACCATGTAGACTCCGCAAATTTAACTTTCTAGACATGGTGTTAAATTTGAGTATCGTAGATATTTTCCTAAGTCGATAAAACCACATAAAATGAAAACCAATTAAAATTTTAAACTCGAAACTTAAAATGAACATGAAAGATCCTATTATACGATTTGAAAACTCTAATCATACATGAAAACCCTAATCCCCACACGCATGTATTTTTAAAAATGTAAACCTAAACTTAATAGAAACCATAAATATCAATTCATAAAAAAAAATTTAGAACTCTATAAAATTATCTTATTACTTGAGAAGCCATAAATCAATAAAATTGTCAATAATTTTGTGAAATCATATAAAATTGATAACGAACGAATCAAAAATTATTTCAAGTAATAATAAACAAAAAAAACTAAGCTAGTTAACAAAACAAACTAATAAATTTACAAAATTTATTTTACTTACATACATAAGTAGTCCCACAATATATATATATATATATATAAATATATTATTAAGCAATTTCCTTCTCTTTTCTTAATCTATCATATGATATGTATGTATATATATATATATATATATATATGTTGCATAATAAAGCACTAATCCTAAATAATTAAGCCAATTGAACCTTAAGCACTCTCAAATTGATGAAAAACCCTAAAACATACTTAAACTCACTTAAACCTTAAACCCTGGGATAATCAGGAACTTACAACCCTAAATAAATAATTAAAAATATAATTTGAATAAATTTTATTTAACTCTAGAAAATTCTAAAATTTCTTAAGAAGTAAATCACAGCCTATAACTTAATTTGAGAACCAAACCCTAAAAGAATTACATATAAGATAATTTCCTTAATTTCACTTAAGCCCTATTACACATGAATAAGTTATAAACCCTACTTTTTATTGGACTTAAAATTCAACTAGGAGTACTTCCCGAACATTCCCAAGGACAAACTAAGCTAAGATTGGTTAGTTTACTTATTTATGTGCACAAGTCTTATGCATTAAGGATAAGGGAATTGTCTTATATGAAATTCTTTTAGAGTTGGTTTCTTAAATTGATTTGTAAGTTATGATTTAATTCTTATTAAATTATGAAAATTTCTAGAGTTGAATAAAATTATTCAAATTAAATTATCAATTAGTCGCTTAGGATTATTTATCAATTGATAACTTATAAAAAACTAGTGATAAGATACTTCCCTTATCACACTACAACTTATATTACGTATGGATAAGTTATCACATTATTTTATGTGTTCAACTTTTAATTAAGTGACAAGACAACACCATGCCCTATTTGCTCCCTACTTAGCCAGTTGGAAAAGAAGGAAAGGAGAGGTCATACCTTGTCATTTGTCCATCACTCAATTATCTTACACATCTACTGTTCACCTCTTAATACTTACATCATCTAGTCTTGTAAAAAAAGTTGGCATTTGTACATACTAAAAAACAACCAATTAAAGCTTCTTAAATACACTTCTCCTCCCATTAAAAAATCTACCACTCTCTCTCTCTTTCACTCTCATTTTCACTTCCTTTTCTCTCACTTTAAACACAAACCAAAAGAAGAAATCTAAACCCACAAAATCCCAACATTGCCACTACTATTTTGCTTCTATACTCACGGCACCAAGCTTTATTTTGTGTCCTCTATTTGTCAACTTCAAAAACAAACTTTTAGGAACTTTAGAATATCTCCAACAACCCACTTCAAAGATCAAGATCCTAGCTTCCAAAAGAACTTACAAGAAGAGGAAGGAAGACAACGAACTAAGAGAATACTTAGTTACACCACCATCTTGTTTTTGCTTTGAGGATGAGTAGGTTGTTTCTTTGTGTTAGTAGTTTAGTATTACATATTAGGAGACCATGATTTCTTAAGGATATGAGTATGATCATAAGTTAATGAAACATCTAAGACTATCCTAAAAAGCAAACTCATGAAACCCTTACAAGGAAGTTGGAATATAACCATATAAAGTTGGTGTTTTGTAGAGATACTTATTTAATACTTAGAATGGAAGATTTTAAGTTGAGAAAATCTTGAAATGAGAACTTAAATAAAGAGAAAGCATGCTAGACGTGAGGATTTGTAAGTCATTTTGATGTTATTTTCACTAATATTAAGTTAAACATGCTTAAATCTAGACTTAAGTAAAGGAAAATCCATCACATGAAGTTTTTACAAAGAAACAAACTTTGTAAGATATGAACTATGGTATGGAAGTTATGATAAGCATAAGATCTACTATTTTCATGTAAAGTATGGACTAAGTAATCATCTCATGGAAAAGAAGTTAAGTTTAGATTTGAATAGAAGTAGCCTAGCTTCATGATCTAACCCTTAAACTTAAGGAAACGATGAAACAAGTTGGAAAACCAAGTGAGAACCCCTTGGATTCACTATGACCAAATTTGGAACCATGTTGAAAGACACTTAAAAATATGATAAAAGTAAGTAAACAAAGTAAAAAGATCAATCAAGGTAAGTACGATAGGTGTATAAGGCCTAAAACTCAAAACTGAGCCTAAAACTTCCAAAACGGGCCTTAAACTCCAAGTTAGACCCTTATCAAATTTCTGACCAGCAACTTACCCCAACAATAAAAGATGTTTCAAGACTCTTCAGAATCCCACAAAACACTCCATAAGCCTAACAAAGTCACTAACTTTAGTTTGAATAAAAAACAAGCCCATTAGACATTTAAGCCCACTTAAAAGCCCAAGAAGTGGTTGTTAGCCTTAGGAGTGTAAATCAAAGTTGTGAATCTGACCTTAAGGAGTATTTTGAGTATAGAATGGAATCTTAAGCCCAAGCTCAAAGGATTTCTCAAGTTACCAAAAAGGCCCATTAACCAAACAAAGCCTAAAAGTACTCCAAATCATGAGGATCACTACTATTCTAACCTATAGGCAGTTTTTCATGATTCATCTCAGAAATCTAACCTCACCAAGTTAAAGTATACTCGAAAGCGATGAATACTGACTATAAGATCATAAAAATTGGATTTAAAATAAGAAAGTTATACACAATTGAACTTTTAAGTAAAACCGAGAAAAATATAAAACCAAGTCAAAAGTATAACTTAAAGGGTTTTAGTTTAATTTTTTAAATTCTATTTCAAATCCTTATAGTATTATATTTATGATGTCTAGGGGACCCAGCTTTTGGAGACGACTTACCTTCAAATTATTTTGATTGATTTGCTTGGCTAAGTGAGTGAATTCCTAATGACTCTTTACTTGATTTTGGTTATAGAATAGATGCACCTAAACTTATATATATATAAATTGGATGCTTGTGGGATATAGGAAGTGCATGTGTATGAAATTATGATTGTATGCTATGGCTTGTTAATCATGTAATAATGGAAATTGTTTGTGATAATTCATACGTACGATTGTATAAAATGAAATTGTCTGATCACCATGAAAAACTAGATTAATCACTTATATGATTAAAAAATTCAATGAATCATGCATTCCCCATAATTGCATTCGAATAACACCGGTTGCCACTTCATGTAGAAGATGGGAAGGGACTCATAAGAGGAGGCCCTCCTATAGGATTGAGTACTAGCTATGTCATCATTTTATTAAGTCTCTATCCTAAGTTGACGGGCTTACTAAACATCAGGAGACACCAACCGTTGGCTAGGGGCCGTGTCTTATGGCTTCTGCTTAGGGCATGTGTTTGTGGATTACGGAGGCTACCACACCGCTAGACTTGATATTTTGAAAATATAATTTATTGTTCAAGAAATAAAGTGTATATATATATATATATATATATATGGTTTTGTTTTGACTTAAGCACAATAGTGCAAATGAATTAAAACTGAAGGTTTAAAACCCGGATTTTAGTTTAGGTCAGTTAATTATCTCTAAACCCAACTACAGGTAATGTAATTCTAAGTTGTATGCAATTCCTAGGTCACTACATGTATTGTTTAGCATACTAATTGATCATGCATTCATATGTTTGTGCATTAAATAAACTTTTGTTATGTGGTATTGATGAGGGGATTTATCTCACTAAGCGTACGCTTACACTCCAACAGTTCTTTTCCTTGTAGGTTGATCAATAGTTGGGATAGGGATAAGAACCTAGTACAAAGTGCTACCATTGAATAAGTATGATGAAAAGCTTGTGTAGTTAATTCAGAATACTCTGGGAAATAACTAATATATCAATTAAGTTTAGTATCCTTAATAAGTTTAGAATTTTCTAGAATTGTTTATCTTATTTCATTATTTTAGTAGGAAATACTGATTCTCTATGGTTCTAAGGAACTGTGGAAAAAAAAATGGATATCCATAATTATTTATATTATATAATGAGTCAATGAATTAAAATCGAAGACCCTAGTTATTAACTAATTAGAGTCTTGCAATCTCTAACTTACAAGGTGGTTTTCTTATCATGGATACACACGTGATATGGAAATTTTAAGCAATACTACTAAGCTCCCCTTAGGGCCCTTACAAATCCTCCCTTACTACCTAATTTAAATCCTTTTCTGAGTTAAAGTTAATGGTATAATATCTTAAACCCATACTTATCATGTTGAAACTTCCTTTACTCTTCCATAAAAATATTAAACAAGTCAAAAGTATCATGTACTTTAAATTGCCACCTATCACTTTAACTATGATTGAAACTTTTTTAAGGCATTTCAGAACCTTCTTCTTGTACTTTGCATAAGAAATCATTTTCATTCCTCTACTTTCTTTTCATAGCCACTTCTTTAAATCAATCTCTTTAAGCTCTTCCTCTAACTTTTGTCTCCAATTATATCATGGTCATTTTTAAAGAAATCCTTTTCGTATGTCCCCAATATCTTACAAATTACAATATTTCTATGAGAGATGGTTGGTTTTACAAGTTGAGGTCCCCCATGTGTTCCTTTGGCATTATATAACTTGAATCTTTGTTTATACCATTTAGTAACCCTTTTTTCCTCCAATAGATAAAGTGTCCATTAGATTCTTTTGAATTTAGAAGACTTAGGTTAAGTGTTTTGTCTTCCTTCATCTCTCTCTTTTTTATTGGTTCAGTATGAAGACAAAATTAAATATATTGACATGGTTATATATAACATAGAAAAGATATATTCATTCAAATTACATGAATGATTGACGATGAAAGGGAAAAAAATACAAGAACATTGTCAAATTATACTAATATATTTCACATTTCTTTTGTTGAAAATGAATTCTAGTAATCATATTTTCATTACAAAAGTTGCACATGCATATATAAAGAATGAATAAGGCAATAAAATTTTTTAGGGAAATTGCAAATATACCTTCTAAACATTGAGGACTTGGAATGGTGGCACATTCTTAATAAACATGAAACTTAAAAAAAAGTATGGCTTTAGAAGTGATGAAAATGAATGGTCATGAATAGCACAAGTTAAAAATACTATCACGCAAATGTAATCGTAGTCACTCGAAATCGCTGCGAATTAGAAATTTCAAAAATATTCTTGGATTTGAATAAATTTTTAATATAAGGTCACAAAAGTTAAAATAAGAACATTAGTAAAGTTTATTTTGCAAAATAAAATAGGAAAAATATTGAATTTTATAACTTTCATATGTGTCTAGCCACATAATTAAGTTAGGTCATATACTAATAATACTATAGCAATTGGATGTTTCATAACTGTTTTATTGTAATATCTCACTTTGGGACAAAAAATGGTGCAATAAAGATCTAGAATATAATAGTACATAGGTAGCAATTCGAATAGTTAGAAATTATGTTAGAAAGTACATTGGAAGAACTTTTTATATAGAAGGTAAGTTAGAAACTAGATCAAAAAGTATCCTAGATTGAAGTTGTTTATAAAAGAATAACTCCAAGACCTAGACCCTACATGTAAGTAAGTTAGTAATCTTACTTGCACTTAACCTATATTGACTTAGGTGTCATACGCGTTTTGTTTAGATGAAGTAGGCTTAGAAAGAGCTTTGAATGTAACAGTAAGCCTTAAGGATATGCTAAGTAGCCTAAGTAAATGGCTATTTGTGTACTAAAGTAGATTTTATCTACTCATAACTGATCTAACTATGATTGAATTAGCTAATCTTGTGTATATGAATGTGACATGTTAATTGGGGAATTATGATATGCCTTCTGAATTCTCTTGTATACTTTGTTGGATGAGTCACGCTTAGTTATTGATTGTGATGACTTTAATTCTGTTATTGCATGGTTGTAATTGATGATGTAGATTTGTATTTAACTTGGACAAGAAATTAGGTATTGACTAATAACCCTAACTCCTAAGATGTTCACTTAAGTGAACCTAATACTAATATTTTAGAGATGGAAACGTAAATGAAATAAAGCAAAAGCTTAGTTAATAAATTGGTGAATAAGCTTACTTATGTTGTTTAATAGTTACTTAGTTGTTCTTGGCATGCAATTCACAATTCAAGGCATATGATTAACGATTCATGGCATGGCACGGCACGAAAAGGACATATGAATCAAGTTTTCTAAAGAACTAGGATTTTGCTTAGTTAAGCTTCATATTGAAAACCTGAGTTTTGTAAGCAAGCAATTAAGATTGTGAAATCTTGGTTTTGTAATGCAAACATCTTAGGCTATAAAAAGTGGTTTTTATCCATATAGAATTGCATAGCTTTAGTTAGGTTAAGTTTGTTAAACTCTTTTTTAGGTTCCTAAATTAGATAATTCAGATGCCTGGCAACATCAACTACTTGAATGTCTAAGGCTAGGGCTAGACTAAGATATTGGTACCAATGTATATCATATGCATTAGCATGGCATGTGTTTGCTATACTTGCATTGCATTGTTAGACTAAAGTGTATTGTGACTGAATTGGTGAGTCACTTACGTGTTTATGGTATGATTTTATTTGTTTTGTTATTTGTTATCCATTCTTACTCAACTTCCTCAGGTTAAGAAAGTAGCTAGATAGGTTCACACACCATAGGAGCAAGATCTAAGAAGGAGCTATACAGGAGGATTGTCAAGTTATGTTACAAAGGACTCAACAAGAGATTACAAAAGTGATGTATAAATCTTCTAATGAAATTGTATAACATAAAGACAACTTAATAGGAGCTATATATTTTATAAGATTCTGTAGTTATGATACTTTGAGTATGACTCACCAATGTAAAGATTTCTATTGTTATTTGTTATATTAAATGAGAAGAGTTTTGGGAATAAGAGTTTCATGTTGTTGTATGATAGGTAGATTACAAGTTCTACCTTATTCCTAACTTAGGGATGGCACTAACGAATCATCTTCAAGTGCTAAAAGTTTAGGAAAAAATTTTAAGCAAACACCTAGAAGCAAGGGCATTACAGCTTTTGATGGCTCTAAGCCTACAAAAGAATCTATGAGGATGTGAGTAGACTATAGTTCAGTAAGTGGAACGAAAACACAAGCATGCATATACTACAAGGCAAGCAAGGTTATCAATTGCATTAGTTAAAATTTAATGCACGAACAACCAAATGCCTTACATGACATTATCTAATCTATCGTAAGATTAGAGAAATCACTCGTTCTAATTTGGGTTTAAAGGGTTTCCACTTAAGGCTACAATGCCTTCATGACCAAACCTAAGCTTGTGCAACAGAGACTTCCTTCCTCCTACAACTACCTTCAAACTAGCATCCTCAAACTTACCACAACCTCCTCTACTATCACTTAGTATGACTAAGGAAGAGGAAGAAACTATTCCAGCTATTCCTTTCGAATGGGTCGGTATTAGTTGGAGAATCTTAATCATCCCCTAATAGGTCACAATGCATGTCAGTTAAAGATTTAAGCCAAGTATAGTTTAGTTCAAGTTAAAAAGTGATCAACTAATTCAACTAATCTAGCAAATTACATTCAAGCATGACACCCCATCAAAGAATCCAATCAACAATCAAAGACATACAAGCATACATACAACTAACTAGTCACAAACTCAAACAAGTACACACTCAAGCCTCCAAGTACTCTGTAATGTTACTCTAGAATATGGTAAAGCATTGACCCTAACTTACTCGAATTACTCCATACTCGATTAGATGTGGTTACAAGGTGTTCCTTAACCTCACATCCCTATATTATAAATGACACTTTTAGCATTTATACTTATTATTCTTAATGTTAAATTCATTATCCTCAATCTAAGAAGTTAGTCAAGGTTATTAAACTTAAGATTTTACTTAGAATTACTAGAGATCTACTAAAATTAGAACAAAAAATCGAAATGTAGAAACATAAGTATCTATTAAAATCTATGTAAAATAACTTTAAAAAAACCATAGAATTGCTTATAGTAGTTATAAAATACTTGAAATATATGATGGAAAAAAAAGAAGTTGAGTTCTTTTTCCATAAAAAATTCTTAATCTATAATAGGACATGAAATAATGATAAGTAGAGTCGAAAGTAAATTTCTTTTTTTCATTACTTTGTTTGGAAAAAGTGGTGAATTGAAGAGAACCAATTGCTTCAACTCATTTTGAATTATTAATGGTATAAATTTAAATATATAGTTTTTCTTATAAACTTTTCCATTGGAGGTGGAATTAGAATAAAGGATAGGAATATTGAACAAGGGACTAAGGGAGAGAGAAAGAGGAAAAAAATAGGAATAGAATATGAAAAACGATTTAATGCCCTAATAGTCAATGTGCTATTAAAAGCTTAGTGTTATATATATATATATATATATATATATATATATATATATATTATTGATAGCGGATTTTTTCAAAGGTTAGTACCGACTTAAACTAAGGGGCATCTAGCCTATTTATTTATTCTCGCCCTCTTTTTATAGTATTTTCAACCTCCCTTAGGTTACTCCCAATGAATCAACCAGCTCAAAAAAGCTAGTAAGCTAAATGCGCCTGAGCAATATGGAATAACCAACCAAAATAGGTTGGATTAGCCTTAGTTAGTTCAAAGCAATTGCCTATAGCTCAACCATGACTTGCCAACCTTAAGGAATTCAAATTAAATTCAGACATATGGTGCAAACAGTTAGGCCTCTTGTAAGAATAACTACCTACCAGCCACCATAACTCTAACTACATACCCCATTATCGGGAAGTGGTCCTAAATTTAAACTTATCCGACATGTAGACATTAGAGACAGCATTTACCAGATAGGGGCAAGTCTGTAACTATAAATAGAGCTCAAAGAATTATAGTAAGGTTCTTCTATTACACAACTTACTTACCTTTTATCTCCACTTAACTTTATAATCTTACTTAGGCATTGAAGTAGCAATGCCGAAGTCAACCTAACATCCCTGAAAGCCTAAACTTCTTTTTCATTTTGCAAATCCATCTCATGCAAAGTGTCATACTCTTTCCTAACATAAGTTTCTACAAAAAATCAATTTTATACTCGAGTTAACTCGGAAGAGTCTTATAAAATCGTAAACTCATAAAATCATATAGGTAGAGTCATGATTTTGACAACTATGAAGTTAGTATGTTTAAGCATTCAAGTTTTAAAGTTATTTTTAGATCAATTCTTTATTAAGCTATCATCTAATTCATCTTTTGAATTACCTTCTAAAAGATAATTTGAATTTAGTTTATTTTAAAGTTCTTAAAACATCCTTTGACCTACCATTTAACTCCACCCTAGTTATAAATCACAGATAAACATTTTTTTTATTCATCTTCTAAGTAGTTTTCTAATATGACATTTTACCTAAAACCTCTTATTTATCCCTTGATCATGCACATATACGACATCCCCAACTAGATTTTCAAAACTTATCCTCATTCCAATTAAAGATCAGTAACCTAAACATATTTTGAACCTTTATTTTATCCCATAATTCAAGTAAACTTCATTTAGAACATTATTTATATCAACTTAATAAAGTAGTACATTAAGAAATTTGACCATATCTTTGACCACAAACTTACATATCCATGATCAACCCCTTCTAACAACTCAACCCACATAATATTCATCATTAAATAACACCCTAAATTAGCTAGAATTAGAATCTAAGTGAAATTATTAAAGAAAATGCAATTTAGTCTTTAAATTTCCAAATTAGGTATAATTTAGGAGCTCAAAAAACAAAAAAAAAAAATAAAAATAGTTTCAACAAAAATCTCTTCATAGAAAGATTATATATATTATAAGTAAGTTCTGAAAAAGATTCGAAATAGAAACAAAGTCATTAAGGGTTTTGAGAACAACTTTGAAACTTATTCAAGTTTAGTAATTTCTTAAGAATGATATATGTAGCTTCCAAATTTTAACAAAGAACATTTTGCCTAGATTCTATATACAAAATTACTTAGGAAAAGATTTTTCCATAATTTTCTAACTTAATTTAGCATTTGTTGATAGGGATTTTTTATCTTAAGGCACTTGAGCCCATAAATTGACCTAAAGGGGCTTGTATTCGACCTATTACCTTACTTTAAACCTTTTAGTCACACATCCAACCTCTCTTACTAATTTCTCAATCTTTAAAGGCCGAAGAGCTTAGGAAGCTAAAGAGCTCAAAACACATCTACATGACTAGAGGTAGGTTAGACTAGGCTTAGTTAGGTTAGATAAGTGACATGGAGCTTACAAGTCGGAGCTTGCAAAGACTTGTGCAAACTTTCAAGCAATTTAAATTCAAATAAGGGTATGAGCAATTAAGGATCCTTACAAGGATAACTACTAACTAGCCACCAAAATGCCACCTACATTCTAGAATATGAGAACATAGTCCATAATTTGAATTCCCTTACGTATGGATTCTAGAGGCAATAGTTACATAGTAGTTGCCAGATCTCAACTATAAATATAGCTTGGCATACTAGTGGAAGTTCTTCTTCTAGCCACTCATACTCTAATTTCTCTTATTTCTCTATTCTTTCACCTACCAGAACCTAACTTAGGAATCGAAGTAGCTATGCTAAAGTTACCCCAGTACCTTCTATAGCTTAATTTTCCTTCTTTATAGAGTATTTGGCTGATAGTGACTATAATTCGTACAATCCAATTTCTACCGTCAACAATTTAGCACCATCTGTTTCTAAAACCCAATATGGTAACTAAGACAAGAACCAAAGATGATAATACTCCGGGGGGGGGGGGAGGGGGGCGGGTACGTTAGGTTGGTATGGTAAGCAAGGGGAAGTAATGCCCTTCGCATGGCTTAGAAAGAAAGATCTTCGCAGCAGCACACTCTAAAAGTGCTACCTGTAGAAGTCGATGATATACCTAGATAAGTTCAAGTTCGAATAGATAATACATCACATATTTCACAATTAGAGGCCCTCTATACTAGATTTGTGAAAGAGTTAGAAGAAGTTAAGGCTTACAACTAAGACTTGAGGAAAAAGCTTCAAGAGCATGACACAATGTCTTCTTCCACTCCTTCCTTGGAAGCAGGTGAAGAAGAAGTTAATCTAACTTTACAAGATGATGACTAGTGTCGTATGTGCAGTAAAGCCTCCATAGCAAATGAGACCACCTAAAAACTATGATGGGATTTCCACATGAAGAAAGATTTCTAGTAGGCAACACCACAAGCTCAGGTTTGTGGGCGTCCTCATGCAAGTATGAAGGTTAAGATTGATTGAGCACTAACTACGACAAGAGTGTTGCATTACATGCCATTTGCCAAGGCATTAGAGAAGACTCAGATTTCTTGAAATCTCTCCCCAAACATCCTCCAAACTCACTCAACAAATTCACTTCAAGGTAGAAAAAGTTTATAAACCAAGAGGACCAAATGTAAGCTCGTAAGGAGCTTGAAAAAGAGAAATTTGAAAGAAGGCCAAAAAAAGAAAGAGAAATGGTAAAAGACCGCTTGGCTAAGAAATTTGATATGTATGATAGATTGAGCTGACCTTAAGGAGATTAGAAGAGACCGATTCTAACCTTTGCTACTCATACACTATTAAATTGACCTATGTCAAACATTCTTATGGAAGTTTGCAATCAAGGATTTTTGGTTTGGCTGGAAAAATAAGGAATAATCTTACAAGGAAAAATTCCAATAAGTACTGTGATTTCTATGGTGACCGTAGCTACAACATGAATGAGTACATTCAATTGAAAAATGTACTAGAAGATGTTATCTAAAGAAGATACCTTAGGAAGGTTGTGGGGATAAGGAAGAAATGATTGAATACATCACTTAAAGGAGAAGGATCAATCAACAACCTGGCAACAATGATGTCCTGCTGGAGCAGATAAGCAAACTCCAAGAGGGGTAATCAATGTGATATTTGGAGGACCAAGAGGAGGGAGTACCTTGGCCACCTTGAGTTTAGCTGAATCACAAGAAGATCATGTATTGAAAGTCTAACGTAAGAGGCATAAGGTAGATGATAAAATAGTTTTTTTTTTTATAGGGACATGTAGGGGATCCAATTTTCCCATGATGATGCTCTGATCATTGTGAGTAAAGTAGCTAAATTTGATGTTAGGAAAGTCATAGTTGACATTAGGAGCTCGACCAACATTATCTTCAAGCATGTATTTAACCAAATGCGACCAAAATTGGAAAACTACTAGATGTAATCGTAGAAGTATAACCTATATAGGTTCAATAACCAGCTAGTAAATGTTCATGGAGTGGTTACCTTAGCTCTTCAAATAAGGGACAATGATAACGATGTACAGAATGAGGTAGACTTTATTATAATTGATTGCACCTCTCCCTATAATGGGATCATGGGCTGACCTTCCATCAACATCTTCAAGATGGTAGTGTCAACAAATCATCAAAAGGAAAAATTCCTAACCCCATCAAGAACTGGAATGTATAATGGAGACCAACAACTAACTAAAGCTTTGTATTTAAAAGCTCTTAAGAAGGATCTAGTATATCACATTGAAAAGGGTACAAGCAATCATTTGTAGGTTCAAGGTAAGCTTAAGGAGGAAACTTTAACCATACAATTGAGTGATAATCCTAAGCATCCCACTAAGGTCGAATCTAGCATGCCACCTGACCTCCATGAACACATGGTACAATTCCTCTATGCTAATAGAGATGTTTTTATATGCTATCCATCCAACATGCCTAGCATTCTAGAGAAAGTAATCACTCATAAGCTTAATATTGGTCCAAGTGTCAAAATAGTGCAATAGAAGAAGAGGCACTTTGCCTCAAAGAGGCAAGTAACCATTGAAGAAGAAGTTCAAGAATTATCGAGAGTAGATTTTATTAGAGAAGAGTCATATCTAACCTAGCTAGCTAATTGTATGTTGGTCAAAAAGGTAAATAGAAAGTAGAGGATATGCATCGATTTTACCAACCTTAATAAGGCATGCCCAAAGGATTGCTTTCCTTTAACCCTCATAAATCAAATGGTTGACTCAATCTTAAGACACACTTTGTTGAGTTTCGTGGATGCCTTTTCTAAATACAACTAAATCAAGATACAGCCTTCCAGCCAGTTGTACACTTCTTTCATCACCAACTTTAGAACATATTGTTACAAGGTCATGCAATTTGGATTGAAAAATACAAGAGCAACATACCAAAGATTGGTTACGAAAATGTTAAGCCCCAGCTTCAAAGAAATATTGAAGTATATGTAGATGACATGATCGTAAAGAGCAAGACCAATGATAAACACCTTTTCGATCTGGAGGCGGCCTTCAAGACACTTAGATGCCACAACATGATATTAAACCCTTAGAAGTTTGTGTTTAGGACATCATTAGGAAAATTTTTAGGCTTCAAGGTAACACAACAAGGAATAAAGGCTAAGCTTGAAAAAATTTAAGCTAATTTAGATATGAAGTCACCAAAGTCTATTAAAGAGGTCTATAGGTTAACAAAAAGGGTAACAACACTGAATAGTTTTGCGTCAAAGTGTACTAAGAGGTATGTTAAATTTTTTCAGTTTAGAGAAATCCATTTGAATTTAGGTAAACTAAAGAGTGTGAAAGAGCTTTTCAAGCTCTAAAGGAATTTCTAACAAAACCTCCAACCTTATCCATACCCATTGAAGGTGAGGTTCTTTGTTTATATCTACCGATTAATGACCAAGTTCTCTCATCTATGCTTGTATGAGCAAATGGAAGGATACATCGACTTGTTTATTATGTCATTCATGTCTTGCATGGGCGTAAATTGTGTTATACAAAGTTGGAGAAATTCATATTAGCTATAGTCATGGCAACTAAAAAACTCTAGCCTTATTTTGAGGCCCACTAGGTCGTGGTTCTCACCAACCAACCTTTGAAGCAAGTGCTACAAAAGCCCCATGCTTCTAGATAGATGGTCAAGTATGCTTTGGAGCTTAGTTCCCTCGATATCTAATACTAACCTAAAGAGAAAGCTCAAATTTTTTCCAACTTCATAGTTGAGTTTACAGGGGGCGAAGGATCTACCACCTAAGATGAGGAGCCAACTTAGATTCTTTGTATTAATGGATCATCGACCTATAAAGACAGTAGTGCTGGCCTAATTCTAAAAGGTTTAACAAAAGCACAAATTTCATACGCTCTAAAATTTGAATTCCTAGCAAGTAACAATGAATTTGAATATGAGGTGCTACTAGCTGGGATGAAGTTAGCAAAGAAGGTTGAAGTTAAACACCTAGACATCTATTCAAACTCTCATTTGACTATTAATCAAGTCAAAGGTGATAACATGATGAAGGACAAAAACATGACCAAGAATTTGCAATTAGTTAAAGAGTTAAGAACAAGATTTGATTCTTAGCAACTAGTCAAGATTCCATGAGTGCAAAATTATGCTGCAAATAATTTGTCAAAACTAGCCTCTACGAGTCTATAAACTAAGAAGAGAGTATTTTTATTGAATACCTGCTAAGAAGAGCATAAGCAAGAGACCTATGAAATGGTTAGAAGTATAGGAAAGAGAAGTAGAACCTTACTAGATGGATACCATCCTTAATTATTTAGAGAATGAAGTCTAGCCTCAAGGCATCAAAGAGGCTCAAAGGCTTGTCTATTAGGTTACCAATTTCATAGTGATCAAAGGAAAGCTTTACAAGAAAGGGTTAAGCATGCCCTACTTAAGGTGTCTATGACCTACTAAGGTGGAATAGGTCTTTTCTGACCTATATGCTGGGGTCTACATTAATCATGTTAAGGCCGAAGCTTTATATGTAAGAGCTTTAGGGCTTAGATATTGATGGCTTATGATGAAGAAGGACTTCCTCTAATTGGTCTAGACATGTGATTACTGTCATAAGAATGCTCTAATTAAAAGAGCATTAAGTGCCTATCTTATTCTACATACTAGCCCCTGTCATCCCACCTAATGGCGGTTGGATATCTTAAGCCCTTTTCCAAAGACCACTAAATAGAGATAATACATTATCATCACAATGGATTACTTTATCAAATGGGTTGAAGCAAAAACAATAGTGAGTGTTACAAAGAGGAGCATTGAGGCTTTTATAGTCAATAATATTCTAACCAAATTCGAGATACCCTATGCTATCATCACAAATAATAAGCCTCAATTTGACAACGATAAGTTTAGAGAATCCATCATCACAAATAATAAGCCTCAATTTGACAACAATAAGTTTAGAGAATCCAGTGAAGCTCGGTAGATTAAGTTATGTTACACATTAGTCGTACCCTTAAAGCAATGGGCAAGTAGAAGCAATGAATAAAGCTATTCTTCATAGCTTAAGGACGAGGGTAAACCAAACTGGTAGCAAATGGGCAGACAAGCTACCTAATGTCTTGTGGAGTTCTAAGACTACAAAAACAACTTTGACCGGCTATACTTCTTATCAACTGGCCTTTGGGTATGAAGTAATTCTATCTATTGAGCTCCAAGTGGAAAATGCAAGAATCCAAGCTTATAATCCCGAGTACAATGATATTGGCCTCAAAGCAAACCTTGACACCATTCACAAGACTTGAGCCTCCCATCTAATTGCCTATTAGTAATACATAGCTCGATATTATGACAAACATGTTAGGCACAAATGCCTCCGACCTAATGATCTAGTATGTACAAAATTAGAAGCCTTAAGAATCAAGGAGAGTCAACGAAAATTGACTCTAGCTTAGGAAGACCCCATAAGGATGAAGGACGTTGTAAGGAATGGAAGAGCTTCTAGACTAAAATGGCTTAATGGTCAACTTATTCCTTAAGCATGGAATGTAGACAACCTCAAGTTGTACTTTTATTAATCAACTTTTTGAAAAGACATGTTGTTCAAGTTTGTAATTTGGAATTTGTTGTTTATGTAGATGTTATGGTTATTATTTGTTTTATGTTAGTATTGTAGATTATCTATATGTTTATATTTTATGGTTTGAATTTGTCTCATGAGAATCTCTTTAATGATGTATCCAGTTGCATAATGTGATACAATCTCATTCCTTGCTTTATCTTTATCATGATATTTCCTTGGATATTGTAAAGATAATTCGAAAAACTAACCTATGGTCTACAATTAGCCCAAACTAATGCATATGGTTAACGAGATCTTCTCTAACTCTCTTGTAACATAAATGTTGAAATATTTCTAAACCTAATATATTGCAAGTGACAAGCAAATTATATAAAGTGCCATCCCTAAATCCTATATCTAATAATGATGGGAAATAGATATCTAAAAATCTATAGGTCTAACTTTAAGCTCAAACAACGAGAAAACAAGCCTTAACTCTTTTAAGGGTAATAAGCCTAATTACTCTAAGTCTTAAGCAAGGATGATGAGCTATTTGAAAACCCCAAGCCACCATATGGCAATGGGTAAAATATTCTAAGTCTTAAAATTACTACGAACGCCAAGCTATTACAAACCTAATTGCTTTAAGTCTAACGTAAGCTATGTAAAAGCCCTAAGCCATCAATTTGCTAGGTAAAATACTCTAAGTCCTACAATAAATAAGGATGACGAGTTACATAAAAGCATTAAGCTATTCAGTGATGAGTTAAAAGACCTTTAGGGGTCCTCAAGTAAATACGGACAATATATCAATAAATGCCCTAAGTTAACAAATAACAACTGGCTAAGACCAAAAGCAAGAGCTAAACAATAATGTAACTCAAAGATGTAAAAGATGTAAGTTCATACAATGTCTTCGGTAATAAATGTAGGAAAGTAAATATCTCTACAACCATATTAGAGGTTGGCATTCCAACCTGAAAAAACAAGTTTGATAGCAAGACAATAAACATAACATAAGTAAAAAAAGAGGAAGTAGGTTAATTCTCAACAATAAAGCTGTCAAGAGTTGAGATTTGATCAGTAAGGGAGTTGTTAGAAGTAAAGATTGGATCAAATGGAGGATCTAAAGTAGGAAATTTATAAGCCTTAAGAGCATCAAAGGTAACATCTTGAACATTCTCAGAAATAGCAACCAGATTATCGTTACCTTTAATAGGTTATCCCTCTACTTCAAGTTCAGTAGCATTCTCTTCACTTATGGAGGCCTCCGTTTTCCAACCTCATTTGGCGAAATCTAAACAGCTTAGGTCGTAGTTTGGATGGTAGATTAGGATTTCATCTTAACCTAAGATTATGCCATCCAACATTTTATTTAAAAGAAGGTTTATATACTCCCCGTGATAGGTATATGAAAACATACACTTATCTAAAGGATTTCTCTAACAATTATATGTGATTCAATAGATTTTTGAGCCAAAATGTATGAATTTTCATTAAAATCACATATAATTGCTCAACAAAAGTGAAATTCATATTCTTTGTGTTTTAGTGCTCAAAAGTAGTATACATTTAAAGAATTTAAGCATTTTGTGTTTGAATGGTAGCCCTATTCAAGAAACTAGAAATCAAGAAAAAGAAGGAAACATAGAGCTAAAACTATTGGCTTGATGGTATCCCTAGTTACCATAATGTTAGTAGTTGATTTAAAGAGTTAGCTTAAGCAACTGTCAAGCTAGTACACTTGTTAGCATCTATAACAGAATGTGTGAAAGTATCACAAAAAGTGGACCATACCATCATGACGGTAGTCCCAATGGTCGTCATGACATTACCGTCATAACAGTATATTGGACCCTTAAAGCAAAAGCAACGCCATTTCAGTAAAAAGGAAGAGAAGTAATGCTTGATACATATCCATCGGCTTAATGGTACCTTTGTTTACCATCATGCCGATAGTGTCCTAATATAAAAACATCATTTTTTTTTTCATTATTTGTAGATTTTGCTTTGCATTTTCTAGGATTTAAGGTATAGTTTCCACCACTCTCTTCTCCTTAAGCAATCTTAGGTTACTTGTATTTTCATGATTTCTATAGTAGTTTCTTGTATTTTCATGATTGTAGCATAGACTTTTAAAGGATTTTAGCTCTTTTCAAGTTTTGCATTTATAGATTTCTATTACATCCAATGAGATTGTTAGGAAAATCTCAAGGAACTCCATCATTGAGGTTGAAGAGCTTAGTTATGTAACATTTCTCATACTTTTTCCATGTTTAATGAAATGTTTATTTTTATGTTCATGTGTATTATGTGTTGAATGCTTATCCTCTACAAATGTGATAAATAGTGCTTATTATGTTTATAGGTAGTGTGTAAATATGATGAAGTAGTTGTGGCTATTGATGTTTTTGTATTGTGATAGTGTAAACTTGGAATTTTACTTAGTTCTATGGTATAACTTAAGTATTGGGTTAATGTTAAACTAAGTAGCGATTCCCATACATTAGGCCTTCTCCCTTGTTATCTTGATAGGGTTTAGATACCATAATAAGATTCGAAAACCCTGAATAGAACCTAGGATTCCTAATTTGAATAGGTAATTCTTGAGAATTAGAGCTTATATCCTTATATTCACCCTAAGCTAAAATTAGTTAGAATGAGAAATCAATTCTAACATAGTTATTTAAGTAGTAATAGGACTTGAATGACTTGAATAACTAATTGATAGTATAGATGAGAGATTAATAATACAAGGCTCTTGCTATTTATAAAATGAAAGTAGGATAAATTCTATGAGTGTAAGTAAAATCTATGTTTAAACTATCATAAATACTCTAGTAGCATGGCCACAACGATCTCAAACAATTGTTTATTTATTACTTATACATCTTTTTATAGAGAAATCCATATCCCAATATTGAGAAATTGTTAAAATCTACAATTAATTTCATTTTAGTTATTCCTTCTATTTTAGATAACTTGCATGTTCTTCCATTAGAAATCACTAAATTGGTTGCTTAGATTAGAGTATAAATAATAGAATCTAGTCTTTAGTTACCTTTCTAAGTTCTTTTCTTTTCTTCACCACAAAATATGATCTTGGTTACTCCCCCTATGCTATCAATAAATCGATATGCTTACCATTAATTCACAGATTTCACTAAAATTTAATTAGTTCTATTTGCAAGCGAGTTAATTGATAGTAAAGTATTCCATTGTTTTTAAAAGGAAGCAAATTTTTATTTATACGTGACATTAGTGGAAGTGAGATAGTGATACCCAGTTTTTGGTGCCATTGCCAAGGAAAGCAAGGAAAGAGAAAGTTAGCTAGTATTAGATTAGTATATCTCTCTAAGACTAGGTTTAGAGTAAAGTAGATTTAGTTAGAAGTTAGAGTATAATTGCATCCTTATTTTGTTGAGAACATTTTACTAGACTGTTTTTGCTAGTTTGTAAGACTTATGATGAGGCTATTAAAGGTTCAATTGGTTGTTTGAGAAGAGATAAACCTCTTGCCACAAGATTGTATTGGGTTGGGATTGTTGAGACCCCTTCTATCTAGCCATCTAGGATTACCCTTGTTTTGAAATTTCAAATCCTCTATTATTTTATGCAAAAGAATAGGAGTTGCTGGTTTTGAGTTGTTATTCGATCCTAAAGTTGATGGAACATTTCATAGACGACTACAAGAAAGAACAAGATTTACTGAGATGAGGAATTTGAATGAAGGAAATGGACACGATGTTAGTATAGGAATTGGTATGAATATGGATGATATGAATGGAGAAGAGTATCAAAATGGATTCAATGTGCAAAATAGCAATGTTAGTGGTAATGGGAATGGAAACCACATAGCTTTTATGGGATTATACTATGTCAACCATGGATGGTTTTGCACCAGCAGTAGCAAGGCCTACTATCTAAGCCAACAATTTTTAGCTTAAACCTATATTGATACAAATCGTACAAATGAACCAGTTTGGTAGAAGTGCTTTTGAAGACCCAAATGAACACTTGTAAAGTTTTCTTTAGTTATGTGCAACCTTGAAAAGCAATGGTGTTTATGAGGATGCTATTTGATTAAGGTTATTCCCATTTTCCTTCAGAGATAAAGCTTAAAGCTGGTTATATTCTCTACCACCTCATTTTATAACTACTTTGGAGCAATTAGCCTAGAAATTTTTGTCAAGGTTTTTCCTTCCATACAAAACAATGAAGATGGGGAATGACATCACCATGTTTCACCAATATGATGGAGAGTCTTTTTATAAAGCATAGGAACGATACAAGAAGATGTTGAGAAAATGTCCACACCACGAATTATCAACCTAGTTACAGGTCCAGATTTTCTAAAACAATCTATCAAAATACCTGAATTCAATGATTAATGCTACTGCAAGGGATAATTTTGTGAACAAGGGCCCTAGAGAAGCATTCTAACTAATTGAAGATATGGCAACAGGCTCATTTGTGTGGCATAGTGAAAGGAATGACCAATAGAGGATATGCCAATTATAAGAAAAGCATAAATTCAAATTTATTGCCACTCAGTTGGAAACACTTATGCAAAAGATAGACAAACTCCTAGGAGTAAACTAAGATGATAAAGAGAAACAATTAGATGATTGGTACACTTGTACAAAGGATATACAGCTACATCGAGAAAGTGAGCCTAAAATTGTAATCACAGATTCTATGGGATCCCCTAGGTTCAATTCAATGGCTAAGATGCATGAATACATGAAAGTAGAGTCACCCAGGAATTCATTCTCCAATGAGGGGAGTTAATCAATCAGTGGGCCCTCTAGTCCAACTTCCTACAGTGATGAAGTTATGCAACTTCCCAAGACTTGCCATTATCTTCTAATAACTCTAAGGAAATAGATAGTAATGATACCAATAGAAGGTTAGCTGCTCAAGAGGCAGCTATAATTGATGTGTAGAACCAGTTAGATTATATATTGCAACTACTTTTGGGAAGAATGCAAGAGTTTATGATCCTTAAGAAAAACATTTTTGTTAAATGCATTAGAAGCCATGCAATTGAGAAGTGGGAAGCGATTACCTGAACAAAAACAAACAGATTTAGCACTTACTCAAGATTCAAAGTCATCAGAGAAACCAAAAAAAGGTAAAGTAAAAGCAAATGAGAGACAAAAAGCCTCTCCCTTCAATCCATAAAGCCCCAAACACTTGAGCTCAAGCAATTGCCTTCACATTTGAAATATATGTTCCTAGGGAAAATGACACTTTACCAATAATTGATAAGAGTTCTCGAAGAGAATAAAGAAGCTATAGGATGGGCAATTGTAGATATCCATGGGATTCACCCTTTGGTATATGTGCACAAAATTCTCATGGAGGATAATTATAAGCCAATAGTTTAGCCCTAAAGACAGCTTAACCCAACATTGAAAGAGATAGTTAAAAAAGAAGTCTTGAAAGTCTTAGGTGCGAGAATTATATACTCGATTTCAAATAGTTAATGGGTGAGCCCAATTCAAGTTGTACCAAAGAAAGGGGGTATGATTATAGTGAAGAATGATAAGAACGAACTCATACTGACTCAAACTATTACCAAATGGAGAATGTACATAAATTATCGGAAACTAAACGATGCCACTCGAAAGGGCCATTTCCCTTTGCCATTCATTAATCAAGTGCTAGAAATACTGGCTAAACATGAGCATTACTTATTTTTAGATGGTTACTAAGGATATAATCAGATACATATTGCTCTTGAAGACCAAGAAAAGACCACTTTCACTTGCCCATATGGTACATTCATATTTCAACACGTTCCTTTTGGATTATGCAATGCTCCAACAACCTTCCAAAGATGTATGATGGACATATTTTCATACATGATTGAAGAAAGCATTAAAGTGTTCATGGATGATTTCTTTGTTTTTAGAGATTCATTTGAAAAATGTCTTGAAACTCTAACTGAAGTTCTCAAGAGATGTAAAGAAATGCATTTGACTTTGAATTGGGAGAAATGTCATTTTATGGTTAGGGAAGGAATTGTCTTAAGGCACAGGATTTCAAGCTAGGACATTGAAGTGGATCTTGCTAAGGTAGAAGTGATAGCAAAGTTACCATCTCTAGTAAATGTCAAAGAAGTTTGAAGTTTCCGAGGATGTAGGATTTCATTAGCGATTTATACATGATTTTCCCAAAATTTCAAGACCATTGTACAAGCTATTGG
Organism: Lumnitzera littorea; assembly: GCA_024138015.1. Classification (NCBI taxonomy): domain Eukaryota; kingdom Viridiplantae; phylum Streptophyta; class Magnoliopsida; order Myrtales; family Combretaceae; genus Lumnitzera; species Lumnitzera littorea. Next base: position 31,857,448 of record JAMXBB010000003.1, read on the forward strand.
AAAAAGATGCATCATTTCATTTTGACAAGGCTTATGTGGAAGTTTTTCAAAGGTTGAAAGCAAGATTGACTATAGCACCAGTTATAGTAGCACCAAATTGGAACCTTCCCTTTAAATTGATGTGTGATGCAAGCAATATGGCTATAAGAGCTACATTAGGCCAATGGAGAGGACAATTATTTCAAGCAATCTATTATGCTAGCAAAACACTTAACAACATGCAAAAAAACTATGCAATAGTAGAAAAGGAAATGATGGTAGTGGTATTTACTTTTGATAAATTCCACTCGTACCTCATTGGATCAAAGGTGATAGTATACACTAATCATTTTGCATTGAAATACCTTCTCTCCAAGAGTGATGCAAAACCAAGGCATATTTAGTGGATCCTGCTCTCATAAGAGTTTGATTTAGAAACTAGAGATAAGAAAGGGATTGAAAATTTGGTGGTTGATCATTTATCTAGAATTGTTAACAGTAGAGAATAGCTACCCATTAATGAGTTTTTCCCTAATAAGCAATTGTGTTCCATCTCAACCATGACTGTACCTTGGTATGCGGACATCATCAATTACCTAGTGAATGGGATTTTGGCTTATGGGACCTTAGAAGAAAGAAGAAGAAAGTTCTTGGCAAACATTAAGTCATATTTTTGGGATGAATCGTGTTTGTTTAAAAGTTGTACCAATCAAGTAATAAAGAGATGTGTACCTAAAGATGAAATTACTAACATTATAACTCATTGTCATAACTAAGAAGTGGGATGACACTTTGTAAAAACAAGAACAGCTACAAAAGTGCTTTAGTGTGGATTTTACTAGCCTACATTATTTAAGGATTGTAGAGAAATTGTTAAAAGGTGCACACAATGTCAAATGATAGGAAATGTCACCAGGAAGTATGATATGCCACAAAATGGAATTCTAGTAATAAACAAATTTGATCTATAGGGAATTGATTTTATGAGGCCATTTCCCCCATTAAACTCAAACAAAAATATCTTGGTCGCAGTAGATTATGTGAGCTAATGGGAAGAAGTTACTGCATTACCTACAAATGATTTAAGAGGAGTGCTTAAATTTCTCAAAGATAACATATTTACTAGATTTGGAACTCCACAAGTGATCATTAGTGATGGAAGATCTCATTTTTGCAGCAAACAGTTGGACAACTTACTTACCAAATACAGGATCAATCACAAGGTAGTGACTCTGTACCATCCTTAGCTGAGTGGCCAAGTCGAGCTATCTAATTGGGAGTTGAATTGCATCCTAGAAAAAAATAGCTAACACTTCTAGGAAGGATTGGTTACTAAAGCTTAATGATGCATTGTAAGCATACAAAACAGCCTATAAGAACCCCATTAAGATGTTACCATACTGTATGGTATTTGGTAAAGCTTGTCACCTTCCAATTAAATTAGAACACAAGGCTTATTGGGTAGTAAAATTTTTAAACCTTGATCATAAAACAATGGTGGGAGATCGGTTACTTCAATTGAATGAGATGAAAGAATTTAGAAATGAAGCCTACGAGAATGACAAAATTTATAAGGAGAACACCAAAAGATGGCATGATAAAAGAATTCTTCAACAAAGATTCCAAGAGGGATAGAAAGTGTTATTATACAATTCTTAGTTGAAACTCTTTCTAGGAAAATTGAAGTCTAGATGGACAAGCCCTTATGTTGTGGCTAAGGTTCATCCTTATGGGACTATTAAGATAAATGGAGAGACTGGAGAATCATTCAAGGTCAATAGGAAACTCTTAAAACATTTTCACGAAGGAGAAGTTGTAGCTAAAGACAAAATAATCCTACGTCTGAAAGATCCACCAAGCTAACCATAATAAAGGGTTTGAATAAGGGACTTGAAACCCATGCTTGGGTAGAAGGCAACCCACTAGAGTTTTATTTATTTTCCATGCATTTTCCCTCAAGTTATTCTCGTTTTGTTGTATGTTTTCAAGAAAATAGATAAATAAGATATTTTGAGATAGTTTTTATTCTTTTGCAAATCTTTAAAGAGGCTTAAGGTTAGCTCTAAAAGAACCAAAAATATAAGAAGGAAACAAGATAAGTCAGCTAAGCTAAATCCCCATGGCAGTCCTATTTAAACCTTATCTTTTTCTAATTCATGTTTGATGATAAGTTGAAATTGTATGAGAGATTTGAGTTGGGGGTAAGGAATATATGAAGTAGATTGAAGTTGTGGCTACGGTTGCACTTTGCTGAATTGATATTACATTTGTGCTAAGTATGTGGTTGCTAGGTCTATTTTATTTTCTTGAAATTTTTTACTTGTGTTGAAAAAGAGCAAGTAATTTTTGTTTTTATTGTGTTTATGAATAAGGGACAAATGGAGTGAACTTTTTACATTGCTTTAGAATTAATGGACCAAATCTTTAGATTAGATCATTACCTTTTGCATTTAACTTTAGATTCATGAGCTGAGAATGAGATGGTGCCACTAGTTAGAGTTAGGTGTTTACTTAAAAAAAATTGATTTCCATATATCGTGCTCTTTAATTTTCCAAGTGGCTAAGTATAGTGTTAGAGAAGATGCTAAAATTGTTTTTATCTTGAAAAGGATTTCCCAATAAAAAATAGAATGAAAATAGGCCAAAATTAAAAAGTTAAGGCTAAACCTAACCAAAAACAAAAATAGAAAAGAAAAGGATAGCACGAGTGAACATCTAAGGCACCCAATAAATGCTTGGCACATCTTCTGGAATAATGAATTCTAAAATGGGTTCATAAGCCCCTAGTGATCACTCGGGGAAAAGGTTAGGAAGAAAGAGCTCCTTTAAACAAAAGTTCAGGATGCATGAGTGAAATATGGCCATAAGTAAGAAAACTAAAATTTTTTTAAAGATTCAAGTAAAGAACAATTCAATTTTATCCTTTTTTCTAAATTATGGTTGGCTTAAGGGAATGATTACGGCTATATATACATTAACCAATCTATAAATTGTAAAGGCCTTTATCTTCCTTTGTGATAACTTACTTGATCTCAAGTTATCTAATGATATGCAATTAAGCACACTCAACCATTTACTCGACTTTCATCAAAAATTAGTTGCTTACCAAAAGCTGAATTGAAAAATGCATAACTCAGTAGGTATAAACTAGAGGATAGACTTAACAACCAAAGAGTAAAAAGTCCATCTTTTTCCCATCATTTTACAAGTGGTTTAAGCTTGCTTGAGGATAAGCAAGTTATAAAGTTAGGGGTACTAATAATTGTGAGAAAACACATACTTATCTGAAGGATTTCTCTAATAATTATATGTGATTCGATAGATTTTTGAGCCAAAGTGCATGAATTTTCATTAAAATCACATATAATTTCTCAACACAAATGTATTTCATATCCTTTCTATTTTAGTGCTCAAAAGTAGTATATACTTAAAGAATTTATGCTTTCTTTGTTTGACCTTATAGGTCCCAAGGCTACTACGCCATTCAAGAAGTTGGAAATCAAGAAAAAGAAGAAAACATGGAGCTAGAACTATCGGCTTGATAGTATCCCTAATCATTCTAGTAGTCAATTTGAAGAGCCAACTTGAGTAACCATCAAGCTAGTATACTTGTTGGCATCCAAAATAGAACGTATGAAAGTATTACAAAGAGTGGACTATATCATCATGACGGTAGTCCCAATTACTAACATGATGACATACTGGACCCCTAAAACAAAAATGCATCATTTCATTAAAAAGGAAGAGAAGCAGTACTTAACACATGTCCACTAACTTGACAATACCTTTGCTTACCATCATGCCAATAGTGCCTTAATATAAAAACATCATTTTCTTCATTTTTTATAGATTTTTCTTTGCATTTTCTAGGGTTTAAGGTTTTAGTTTCCGCTACTCTCTTCTCCTTAGGCTATCTTAGGTTACTTTTAGGATAGTTTTATGATTTCCATGGTAGTTTCTTGTATTTTCATGATTGTAATATAAACTTTTAGTGGATTTTAGCTTTTTTTAAGGTTTAGGTTTGCATATTTCCATTGCATCCAATGAAATTGTTTGGAAAATCTAAAGGAACTCAATTGTTTGAGGTTGAGGAGCTCAGTTTTGTAATGTTTCTCATATTATTTCCATTTTTAATGTAATATTTATTTTCATGTTCATGTGTATTATGTGTTTAATGCTTATCCACTATGATTGTGATAAATAGTGCTTATTATGCTTATGGGTAGTGTATAAACATTATGAAGTTGTTGTAGCTATTGATGTTCTTGTATTATGATAGTGTAAACTTAGAATATTTCTTAGCTCTATGGTATAATTAGGTATTACTTGAGTGCTAGGTTAATGTCAAGCTAAGTAGCAATTCCCACACATTAGGCCTTCCCATTTATTATCCTAATAAGGTCTAGATACCTTAATAGGATTCAAAAACCCCGAATAGAACCTAAGATTTCTAATTTGAACGGGTAATTCTTGTGAATTAAGGCTCAAATCCTTGTACTTACCTTGAACTAAAATTGGTTGAGATGAGAAATCAATTGTAACGTAGTTATTTAAGTAGTGATAAGACTTGAATAACTAACTAATAGTGTAGATGAGAGATTGGTAATATAATACTCCTACTACATGATAAAATTTACGAAACAAAAGTAGGATAAATTCTGTGAGCATGAGTAAAATCTATGTTTAAACTATTATAAATACTCTAGTAGCATGACCACAACGATCTCAATGATTATTTATTTGTTACTCATACATCTTTTTATGGAGAAATCTACATCCCAGTACCGAGAAAATGTTAAAATCCACACTTAATTTTATCGTAGTTTTTCCTTTTGTTTCAGAAAACTTACATGTTCTTTCCTTAGAAATTGCTAAATTGGTTGCTTAGATTAGAGTAAAAATAGTAGAATCCAATACTTAGTTATCTTTCTAAAATCTATTCTTTCCTTCACCACAAAATATGACCTTAGTTACTCTTGCTATACTATCAATAGACTGATATGCTTACTGTTAGTTTATGGATTCCACCAAAATTTAATTATTTCTGTTTGCAAGCATGTCACTTGATAGTATAGTATTCCATTGTTTTTTAAAAGGGGTAAATTTTTATTTCTACATGACATTAGTAGGAGTGAGATTGTGACACCACCTCACTATCATCGATATCTTAGAAAACATTTTCATAGCTCGTGCTCTAACTAAGCTCCTTCTCAAGATCTACAATTTCAACTTTCAGCTCGTTATACGAACTCTGTAGTTGGTTGACTTCTTTAATATGTATGCTCTTAAGGCTTTCCACCTCATTTTATACCCCTTACAGGTTAGTGAGAAGCTGGTAGTTCTTTTTCTGCTCTTCAGTTAGGGCGGTCTCTTTCTCCTCTCTAAGCTTGGCATCCTTATTAGCAAACTTCTCATCTCCTCCTCCATTTTTTCTTTTTCTTGCCCCCATTTTCGCCTGAACTTCAAATGCTTGGCTTTAGCATTAGCTACCTAGTTTCTAGTTTCTCAACAATCTAGAAAAGGGAACACAAAAATGTGTTAAACAAGAACAAGGTAATAGAATAAAACTCAACAAGGTAGAGATCTTACCACCTTCTTCTCTTTGACTAAAGTCTCAATGATCATCCTAAAGTGCTAGGAGCTTTGTAAAATAAAACCAAAGTTAAAAGAAGATACAAAAATATTACTTCATGTAATCACCAGTTAAAGCCATTATATCATATATCTTAGAAGTAGTTAACTACAATAAGCTATCAGAGCTCAAATTTTAGCGGAACTTGACAATATTGGAGATTTTACTAACATCTTCTGGCAGACGAATTCCTTGTTCCAACTCTAAAGCGATTTTGCCATTTCCAAGAGCATAGTCAACTGTGTTAATATTCCCAAGAGAGAAAAATCAGAAGACTTCTTTATTTTCCTTCCTAAAAGGAGTCATACGTCTTTAAAGCATTAAGAGATTTTCTTTGGGTTTAGGATTTGTAGAACCCTCATCAAGTCGGCTATCCTTCTTTTAACCTTCATTAAGGGCCTTTCCTTTTACTAGATTACGAACTAAAGGTAGATCTTTAGATTCGACATTATGCTGCTTCCTTGGCTGATTAACCTCTACAACCTTTCTCTTTAGTGTGCTCCTTAAAGCTTATTTCTCCTAAGTGATAGGAATCAAGCTTTTAGACCTTTAACCCGATCAAGAGCAAGGGGGCTGGCAAACTTAACCACTCAAGTACCCAACTGCTAACTTGAATCAAGTCTTACCAACCTACTAATAAGCTTTGACTTATAAGAGGTACCAACACAGTTCATCCTTGAGAGCCGACCAACTATGAAAGGTCGAACTTAACAGAAGGTCCTCAATAAACCGACCTTAACACCACTTATTAGGATTCATTATTTATAGGCATGCCCTCCACTTCAAGTTTGGCACATGTTCTTATAAGTATGCATACACCTAACATCTAGAATATCCTGCTTCTAGAAGGATTACAAGATTATCCTTCTACATTTTACATTTGTACATGTAATTGTTCTTATCCATTTTAGTAAATTAGCTAATACAAGTATTCATAGTAGGAACCAGTATAAATAGTCTCTTGTATCACTACTATAATTAGATTTTCTTTCTTATTGAATGAAATTTATCTCCTTATGTTTTCTTCTCAGCATTAAGAACCTACCAAACCCAACTCATAGTAACCCTTAAGCAAGGTTGTATAGGTGAGCAACCTACTATTTCTAACCAATGAGTCATATCCGATGACATAGTGACTCGTGAGTGCTTAAGCAGTAAGTTACATCTATTAGTAACTTACAAAGCTCAATGTTTTCTTTTGCATTTTTCCATCCAAACTCATCTTCTTCCTTTCTCTAATAGCTATCTCTAGAGGACCCATCCATGCTATGGTAAGCCTTATTCCAAGGTACATCATCTTGGCATTAGAGCTCGAGATTCTCAATAGGGCCTTAAGTTTGAGTCATAAGACATTTTTCTATTGTCCTTAAGGCTAGTGGCTAAGTGAGCAATTGTGATAGTATTATTGTTGAAGTAGGCCTTGTATTTGTGTTGTGGTTATATTATAGTGAGAAGTTTATGTTCTATAATTTAGGTTTTGTTCTGGGTTTTGATGTTAGAGGTTGAATGTGGGTAGGTATACTCTATTTTGTTCTATCTCCATTGTGTATGTAACAGAGCAACTAGTGATAATGCATATGAGAGTGCTTAAATTTTTTATTTTAGGTAATTTAGTATCTACTTATTCAAAACTTGAATTTCAATACTCAAAAATTGAAATTTTGCTTTTTTTTAGTGTGTACATTTAATAAATTTTATACACATGATGGGTACTAAACTACTTGAAATAAAAAATTCAGGCACTCAAATGAACAAATTTTCAATTTTTAAGTGCTAAAATTCAAGTTTTGAATATTTGGGCATTAAACTATCTAAAATCAAAATTTCAAGCACCCCTATATGCAATATCTCAAGCAACTAGGAGGAACATGGTTATAGTTGAGGGTATTATTTCTAGGTTTATTGAATCAACGTAGTAACTATAGTTGTTGCAAAGGTAAACATGGCTAATCTGAGTGTCAATGTGATAGTGGAAGATATTAACAGTGATGCTCCTTGCTATAGACGTTATGTGGAACCAACTACTTATGAATGACTAGATAGAATGGCAATGATGATCGAATATGATGATGCTAATGCACGAAATAATGATTGCAAGGTTAACAACCCAATAGAGAATCAGGCTTATCATAGTGTCTACCGAGCTCAAGAGATTCCTCATAAGGAAGTAGATTGCCTAGCTCATCACACACAAGCTAAAGGAGTTGAACAACGAGTTAATAGGAGGTTTGAGTTGATTGGGGAGGATGAGAGCAAAGTAGAAGAAACCTATGAAGAAGAAGAGAGAAATGTCTGAGCTCTTAGAGTAGAACAATGAGAAGTCTGACCTAACTAAGCACCCCAACATACTCAACACTTCCAAAGAAGAATTGATCAACAATTCCAACCAAGGATGAACATTAGAGAGGTTAACAACGATGAAGGAGAAACTGAAGTGGAGTATGAAGAGGAGAAGCGACTTGTTTGAGCTCCTAGAAGATTAGATAATGTGAGAATCCAAATACCAAGCTTCTTAGAAAGTGGAAATGCATGAGTATTTAGATTAGGAAGAGCAAGTTGAGAAGTTGTTTGAGTATTATCGATATGTTGAAAGGGATAAGGTCAAATTAGTTGCTCTTAAATTTGTTAGATATGCCCACATGTGATGGAAGAAATTCCATGCCATGAGAGAATAAGAAGGATAACAAGGAGTGAGGTCATGGGAAGAGATGAAGAGAGTTATGCATAGAAGGTTCATTCCTAAATTATATCAGGATACTTTTGCCAAATTACATGGCCTCTAGTAAGGAAGCCAAATTGTTGATCAGTATATACAAGAGTTCTAGATGCTGATGATCCGCTGTGAAGTGGATGAACCTAAAGCCCGAACTATCTCTAGATTTGTCATTAGACGAAGATCCGACCTTCGAGAAATTGTTGAAGTACTATCTACTCATACTCTTGAAGAAGCTATCAAGGTCGCCCAGTAAGTTGAGAGGTAGAGGAGAAACCAAACTTATAGGAGTTTCAATTCCCAACCTATCTAGACTAGCCAACTTACCCAAGGTGATAGTAAGAAGCCTACTAGCCCTATACCCAGCATGAAAGAAGGATAGGCCTCCCGAGGAGGAGTGAGGTCAGAACAAGGAGGAATTTCAAAGGGTGTTGACTTCTAGATGAAAGACAAGCAAGATAAAGTGCTTTAAATGCAAGGGTTTTAGACATATAGCTTCCTAATATCTAAACCGCCGAACTATGGTCATCCAAGGAGGTAAAGTGTATAGCATTGATGAGGATGTTAGTGAAGCTACAGAAGAAAAGGGAGGTGGAGTGAAGATAGAAGTTGTAAATGAAGAGATTTATCCTAAAGAAGGAGATATGCTGACCTTAGTGATTCTCTAAGCTCTTAGTATAGAACATGCTCAACAAGAAAAGCAACGAGAGAATCTATTTCATACTTCTTATAAAGTAAATCAATAACTTTGAGCTTTGATTGTAGATAGTGCTAGTTATATAAATGTTGCATCAACTAAGATGGTAAAGCAATTGAAGTCACCGACCACTCTATACCCGAGACCATCTAAATTGTGCTAGTTAAATGAGAAAGGGTCATTGCACGTTACTAAGCAAGTATCCTTACCCATTTCTATTGGAAGTTATAAGGGTGAGATCTTATGTGATGTACTACCTTTGTGTACGTCACATATATTACTAGGCTGACCATGGTTGTTCGATCAAAGAGTCATACATGATAAATATGAGAATACTTATACCTTTGAGAAAGATGGTCGACCTAGTACATTGTATCTTATGACTCCAAGCCAAGTGAGCAATATGTAGTCTAAAATCATCAAAAAGACCAAGAAGGCCTTGGTGATGAGCAAATCTAAGCTTAGAAAAACCATGAAGGAGAACGAACCAACCTTTCTATTGGTGCAAAGACTGTTGGAAATAAAGAAACAAGCTAGCCTCCATAAAGAGGTTAAGGAGTTGTTCGAAGAATTTGCAGACCTATTTCGTGATGAGCTACTTAAAGGATTGCCTCTAAAACAAGGAATAGAGCATGGCATTGAGTTATAGCCTAGAGTAGCATTGCCTAACCAACCAACCAATTGAATGAATCCTAAGTAAGCAACCAAGTTACAGTGATAGGTTAATGAGCTTGTTGAAAGAGGATATGTTTGAGAAAGCATGAGTGTATGTGCTATACCTATATTACTAGTACTGAAGAAGGACGGAAGTTGGAGGATATGTATAGATAGTCAAGCAGTGAATATGATTACCATTAAATATCAATATCACGTTTCAAAACTAGATGATATGTTGGATGAGCTACATGGAGCAAGTGTATTCCAAAGATTGACCTAAAATTAGGATACCACCATATTCAAATGAGAGAAGGCGATGAATGGAAAATAGCCTTCAAAGATAGACATAGACTATATGAGTGGCTTGTAATGCCGTTTAGATTATCTAACACCTCGAGTACTTTTATGAGACTAATGAACTATGTGTTGTGAAATTTGATCGGAAGATTTGTAGAAGTATATTTTGATGACATTCTTGTGTATAGTCCTAACCTATCTAGTCATGTAGGTTACCTCTATGCTACATTTGTGGTACTTACATCTGAAAAATTGTACAGTAATTTAAAGAAATGTTGTTTTTGCTAGGAAGAGATTGTATTCCTAGGATATGTTGTTGGCAAAGGATGCCTTATGTAGATAAAGAGTAAATATAAGCAATTGTAGAATGGCCTGCACCTTCGCCATGTGCTAACATTAGAAGTTTTAATGGGTTAGCTTATTTCTATAGAAGATTTATTCTAAACTTTAGTTCTATTGTCGCACCACATCGCATTTCAATGAGGAGATAAAGAGGATAAGAGCTTTACCGAATTAAAGAAGCAATTGACTTCAACCCCTATACTAGCATTACTAGATTTTAACAAAAATTTTTAGTTAGAGTGTGATGTATCCAACATAAGGATTGAAGTAGTTCTCATGCGAGATTGTAAACTCAAATCACCTATGTTCAATTACTCTATGTATGATAAGGAGTTAGATGCTTTAGTCTGAGCTATGTAGACTTAGCAACATTACCTACTGCTTAAGGAATTCATAATTTACTCCGATCATCAAATATTGAAGCACTTGAGGAGCCAATCAAAACTCTCAAAGTGGTAAATCAGATGGGTTGAATTCTTGGAAGTATTCTCACTTGCAATCAAGTACAAGTAAGGGAAGGCTAATGCATTGCAAATGCTTTGCCCAGGCGATATGTGTTACATTTCGAACTACAAATGAGATTATTAGGGTTTGTGAGCTTGAAGGAATAACATGCTTAAGACCTTCACTTTGGACCTAATTTTGTCTAGTGTTGAGAAGGAAGAACATTAGATGTTTACTTTATGGAAGAAGGATAGCTTTTCCAATTTGGAAAACTATGTATGCTGACTTGTTCAATATATGACTTGCTTATTAAAGAAGGCCCATGCTGGAGGATTGTCTAGTTACTTTGGCAAAAAGCAAACGTATGAGTTATTGAAGTTAAGGATCTATTGGCCAAAAATGATAAAGGATGTATATCAAGTTATTGAGAAGTATGCAACTTATAAGAAGGCCAAGAGCCAAGATAAACAAGGGTAAGCCTTACCCTTACCCATACCAAACAAACTGTAGACCAACATGAGTGTAGACTTTATGCTTGGGTTGCTACGAATGGCGAGAAGAAAGGATTCGATTATGGTCATAGTAGATCGGTTCAGCAAAATGGCATTCTTCACTCCTTCCAACAAAACTAACGATACTTCGGCTATATCTTTTTTGTTTTTGCAAGAGATCATGAAGTTGCATGGAGTTTCAAGGAGTTAGTTTCTAATCGAGTTCCAAAATTCTTTAGCTAGTTCTTGAAGACACTATGGCACTGATTGAGAACAAAATTGTTGCTTGGCACATCTTGTTAGCCCGAAAGTAATGGATAAACCGAGGTCATCAATCACACCTTAGGATCTCTTCTTTAAGCTACAATGATAGGAATCAATCTACGACAATCTTTGGGCCGAGGCCTACCTATTGCAAGCTAAGGTTGATCCGTCCTAATCCAAGGTTGACATGTCCTAAACCAAGACCAAGGCTGACCTATATGAAGCCAAGGCCAACCTATCCGAGTCCGAAGCCGACTTGCCCTTGCTAAAGCCAGACTAATACCCCAGGGCCAAAAAGTGGAAAAGAAACCACTTGGCATCAAGTCTATCATCTATAAAGAAGCTAAGACATTACACAGCTGAGGCCTCAAGGGCAAAGATCCACTCAACACGACATAAGAAGACTAGTGCCAACTAATCTTAGAACTCGGTCACTATAGCCTGATCTTTCAAGCATCTCGACTAAGTACTGTAAGACTTCAAGGGCTCCTACTCAAACTTAGACATCCAACTGTCGACCTTACCCAGTTCGGATCCTACTCCTTTTAGGACAACTTGAATGATTGCAAGCTGACTTCTTCTACTAAATGTACATTTTTATATTCTTATGAATATTTTTCTTTATTTTAATTATGGGCCTATTCTTTAGGGTTTAAGGCCTTGTATATTATTTACAGTTTTGCTACTAGCGTTTTAGGATTTGCTATAAATAGCAACATTTATAATTAGCCGGATAAAGAAAAGAATACATATAAGTAGACAAATACACTTGAATATTCCTTTTTAGAGTAAGGACATTCTTAAGCTCTTCGAGCTTACATTTCAAATTATTGAGTGTGCTTTGCTTTTTAATCTTTCCTTGTGTTCTTATCAATCTTAACCTTAAGATTGTGGTGAACCCCTCATTTTGAACAAGTTAGTAAGTCACATCTAACCTCTCATTTGAAACCTGAGTGACATTTAGTGTTTGTAAGTCATATCGAACCTTATTTTGAGCTTAACCCTTGATTGTGTTTGTATCTTGGTGCATGATATCCATACACATTCATTTTCAAAATCCCTTTTCATTTCCCTTATTCTCATTTCCTCTAAAACCCTAAATACCCATTCATAGCTTAAGTTCCACTGTATACACCCTGAATTGTATCATCTTGGTATCATAACTTTGGGGAGACACACTTACAGTGTTCTTCAAAGTTTGCTTCATCGTTTGAACAACTGTTAGTCATCGTTCTACAGTATAGTATGTTGTTCATGTTCTTAGTAGCCATAGTATTGTGATGTTGTTGAGTTAAGTAACAGCAATTTTGGCAGTTGATTCTAGTTGCTATAGAAGTGTTTTAACACTAATGGGTAGCTATAGAAGCCGAGTAGTAGTGATTCCTGAGTTACTATAGTTGTGCATTGTTGTCGTAATATCTATGAAGTTGTTTACTAATGGTTTAGAGTCAAGTCGAGTATACTGCATGTTTGTTCAAATTTCCTTAGAAATTACTGTACGAACAAGAATGTCTAAAAATACTATCAATAATAGTAGAGATAATCCTCATAGAAGCTTAAAGAGATGTTGATGAATTGCTGACCAATGGTCCCATTACTTGCGTATAACTCCAACGACTCCAACGACTCTAATCCCTTACTTGGCGAATTCTCTCTCGACAACCTATTAATGACAAGAAAGTTTACGCTGAAGGAATGTGGCTAAACTCCTTAAGCTCCCTTAATTGTCATACGTTGATATGTACACTCGATAGTGATGATATCGACATTCCCTTACCGAAGACCTTGTGCCAAGTAATTCGACCAAACACTACTAAGAAGTTCCTACTGAGTGATGAGAGACTCATTGAAATGGCCAAATAGTTTTCTCTCGACATGCCGCCATCTCTCTTGTCCCAGCCCTTTATTGCCATAGCATTTTAACCCCTCTCACCTACTGTGGTTAAAGAATATTCGTATGGGACCGATGTTACACTACCACCTCTCTACCTCATCTAACATTATACTACTTTTCCATTTTCGGTCTTTTGTCCTTTTTACCCTTTTTGGTATATACTAGGAATCCCCTTTTTGTATATACTTTCTTGTCATTTCATTATTTGTAATGCTGCCTTAAGGACTTACTATAAATAGTCCTTTTCTTTTGTAAGCTGTAGAGAACTTACATTTTAATATTGAATATCCTATTCTTGTGAGACAACCCTCTCTAAGTCCATATTTCACACACTCTTATCTAATCTTACCGAGTAGCTCAGGATTAGTAGCAGGTAGACCTTGACATCACCTTATACGTCATATTAAGTATGGTGTCAAGTCGTGTTGTATTCGTTGGTGAGTCACATCCTCCAAGCAGCTTCACGTCAGCTACTCTTGTTCGATTGTAGACAATTTCCTCTAATTTTCTTCGATACCTCGAAGGACCCATTTCAATTCCAATATGCCACGATAAGTCCTAGTGATAACTGAGCTCATAGGCACATCATATATTCTTAGTATCAGAACTTAAGGTTGAGGTTGAGATCGAGAGCTATGTAGTAATAGTCAGTCTGCTGTTCGAGATACTATGTGTAATTATAGTCATCCGTGTGAACTATAGTTACTAAAATTTTGTGTTAAGGATGTCAAACCTTAGTTTATAAGGTGAGATTCACAATGTCGAAAGTAATGCTCATGGTCGTGGTTGAGTTACCCAATAAACACTACTACTACTAATGAGTAGATATAAGATCTTGTTGCTATTGTAGCCAATTTAGCTATCTCAGTAAACAAGGTCTTAAAGAATGGACAACGTGAGAAAGTTACAAAGCAGGGTTGAGAAATGAGAGATGGGCCGAGGAGGCAAATGAACAAGTGAACTCCGGAAGCCTTTCCAGTGAATCATGCACCACCGCGACGTACCGACAGAGTTACGAAGAGAAGCTTAAAGCTGAATGAAGTGGAAGAGGATGAAGAAGAAGAAGAAGAAGAAGACCAGCATGCTGGGATTGATGAGCGAGAGTTCAAAGCGCCAAGAGGTGCCGAACATCTTAAGGTACAGATTTCGAACTTCAACGGGTCTAGTAGTGCTAACGATTACCTGGACTAAAAAGCGAAGATCAGAAAGATATTTAACTTTTATGATTATGAAGATGCTATCTGCATTAGAATGGCCGCGTTAGAAATTTCTAGGTATGTAGCAATGTGGTGGAAAGATATTAAAATTAAATTAATTAATCTAATAACTACTCTAAAACTATTGAAAAAAAAAATAACTATGAAAAATCTAAAATTAAGCCATTAATTGAGAATTATGGAAAAACAAAATCCACCTTAGATTATGCTGATTAAATTGTTATTTTGTTATATAGATTAATAGCTATATGGTCATTCAAGTGAAATTATTATACCTTAAAACCTAAGGATTTAAACTCCTAATTAATTAGTCAGCTGCCGTATCTTCCAATTAATAGTAAACTCTAAATTACAATTTATATCTCCCAATACTATGATTGTCTAATGTCCTAAATCAATTATCCCTAATGTCTTAGTAAATAATCAATCACCGAACATCGCATTAATTTCTAGATAATTTCTAATTAATTCAATTAACTCTACTTCCACATTGATTAATCAAATCAACTAAGAATTTCTAACAAACCTTATATCAACTCTCGCATCATTAGAGTTTTTAACAATTATAATCGAAATCATAGAAATTACAATCATAAATCATCCATATATCTTTTAATCCTATAACGTCTACACAATCATTATCTTAGCTATCTAGGGTTTCATCAATTCCTACAAATAAATTTAACCGGCCATGGATTTGGAAACAAAAACACAAATACTAATTGAAATTGCAAAGAAATTCATAATTGAAAGCATAAATAATTCACATAATTGCATAAGAATAATTGAAATAGATGTCACCAATTCTATATTGGAAAAGATAATCTTTAATTGCAACTTCAACTTGGTCTCCATAGCAAAAGCAAATTCTTCTCAATGATCCAAGCAATTCTCTCGAAGAATTCTTCAAGAACTAACTAAAAACTATTCTACGACTCTCTAAGTCTAAAGAAAGTGTGTTCTCTAGTCTCTAAAAAAAACCTCTAGTCTTCTAAACTATGAAACATAAGCTATTTATAAGAAGAATTAGGGTTGAATCATATGACTCTCTTTTTTCATGAAGGTTGGCGATGTAAGTGCAAGGCCGACTTATAGGCCAGTGGTGTAGCCATCAAGGCTAGCGGCCTAGCCATCAAAGCTAGCAGCCATCAAGGGTTGCCGATGTTCATTATAAGCCAGCTACCTTCAATTCCAACTTGCGCATGTTGATTCGAACTTCGTTTATTTGCATAAAATTCCTCTAAATCATCCATAGTTTCACTCTTGAGTTCTCTAATTCCTGAAATGTCCAAATGAAAATAATTAAATACCATTTCTTAATGATTTCTATAAAATCAATAATAATTCTATCTTAATTTGCACTTTAAAACAAGAAAAATATGCCTTTACCAACTCCCCCACACTTGAACTTTTACTTGTCTTCAAGCAAAATAAACACAACTAAAGAAATCTATCATTGAAAATACAAAGTTTCCAATTGCTAATCTAAGACATCTAATATTTCACATTTTCAAACTCCCTAATTTATAATGCCCACTGCTCTAATCAAATTGAAATATGTGATTAGAGTACTACAATTGAAATCAATTAGCTATTCTAAAGAAAACCAATTTTAATCCAAGCATTTAATCTCATATTTCTATTTCAAAAGTAGATACTTAGTCCTAAAAGGAAAAACACCCATTTAAACTTTACAACTGTTAGCAAGCATATTATCCCTCTAATTACTCCTACAAACAAATTAACAAAGTAGTGAAAGCATATGGTATCTGCTTTATCCTTAGGTTTTCTTCCTTTTTATTACAAGCCCTGATTTATTTTCTTATTTGCATTCAAAATTTCCATTTTCCATCCCAAATTTTTTTTTTCATCAGTTCATATATTAAACTTTTACCTTTCTACCCTTCTTGTTATAATGAGTGCATTGAGTCAAAACATCTCAGGCTCATTACCCAAGTGACTAGGTTTTAAAGGGACCCTACATTATGAACTCTTCCTCACTCTAACATTCAAGTTAGGATACTCTTAACTCAATTTCTTGAGTTATTGGAGTAAAAGCTCTCATTTCATTATTTTTTAAATGCTCACTAAAATTTTTCGAACTTCTTTTATAAGAATCACTAAGTTCAAAGCTTCACTTAACTCTTTCACTAAGTGTTAAATTGCCATTAGAATAACTAAAAAGACCATATACTAACCGAATTTTAAACTTCAAATTCTAAGGCTAAAAACTAAGTAAATTAGGTTCTTAAAGAATTGACTAATTAATTTTGATTGAGTACAAAAATCTCAACATTAGTGAGTATGACACTTTAGTGAGTCAATTATTCAAATCACAATCAGATGCTATCAACAAATTTTTTTATTTGTATAATCTCTAGATTCTAAACAAGAAATTCAAAATTTTGAAAAGATTTAGTTTAAACATTGCTAGTTACTTAAGAACAAATAAAGTTCAAGCTAATAGGAAAGTATAATTATTTCTAAACAAAAAACCGGCATCAAAATTGATATTTTCATTTCCTATAATTCCTTCCACCTACTATAGGATAGATAGTGTCTACATTATCTTCTATTCAATATTCAAGAGGAAATAAAAATTCGCAATAATAAGAAATGAAAAACTGGTACTTCCTTAGATTCAAATTTTCAGCAACAATGAAAATTCCAAGCATAAGATCATTGCTATCATAGAATTCAAATCTGACCTATCTCATTAAATGCAAGGAAACATGAAATAGCAAAGATAATATAAAAGTGCACTGAAGAGTACATAATAGAGTTAATGATCTCAAGTTACCTAAACAAATGGGTAGTAAATGGAAATAACCAAACAACAAAATAAAAGAAAAAGAAAAGAAAGAAAAATGAAAATAAAAACATCAAAAAAGCATGCAAATATCTAACTATCTCTATCGGTCTGCTACTCTTTGCACTAAAAGTCTCATAATAGAACTGCTCTACAGCTATTAGCTAAAAACATGAGATAGTGGACTTTAGCATATTGAATATAGTAGTCTAAAACTTCTTATTCTTCTTCCTTTCTTTCCTAATTTCATTCCGAACTTCTCTAATTTCAACACTCAATTGTTCATAACTGCTATCTGGAAGATGAGATAAATTAGATGCTCTAACTGCAAAAGGAAGATTTTCAGGAATATCCCCTTCATCAATAGGATAGGGCCTATTATTTATCTTGACCAATCCCTAACCCCTAAATGGTGCAACAAAAATAGGTTTACATGGGATACTATCGTCCCCCCTCCCCCCCCCCCCCCCCCCCCCCGACTCTTGAAAAAGCCCATGCCTTTCAACAATGCTATAATATACCTACCACAAAAGATAACCTATGTCCTAGTATCATCTATCTGTCTATAAATAAAATTTGCTATCTCTATTCCTAGATCTATCTGATATCTAGAAATCATACTGTATAAACATGTCAAAACTGATTACCTTGCTATGGTTAGTCTTCTTACAACTGAGAGTGTGAGCAAGGATATGGTAGAGTAGCCTGTACTCTACCACTGAGAAAGTCGTGGTAAACAACTTTGAAGGTATAAAATCATCTCGCCTAGGATGAATCAACTGGAACTAAAATCTCTCAACAAACATATCATTAGGCTAAGAGTTGGGTAAATTGACTTCATCCTCTCATATAAACCTAGAAAATAGCCAATTTGACTCAATTCAATCATATGAATTTGTCCATAAACCTGAAATGTGAAAGTAAACATATGCCCATTTCTCTTTAACTGCAAAGTGGACAAAAAATCAATGGCTATATTTTTATAAGTAGGTTCTTTTACCTTAAATAACCAAAACCATGTTTTATCAGGAACCATCTATTAGATTCTATCATCCATTCCATACTCTTGCAAAATAGTCCAATCCATATATTGTTGATTCATGAATGTCATCCATTATAGCTTATTCCCTCTCTCCCTAGCATACTCCTAATGTGAGAGTAGATCGCTACTTGAACTTCTAGAAGACGAAGCGATTGCCATCTTCTGTTTCTTTCTCAGTTGCATCTTCTTGGGTAGCATGATGAATGCAAATCACAAATCAAAACTAAAAAAATTAGAGTGGGTATGGAAAAGTAAAATAGTGAGTGAATGTGAGATGGATTGATGGATTAAGTGTGTAGGAGAGTTAGAGTGATGGAGAGGAAAAGAGATCTAGAGAGAAAACTAAAGAGGGAATTTGAAAGAAAAAAATGAGCGAGGAGAGAGAAAACCGATGGACATGCTTTTAAAAACACTGTACACTAGTATTTACCTTTGTACGCCGACAATATACATTACCGATGTATATGCCTAGGCCTGCTGATAGGCCAGCAGCCTTAAGTGCCAACCTTAAATTCAAATTTCCTTGCTTTTCTCTTTTTTTTCATTCCTTTCTTTTTTCTTTAAGCCGGCAGCCTTGATGTCAAAGGCCAACCTAAATTTTTTTTATAATAAATAAAAAATAATTAAATAATAATGAATAAATAAATAAAAAAATAGCTTAGTTAGACATAGGTTGCCTCCCATGAAGCACTTAGTTTATAATCACTAGCTTGACTTTTCTAATCTTACTATAGGCTCTCACTCACCACCATAGTGGTGTCACTGTCCATGTTTTCTTCTTCAAAATAATATTTCAGAAGATAACCATTTACTTTGAAAGTGCAATTGTCTCCTGCCTTTAACTCAACTGTACCATAAGGGAAAACATTAGCTATTTCAAATGGTCTAAACCATCAAGATTTTAATTTACTTAGGAACAATTTCAATCAAGAGTTGTATAGTAACACTTTTTAACCAGGCATAAACTCCAGCTGTTAAATGTTCCTATCATGCCATTGCTTGGTTCTCTCCTTATAGATCCTAGCGTTTTCATAAGCTTCTTCTCTGATCTCATCTAACTGGTTCAATTAGAGCGATCACTTTTCACCTATAGCTTATAAATCAAAATTAAGGTATTTTATGGCCTAATAGGCCTTATGCTTGAGCTCTATAAGTAGGTGACGTGATTTACCATAAACGATTTTATATGAGGACATATAAAGGTTTTAAAAGCTGTCCTATAAGCCCACAATGCATCATCAAGTTTTAGAGACTAGTCTTTCCTAAATACATTGACAGTTTTTTCTAGGATATGCTTTATTTCTCTATTGGACACCTTAACTTGTCCATAAGTTTGTGGATGATATGGGGTGGCAAGTTTATGAGTGATTCCATATTTTATTAACAATTTTTGAAACTGCCAAGCAAAAATGCAACCCCCATCACTTATAATAGCCCTAAGTACCCCAAACCTGGAAAAAATATTCTTTTTCAAAAATTTAATTACCACTCTAGCATCATTAGTTTGTAAAGCTACTGTTTCTACCCATTTTGACACATAATCTACTGCTAAAAGTATATATTTGTTTGAAAAAGATAAAAGGAATGGACCCATGAAGTCTATTCCCCAGACATCAAAAAGCTCAATTACTAGAATACTCTTTTGTGATAATTCATGTCTCTTAAAAATATTCCTGGTCCTTTGGCACTAAGTACAAAACATAACATAATTCCTACAATCACTAAACAAACTAAGCTAGTAAAATCCACAAGATAAAATTTTAACTGCAGTTCTTTTCATATCAAAGTAGCCCCCTACTTCTTTAGAATAACAGTACTGAATTATGCTAAGTCATTCTATTTCAGGCACACAACATCCAATTACTTAATTAGCACAACTTTTAAAATGATATGGTTCATCCTAGAAATAAAATTTCACATCATGTAAAAACTTTTTTTTCTTTTGAAATGAGAAACCGTATGATATGATTTTACTAACCAAGTAATTGACCATATCAGCATACCAAGGTAATCCTCAGATCTCTACTACATACGATTGTTCATTAGGGAACTTTTCATTAATGGGTAGCTCTAAACACTTCAATTGTAATCTAGATAAATGATCAGTAATTACATTTTCAATTCCCTTTTTATCTCTAATTTCAAGGTTAAATTTACAATAATAAGATCAAATGAATTAACCTAGGTTTAATATCAGCTTTAGCAAACAAATATTTCAGAGTAGCATGGTCTATGTATACTCTGATCTTAGATACTATGAGATAAGGCCTAAACTTGTCATAAGCAAATATAACTACTAAAAGTTCTTTCTCTATCATTGCATAGTTTCTCTATGCCTTATTCTAAATTCTACCCGCATAGGATATAACATGAAATAACTTACCTCTCCTCTGCCTAAGTACTACTTCTACAGCATAGTCACTAGCATCATACATCATCTCGAAGGGAAGCTCCCAATTTAGTGCAACGATTACTAGTGCTGAAGTAAGCTTCTCCTTTAATAGATTAAATGTCTGCAAACAACTGTCATAAAAAACAAAAGTAGAATCTTTTTCAAGTTAATTATAAGAGATTTTAGAGAAGTCCTTAACAAATCTCTTGTAGAAGCCAGCATACCCTAGGAAGCTCCTGACTCCTTTGACTGAAGTGGGTGGTGGTAGCTTTTCTATTATCTCCACTTTGACTCTGTCAACTTCAATCCCCTTTTTTGATACCTTGTGACCTAAGACTATTCCCTCTCCTACCATGAAATGGCATTTTTGCCAATTCAAAAGTATATTAGTCTCTTTACATCTTTTGAGCACACAATCTAAATTAGTCAAACATGAATCAAATCACTTCCTAAAGACAGAGAAGTCATCCATAAATATTTCAATAAAATCTTCTAACGAGTTAGAAAATATAGACATCATGCATCTTTGAAAAGTTGCAAGTACATTACAAAGACCAAAGGGCATTCTCCTAAAGGCACAAGCGCCATAAGGACATATAAAGGTGGTTTTCTCGTAGTCTTTAGATGCAATATGAATTTGATTGTAACTAGAATAACCATATGAAAAACAATAATAATCATTCCCTGAAAGTTTTTCTAACATTTGATCTATGAAAGGGAGTGGGAAGTGGTCTTTATGAGTAGCATCATTCAGTTTTATATAATCTATGCAAACTCTCCACCTGGTCACAGTGCAAGTAAGGATTAGCTCATTATTCTCATTTTTAACCATAGTCATACCACCTTTTTTTGGCATTACCTAAATAGGACTAACCCGCTTACTATCTGAGATAGGGTAGATAATAGCTACATCCAGCAATGTGAGTACCTCTTTCTTCACTACTTCCTTGAGAGTTAAGTTGAGTCATCTTTGTGGTTGTACTATAGGTTTGCACTCAGCCTTAAGTAATATCTTGTGAGTGCAAATTAAGGGACTAATCCCCTTTATATCTGCAATGGTCTACCTGATGGCTTCTTAATGCTCTTTCAAAACTCCTAAAACTTGTTTTTCCTAGTCACCTGTCAAAGAGGAGGAGGTAATTATTGGCAAAGTATCATTTGTTCCAAGATAAGCATATTTTAAATGACTAAGTAAAAATTTAAGTTCAAGCACCGGAGGTTGCGTCAATGATGGGACTGGCTTCTACTTATTGGTGCTTAGTTCTTCATAGTATTAAGCTTTGATTTCTGACACCTATTCCCTACCTTCTTCTTCAGGCTCATCGTCATCACTCTAATCATCAAGATCCCTAAGAACTGATTCCATGGTAGCTAATCATGTTTTCTCCTCTATAGACTCACAGGTAATCTTATAAAAAATGTCAATAGTGTAACAAGATTTGCAATCATCAAAATGCTTTATAGCTTCATAAGCATTAAATGTTACATGATCGTCCATAACTCTTAAAGTCAGCTTACCTTGTTCTACGTCTATCAACGCCTACCTACTACAAGAAACGGTCTACCTAGGATCATGGGTACCTCTCTATCTCCCTCCATCTCTAAGACTATAAAGTCAACTAAGAAGATAAATTTGTCTACCTTCATCAAGACATTATCGACAATACCCCTTGGGTATTTGATATTCCTATCAGCAAGTTGCAAGGTTACATGAGTCTCCTTGCAATCTCCAAGTCTCAGCTTCCTAAAAATAGACAAGGGCATTAAATTTGTACTTGCACCTGAATCAATAAGAACCTTATCAAAGTGAAAATTTCCTATAATGCAAGAATAGTAAAACTCCCCTAATCTCTTTGTTTTCTAAGCAGGGTAGATACATTTTTCTGCAGGATCATGGAATACTCCCCTATAAGCATTACTAGCTTGTTCCCATCAATCTTTCTCTTCTTGGTGAGCAACTCCTTCATGAATTTGGCATACGAAGGAATCTGCTGAAGTGCTTCTACAAAAAGAATGTTGATTTGTAGCTTCTTAAAGACATCTAGGAATTTGGCAAATTGAGCGTCTAACTGCTGTTGCTTTAATCTTCCTGAAAAGGGGACTAGAGGAACATACGGTTTCACTTCTGGTGACTTCTATTTTGGTTCCTCTTCTACCTCCTACCCTTTTTTTACCTTTAGAATCTCCACCTTTTCTTCAACTCGTTTGTCAACTGTTTCTAGTACTATTCTACTCCTCGGCATAATAGCATTGACACCTCTGGGATTCTCTTCAGTATTGCTGGGTAAAGACCCTAATGGTCTGTTACTCAATTGTTGAGAAATCTGACTAATCTGATTCTGTAGATTTCGAATAGTCGCCTATTGATTCTCTAGCAAGGTATCAGTCTTTTCCATATAGCTCAACATGAGCTCTTCCGTTCTAGATTGATTTTGCTAAAGTGGAGTGTTCTGGGCAAGCCTTTTGCTTCCAGAATCCAAGTGGTGGTTAGAATGTATTGTTCTCATTTCTCCATGAAAAGTTTGGATGATTACGCCACCCAGGATTATATGTATTCAAATATGGTCCTTGATTGCTGCGTTGAAAATTGTTAACAAAATTCACCTGTTCTCCACTGGTTGGAGCTAAGTGATTCCTAATTAAGCACTTAAGAGTCGAATGTGATCTTGAACATAACTCACAAAAAATAATAAGGTTAGCATTAAAAGACTATGTTGAGGTAAGTTTACTTACTTGAGTAGTGATAGTTGTAATTTAAGCTGTTAATTGAGATATAGTGCTATTGTCACTGGTTATTGCCACTCCTCGCTTGCTTCTCTCATTTTGCCAGTTATGTGCACTAGAGGCCATCTCTTCTATCAGTGCACTTGCTTCATTATATCTCTTACCCATTAGAGCACCTCTAATTGCAGCATCAACTAGGGACCCCAATGTCTCATCTAGACTAAGATAGAAGATCTCAATCAAGAGATTGTCTGGTAAGCCATGATGTGGGCATTTTCTGATTGCCTCCTTAAATCTCTCCCATGCTTCATAAAGCGACTCACCACTGAACTTGGTAAAGTTAGTGATATCATTCCTTAATTTTATAATCCTAGCTAGTGGGAAAAATCTCCTTAAGAACTTCAATGAAGGATCTGCCTAAGTGGTGATAGACTCTTATGGCAATGAATGAAACAAAGCTCTAGCTTTATCCTTCAATGAAAAAGGAAAGAGCTGTAATCTGATGACCTCATCTATCACATTGTTCATCTTTATTGTATTGCAATATTGAATGAATCCTGTAATATGCTCATTAGGACTTTCAATAAGATATCCTCTAAACTAATTCATCTGAACCATTTAAATAAGGGACAAAGTCAACTCAAAGTTGTTACCCTAAATAGTAGGCCTCCTTATAGCTAAACCCATCACTGCAGGTACCATATAATCTCGTAGTGTTCGCGAAACTCCTTGTATCTAATTATTATCTTCGTTACCTACCATCTCTTCTACCCTTTTTCTATTCTCTCGCCTCAACTGATGTAATTTGCGCTCTATTTTCAAATCTAGTGGTAAAATTTCAGCACATCTACTCTTGCGCATAAAATACTTACAAAGAGAATAAAAATAAACACATCATCAACTACGCCTAAATTACCAACAAAACTAAAAGGCTTAATATTTCCAATCCCAGGCAACAGCATCAAAAACTTGATTTGCTTAATATATATATATATATATATATATATATATATATATATATAAATCACGAATACTCTAACAAGTATACTGGGTCAAAATCAAATAATATAGAGAAAGTAAGGTTATCGATTCCTCAAGGACTAAAAAATTACTAATCCTATGCTAGTTCTTATCAATATTTAGGCAATCAAAATGAAATTAATTAATTTAATAACTACTCTAAAACTATTGAAAAAAAAAATAACTATAAAAAATCTAAAATTAAGCAATCAATTAAGAATTGTAGAAAAACAAAATCCACCCTAGATTATGCCAATCAAATTGTTATTTTGTTATATAGAATAATAACTATATAGTCATTCAAGTGAAATTATTATACCTTAAAACCTAAGGATTTAAACTCCTAATTAATTAGTCAGCTCCCACATCTTCCAATTAACAGTAGACTCTGAATTACAATCATATATCTCCCGATACTATGATTGTCTAATGTCCTAAATCAATTATCCCTAATGACTTAGTGAATAATCAATCACCAAACATCACGTTAATTTCTAGATAATTTCTAATTAATTCAATTAACTCTGCTTCCATATTGATTAATCAAATCAACTAAAAATTTCTAACAAACCTTATATTAACTCTCATATCATTAGGGTTTTTAACAATTATAATCGAAATCATAGAAATTGCAATCATGAATCATCCATATATCTCTTAATCTTATAACGTCAACACAATCATCATATTAGCCATCTAGGGTTTCATCAATTCCTACAAATAAATTTAACTAGCCATGGATTTGGAAACGAAAACACAAATACTAATTGAAATTGCAAAGAAATTCATAATTAAAAGCATAAATAATTCACATAATTGCATAAGAATAATTGAAATAGATGTCACCAATTCTGTATTGGAAAAGATAATCTTTAATTACAACTTCAACTCAGTCTCCATAGCAAAAGAAAATTCTTCCCAATGATCCAAGCAATTCTCTCGAAGAATTCTTCAAAAACTAACTAAAGACTATTCTATGACTCTCTAAGTCTAAAGAAAGTGTGTTCTCTAGCCTTCTAAACTATGAAACATAAGCTATTTATAAGAAAAATTAGGGTTGAATCACATGACTCTCTTTTTTCATGAAGGTCGGCAATATAAGTGCAAGGCCGACTTATAGGCCAGTGGTGTAGCCATCAAGGGCCGCCAGTGTTCATTGTAGGTCGGCTGCCTTCAATTCCAACTTGGATATGTTGATTTGGACTTTGTTTATTTGCATAAAATTCCTCTAAATCATCCATTATTCCACTCTTAAATCCTCTAATTCTTGAAATGTCCAAATGAAAATAATTAAGCACCATTTCTTAATGATTTCTATAAATCAATAATAATTATAGCTTAATTTGCACTTTAAAACAAGAAAAATATGACTTTATCAGTCCAAGCTTACTAAAAGCTTGAAAATGGGTGGTGAGAAACACGCAAAAGAATGGAAATGAGAAGGAAAGTATGCAAACCCACGAATGACTCCAAAGGATATGATGCACTAGTGGAACTTCCAATAACTTACAACACAGCTCAATATGATGCAAGAGTTGGTCCAGTGAGGTTATTTGCCACCTAGCCTTACTTAAGGGTTAGGATAAGAGTAAAATGAGAGTAAACAAACAAGGTTTACAAAAGGAAAATATCTAGTGTATTAATGATAGTCTGGTGATCTGTGGCTTTCCTAAAGATTATACAAGAAATTAAGGAAACTTTCCTAAAAATGGAAAGACAAAAAGGGTATTGTCCTAAAGAAGTAATGTACAAAAGGGTAAAAATGAATGTTCAAGAATAATAATGATTAGTGTAGCAGATTCTTCATGTGGTCCTAGACACATAGTAGTGATGTAATGGTAACACAATTAGAAGATGCAAACAAAACAATATGATCTGGCTAGGTAACCGAATAGGGATGTCAAGTAGGCATGGACTCATTTGAGTAGGAGTGGTTGAGGATTCGTATAAGATAGGACTCTTGGAAATAATGATGCCGAGTAAGTAATTAGGTTAAGCAAGTAGTTAGGTCAAGCAAGACCGAGTTGGTGTGCGGAGTTTAGTTGTTGTTAGGGCATTCTTCTAGTCAGCACATAGTTTCCAAAGGATGTGTAGACATTCGGCACGACATAGAGAGTTAATCGACAATAAGGAGTAACTCAGCTTCGGTAGAAGTTGGCTGGAGTAAGAGGATTCTCCTTACTAGTCCCTCTAGTCTCTGGGCTTGGTTGCAGGTTAAAGGCCCAATAGCCTAATTCCTATTATCATTGGAGCTCAGCAACTTATTTGAGATTCATCCGATAAGCTAGTTTGTTCGGCAAAGTAGTATCGAAAATCAAGTCAATACAGTGCTCAATGCCTCTAAATGGTGGTAAACCTTTTGGTAACTCTTTAGAAACAAGTTGGCATATTTGTTCAATGGCTCCTTATCCTCAAGAGGTAGTTCACCCCATTCCTTCAACTCTAATAATCACTTGACTAACAAGAAGGTTGACGCATCGGCTTTAATAGCCTCTTGGAGTTCGGCTCTGCTCAGCACCAAAGCTCTCTTTGATCTATGAGCAAGTTTATCTTACAAATTGCTAACTTGACTTAGTGCCATGGAGTTTGATGTAATCTTCTTCTTATCTTTCTCAAGCACATATGTGTTCCTATATCCATCATGGACAACTCTTCGATCATAAAGCTAAGGTCGACCTAGCAGCACATGTAAGGGATACATAGGTAGTACATTATAAAGAATTTTGTTAAAATAATTCCCAGTTGAGATTGGCAGCAATACTTGCCATATGACATGTAGTACTCCTTTCTCATTTAGTCAGTACAATTTGTATGGCTTCGGACATAGGATAGTTGACAACTTCAGCTTCTTGATCAAGTCAACGAATGTTACATTGGTGCAGCTACCTCTATCTACAATGAGCATACACAACTAATCATTCATCTTACATGTGATATGGAACAAGCTCTTTCTCTACACCTTCTCATGTGAGGGTTCCAAACTCATTATACATCGGATAACTAAGATCAATTGATCCAAGTCCTTAGCAAACACATCTTCCTTAACTAGTTCATTCTCTTGAGAAGTTTCTTTCTCGAGAATGGTCTCTTCTTCAGGTTATTCGTCAATAATATCTACTTTAAGCTTCGAGACGTCTCCCTTGTTGACCATAGTTTATCGATTTGGACACTAAGCAGCCATATGTCCAAACCCCTAGCGCTTTAAGTACTTGATCTAGCTTGTCTTCTTACTAAACCCTTATCTATTCTCATATGTTCAAGTCGGCATGTTACTGTCAGGTCAGTCCTTACGCTCATTTCGGACATCTAGCTTTCTAGTGGGCTTAATACTTGCCTGAGCTTGGTAACTTCCTTAGCCAAGTTGGCTCATTAGGGGTCGAGTCAGCATTTTGCTTCTTCCCTACCTTTTTATTCATTGGGCTATTCATATAGCCTCATCCATTATAGTAAATTATTAAAGTTCCACAATGTCTCGAATATCACTCCTCAATCTAGTAAGGAACCTAGAGGCTATTTGTGCTAGTAATTCCTTCACTTCATAGCGAATCGTAAGCATTTAGAATTCTTAAACATACTCGTCAACAGTTCGGCTTCCTTGTCTTAGCTCTTGAAGCCAAGCAAAATTGTCTTGTAAATAGGTGTCCGGCACAAATCTATTTCAAAGTATTCTCTTCAACTCAGGCCAAGTATTAATCTCTCGATATCCCTCTAATCATCTCATGACCTGAAAGTTCTTCCACCACATGGTGGCATATCCTAAAAACTCGACAACAGCAATCCTTACTTTCTTATAGTCTTCATACTAGTAATAATAAAAAACACACTTTGTCTTTTCTACCTAATCTAAATAATCATCTACACTTCTAGACCCATTGAAGCTCAGGATTTGAAGCTTTACATGGTCGACAACTCAGGGTGCTTGAGCTTGTTCTTTCTCATCATATTCTTCCCCTTCATCTTCATCCAGATTTCCCAATTGATCCTACTTTTCACTAGTCTACCTACTCCTCTACCTTGAACTTATCGAATGGGATTCTAACCTTTAGCAGGTCGAGCAACTTGTGGGGTATTATGCACTACCTTAGCAGTTCGGTAAGCCAATGCATGAATAGCTTTAGTTAAATTAACTAAGAGGTTAGCCACCTCATCAAGTCTCTCGTTTGTACTCTTAAGGGTGCCTTAGGATTATCGGCCATAATAGACAACACCACTATTGTCATCCCCAATACCGACATTAATACTCAGGTTTGTCATTCTCCTCAGCAAATTCGATTCCAATCTTTAAGTCTGAGCTACAATTGACACTATTTCTCTAAATCTAACAACATAGTACACTCTTCATGCTAATAATCAGCTAAGTAGTAGTACAGTAACAATACTGACGAATAAACTGCTAACATAGAACTTGCTCTATTTTCAAGTGTTTGAAATAGGGTAAAATAGGGTAAACTTGAAAATAACCACTTCTACTCCCTCACTTACTAAAATACTTCCACAGAACCTCTATGCAACTTAGACACACTGCTATAAGAAGCACTACTTCACAAATAACAAACATACTTACCTAAATGAAACCTTTACTTTGATACCAAGATGATACAGACAGAAGCTAAGAACAGACAAGGTCCATCACGAGGATGGGTCTAAGCTGGTCGAAAGCTTGAAATGAGTGATGGAGTGCATGAACTAACATAAAAGAAAGAAAGTAAGCAAACCTATGAATAGCTCTAAACGATATGATGCACCAGTGAAACTTTCGAAGACTCACAGTATAGCTCAATATGATGCACGAATTAGTCTAATAAGGTTACTCGCCACTTAACCTTACTTAAGGGTTAAGATAAGAGTGAAGGAGTAAACAAGCTATCGAGAGCAATGTTCACAAAAGGAAAAAGATTCAATGTATTAATGATGATAAGATGATGTGCAATTATATGTATAGTAGGTATTTATACCCGAAAAATTAAGGCAACTTACCTAAAACTCGAAAAGACAAAAAGTGTATTATCCTATAGAAGTAATATATAAGGAATACAAAAGGGTAAAAACGAATATTTACAAAAAGTAATGATTAAGTGTAACAGATTCTCTAAGTGAGCTTAGATACGTAGCAGTAGTGTATTACCAATGCCCTTGTAAGATGCGAACAAATCAGTACGATTAGGATGGGTGGCCAAGCAAGGGTACTGGGCAATAATGGACTCGTCCAAGAAGGAGTAACTAAAGACTTGCGTAGGATCTCTTAGTCTCTCAATATCAATGTTGCTAAGCTGTGGGTCAGCTCGGATATGCTGGGTAGGAGTGAGTGAAAGGGCCAATTTATCCACAGAGCAATTGTCCATTCAGCAAATAACTTCTGAGAGACATGAAATCACTCAATTTGGCATTAAGAATTGATTAACAAACATGATCAACTCGGCCTTAGTAAGAGTTGGCTAAAGCAGGAGAACTCACCACATAAGACCTTCGAGGCCTCGAGCTCAACTGCGAGTTAGGGGTCCAGTAGCCTGATTCCTATAAAAAAAACACTACATTAAGACAATCTCATATTATGGATCTTAGATGCACTATAAATGGAGTTTAGGATATCTAATCTTCCTTTGGCTAAGCATGTTATCCTTATCTTACTTTACATGATCAAGGTATCTCTTATCAAAGCCAGATTATTTCTTACTAATGTGCTTAAGAGCTCATTAATCACTAGGGCTTACCATAGGAAAGGAAGTAACCAAGCAAGTCCTTCATAATAACAAAGAAAATGTGAATGAAGAAGCTATAACACACGGTAGCTTACGTGAAGCTACTTGGAGGATATAACTCACTAACGAACACAACACAACTCAATACTTCGCTTGATATGACAAACAAGCTAATATTAAGGTCTACTCACCATTAATCTTGAGCTACTCAGTAAGATTAGATAAGAGTGTAAAATGGTTATACTTAGAGAGGAATATCTTACAAGAACTAAAGTGTATTCAATATCCATAAGGAATGTTTGATGATCTAGCTACAAAGAAAAAGGGACTATTTATAGTAAGTCCGAGCAACATTACTAATAAGGGAAATTACAAAAAGAATAAAGAGAAAAAGAGATTCCTAGTATATATGTAAGGGGTAAATAAGACAAATGATGAAAAGGAAAAAATAGTATAATGTTAGAAAAATGGACAGGTGGTAGCTCATCAATGGGTCTATAATAGGGAATTTTTGGGTGCAGCTGCTCTAGGTCATGATGTAGCAACTATAAATAGGCAGCATCAAGAGTTGCCAAGACGAATAAGGAATGCCGCTAAGTAGTAGTAGTAGGCTAAAAGAGAAGTGCTCGTTGAGTAAGGGCCGAGGCCTTGCTACATGTCAAGTTGGTTTCGACACCTAAGGGTCTGAGTGATCAAAATAGGACTTGGTATGTAGAGACTTCGGCCTTAGCCCTCAGTAAATCGATCTCAGCAAGTGAGTGGTTAGCATCTATACAAGGAGTAAAACTGAGCAGGGTGTACCTAAGTTAAGCTTGCAAGGAGTTCGCCCACTGTTCCTCTATGTATTGTGTCTAATCCTCAGTAGGCTAATGAGAGAAAATCCTCCTGGCAAGAGACTAAAGACCTTATAGGCACGCACAAGTAAGAGAGTCAGAGGTTGGTAATCCATCACTTGTTGTCTTATTGGAGAAGCTTTTCATCCAATCAATGCCACTTCGTATCTTGGATTTTGGAAAACGTATGATCGTATCGAATATCATAGGTGTTCTTGGTAACATAATTTAATCATAGCCATTAGATTTCTATAAGGGCAGTGTGATCATATGGATAGAAACTATTCGTAAGCATATTTTACATGGATCTCAAAATTTATACTCAACTTCTTGTCTTTTTTATGTCCCCTACCTCATTCTCTTTCCCTTTCTTTTTGTCACAATTTCCACCTTCAATCAATCGCATTTTCATCATTCTTAACTAGCACCTTCTTCTTACTCCTTCATTTCAACAATTTCCCTTTTCTTCTTCGTATAAATTCCCAGTTTTCTCTCCTCTTTTCGTCCTTTGTTTATCTCAAGTATCTTGTTAAGGTAATCATGTCTGGATTATAATCAGACGACTTGACCAATGCCTAGTGATGAAGCTAAGAATTAGCTACTTTGCATGCAGTAGACAATTCACCTCCTCATGAAGAACCCACCAATATGATGGACATAGAGAACAACTGCCCTTAGGATTCATTAGGTCTCACTAGTTCAATTAAAACTTGCGCCCTTAAAGCTTAGAGGATCAAGAAGCTTCCTTTTGATGAATATCTATACAATAATGAAAGAAGTTCTCCTACTAATTCACTATACTCAAGTTTAGAATATGATTTGGGCCTTAATGGTATTGCAAGTACAATTACTAAAAAGAAGTTTAATGCCCTGATACTTAACTTTCGATCAACCCCCCAAAGTTAGAGAATTGAGAGGTCCCAACCTCACAAACACATCACTTCATTAGGTGAACAAGAATTTACACTCTTCAAGAAGTATTTCAAGGTCAATTGACATTTCCCTTTTCCCTTTTTGAAAGATCATTTTTTATATACCACCGTATCTTCCTATCTATGTTAACCCTTAACTCATATAGATTGATGGTTGGCTTCGAGTATATTTGTGAGAATTTGGAAGTTAGAGTTACTATAACCCTGCTCTGTTATTTTTTTTCATAATAAAAAAGGGTAATGGGTGGTTTTACATCAATGCTCGACCTCGGAAAAATTTTTTGATTGGATTGATGATTGGAAAAAGAAATGGGTTGTGGTTAGGTTGAAAATTGACTTAGACTTCCCCACAATATTAAGCCAACCCATCAAACAAACTAATATTAAAAAGTTGCTCCCCAATAACCAAGCAGCCTATGATAATAATTAGTTCCTCTAAGATGCTAATACCATTATAAATAAATATTCTTGTAGAGCTCTGATTTTCCCCATTGATGAAGTCAAGGCACTAGAAGGTGCTAGTGTGGTCCAAGGCAAGGACATCGAGGGCATTAATGAAGCACTATAGTTGAACAAGGTACATGCCATTTGAGATTTCATAGTGCTAAGTAGGCTTACAAGAGGAAGGACTTTCATATCTACTTTAAAGGTTGAGTGGTCTTTCTTACCTGTGCTCGGCACAGCATCTATAAGTTATCCTATCTTAGTTTTGGTGCTTTATCAACCTAATTACTTAATTTTTCTATGCAAAAATGCCGATGAAAGATCATGATTTGATTAACCCTTTTGGCTGGTTGAAGGTGGGCACTATAGGAAAGAAGTATGGGACATGAAGAAAGCCTCAATGAAAGCTACCACCACCGCCATCAAAAAGCCTTAGTGATGTGCCTCAGAAGAGGGCTTACCATAGCGTGGATAGGTCTTGTGGAGACAGCTATCAAAGAAAGGAAGAAGATGGGTTTCGATGGAAAAACACAAATGAAAAGGTTAAGCTTCGTAAGCTACTAATGGATGTGACTCATCGTTCAAGCACTTATAAACCACTATGTAGCCGAATATGACTCACTAATTAGAAATAGTGAGTTGCTTACTAACACAACCTTATTCAAGGTTGCTATATAAGTTGGGTTTGGTAGGTTGTCAATGTTGAGAAGAAAACATGAGGAGAAAAATTTCAATCAATAAGGCAGAAAATCTGATTATAACAAAATGATAAGAAACTATTTATATTGGTTCCTGCTAAGGTCCCTTTTACTAGCTAATTTACTAAAATGGATAAGAAAAATTACACATACAATTGTAAAATGGAGAAGTACAATATCATAATCCTTTGAGAAGCAGAATATTATAAGTATCAAGTATATGTGTGCTTATAGGAACATGTGTCGAACTTAGAGTGGAGGGTGCGCCTGCAAATGACAAATCCTGACAAGTGATGTTAAGGTTAATATATTGAGGACCTTCTGTCAAGTTAAGCCTTTCGTGGTAGGTTAAGCTCTCAGGGATAAGTGGTGTTAGTGCCTCTTACGAGATAAGGCTTATCAAAGTAATATTCCAAATAAGTTAAGAAGTCTAGGAGTTACCATCTTAGAAAGGAATGCTTCCTTAGCAAAAAGGACAAACAAACTATCTCCTAGAGAGGATGGACCCTACAGGATCCTAAGGCACATAAATGATAATGCCTATGAGATTAAGTTACCCAAAGGTTTCAGAGTGTCTATCACATTTAATGTCGCCGATCTAACTCCATATGTGCCCGATGATAACGAAGACTAAGATTTGAGGGCAAATCTTCAACAACCCTAAGGAACTAATGAACTGCCGACCATCGATCCCATTACTCGTACACGCCTCTAAGGCCTCTAATCCCTTACTCAGAGAATTCTCTCTCAACAACTTGCTGATGATGAGAAACTATATAATGAAGGAGTGTGGCTGAACTCCTTGAGCACCTCACATTGTTATCTATTGATCTATACTCTTAGTCATGATGATGCCGACCATTCCCTTACTAAGGACCTTGTACCAAGTAATCGAACCAACTATTGCTAAGAGATTCTTGACGAGCGACAAAAGACTCACTTAACTGTTGAGTAGTTTTTCTCTCAGCATATTACCATTTCTCTCGTCGACTTCTTCTCCTCTCGACTCCTTTATTATCGTAACATCTTAGGCCCCCTTGCTTGCTGTGTCCAAAGAATCTTCATACGGGACCAATGTTACACTACTACCTGTCCACCTCATCTGACATTACATTACTTTTCCATTTTTTGTCTTTTGTCCTTTTTACCCTTTTTCATATGTACTAGGAATTCCCTTTTTGTATATACTTTCTTGTAATTTCTTTATTTGTAATGTTGCCTTAGGGACTACTATAAATAGTCCCTTTTCCTTGTAAATCGCAAATAACTTGACAATTAGACATTAAATATTCTGTTCTTATGAGATAACCCTCTCTAAGTCCAATTTTCATACTATTATCTAATCTTACTAAGTAGCTCAGGATTAGTGGCGAATGGACCTTGACATCAGCTTATGCATTATATCAAGTGAGGTGTTAAGTCGTGTTTGTTCGCTAGTGTGTCATATATTCCGAGTAGCTTTACGTCAACTACTCCAGTTCTTCTATGGACTATTTCCATCCATTTTTCTTCAATATTTCGAAGGACTCATTTAGTTCAAATTTGCTACGGTAAGTCCTATTAATAACTAAGCTCCTAAGCACACTAAGATGGCACACTTTATGCCCTGCTTTATTA
The DNA here is from genome assembly GCA_024138015.1 of Lumnitzera littorea. Taxonomy (NCBI): domain Eukaryota; kingdom Viridiplantae; phylum Streptophyta; class Magnoliopsida; order Myrtales; family Combretaceae; genus Lumnitzera; species Lumnitzera littorea. The sequence goes on from JAMXBB010000003.1 coordinate 31,892,285, forward strand.
TTAACGATGCTTCGGCTATTACTTCTCTCTTTTTGTAAGAGATCATTCAATTACACGGTGTACCGAAAAGTGTAGTCTCAAACAGAGATCCAAAGTTCCTAAGCCATTTTTAGAGAACTCTATGGCATCAGATGGGGACTAAACTACTATATAACACTTCTTATCATCCCCAAATTGATGGCCAAACAAAGGTAGTCAATCGTACTTTGGGATCACTGCTCCAAGCTGCAGTATGGAACAACTTAACTGAATAAGATGTCTATCTACCAATGGTAAATTTCGCCTATAACCGAACGATACATGACACCACCAAACAGACCCCCTTCGAGGTCATCTAGGGTTTTAATCCTGAACTACCTGTTGATCATGCCCTTATACCCTTACCCGAGCAAGAGGATCCTAACGCAAGAGCTCGAGCCCAATCCCTATAGTACATCTATGAGAAAGTTACTTGACAAATCAACCAAGTTGCCAAGAAAATGTAAAAAAGAGCCAAGGGGGAAGATGTTAACATAGTTTTAGCCTGAAGACCTAATATGGTTACACTTAGGCAAGGAGAGGTTCCCAAATAGAAGAAAGAATAAGCTGTCCACCCGAGTTGAAGGCCCTTTTAATATCCTACAGAAAGTCAATGACAATGCCTATAAGCTGGAGCTACCTGACGATTATGGGTTTCTGATACCTTCAACATTGTTGACCTCAGTCCCTATCACCCTAAAGGAACACTGAATGAGGACCAGCTGGATTTAATCCCAAATCCAAATCAACTAGGAGAGAATGATAGGAATCAAGGTATTAGACCCCCTAACTTGCAACTGAGCCCAAGGCCTTAAAGGTTTGACACTGTAAGTTCTCCTACTCCAACCAACTCCTACCCAAGCTGAGCTAATCATGTTTGCTGATCAATTCCTAATGATAAACTAAGTGATTTCATGTCTCTTAGAAGTTATTTGCTAAATGGATGATTGCTCTACCAATAGACCAACCCTCTCACTCACTCCTGCCTAGCATATCCGAGCCGACCTACAACTTGACAACATTAATGTCGAGAGGCTGAGAGATCCTACATGAGTCCTTAGCTACTCCTTCTTGGATGAATCCACTACTGCCTGGCACCCCTACTCGACTACCTATCTTAATCATACTAATTTATCCATATCTTACGAAGGCATCGCTAATACACTATTGCCATGTGTCTAGGCTCACTTAGAGAATCTGTTACACTTAATCATTGCTTTTCCATGAATATTTGTTTTTACCCTTTTATATTCCTTATACATTACTTCTTTAGGACAATACCCTTTTTGTCTTTTCCATCTTTGCCCTCCTTGTACATGTACAGTAGGTATAAATCTGCACATCATCTTATCATCATTAATACACTGAATCTTTTTCCTTTTGTAAACATTGCTCTCAATAGCTTGTTTATTCCTTCACTCTTATCTTAAGCCTTAAGCAAGACTAGGTGGTGAGTAACCTTACTGGACCAACTCATGCATCATATCAAGTTATGTTGTAAGTCCTCGAAAGTTCCACTAGTGCATCATATCCTTTAGAGCTAATCATAGGTTAGCTTATTGTAAACCCTGGAAATTTAACCTTTTAGACATGGTACCATAGATGTTTCCCTAAGTTAACAAAATCACATAAAATGAAAAATAATTAAAATTTTAAATTCAAAACTTAAAACAAATATGAAAGACCCTATTATACGATTTAAAAACCCTAATCATACACGAAAAACTCTAATCCCTACATGCGTATACTTTTAAAAATGTGAACCTAAACTTAATAGAAACTATAAATATTAAATTGTAAAATTTTTAAACTTTATAAATTATCTTAATGCTTGAAAAGCCATAAATCAATAAAATTATCATTAATTTCATGAAATCATATGAAATTGATAATGAACGATCAAAGATAATTTCAAATAATAATAAACAACAAAACTAAACTAGTTAAAAGAATAAATTAATAAATTTACAAAATTAATTTTTCATGTGTACATAAGTAATCCCACAATATGCATATATATATATATATATATATATGTTGCATAATAAAATATATGTCTAAATGTACCTTTTTCTTACTAATACACTAACCAAGCATATTATTATTATTATTATTAACCACATGTAACATATAATGTATATTATACTATACTTATACTAAGTATTATACATGTGCTATACTGGATATCTTGCTCTATTCTAAGTACAATTCATCGTACCCTTACCCCTCCCTACATTGTCTAATTTGAAATGACTAATTCCTTATTTTCTTACAAGGCCATATCCTATCATTTTATCAAGGAAAAAAGACAAGTCAAATCAAATCAACATCATTTTTTTTTTCCACTACACCATTGGTTCATTTTGCTACTCTTTCCTCTCCTTTATTTATTTTTTTTTATTTTATTCACTTTGCATAAACTAAATGCATTAAAACACTCTTCCATGTCCTTCATAAACCCATAAATTTACTTACCTAGTTTGTGCTATGAAATCAAGTGCCACAAGCAAATTATTATAACGCATTCCTAAGAATAACAATCTTAAATAATTAAGCCAACCGAACCTTAAGCTCCTAAGTGTAAGTTGAATACTCTCGAAATTGTGAAAAATCCTAAAATATACTTAAACTCACTAGAACTCTAAACCCTAGGATAATTAAGAACTTATGACCTTAAATAAATAATTAAAAATATAATTTGAATAAATTTTATTCAACTCTAGAAAATTATAAAATTTCTTAAGAAGCAAATCATAACCCACAAATTAATTTAAGAACCAAGCCATAAAAGAATTACATTTAAGACCATTCTTTTATTTTCCCTTATAAGTTATGTTACACATGGATAGGTAAACCAACCAATCACATTAAATAATTTATCATTTGGGAGTTAGAATCACCTATCACTTGATAACCTATCAAAAGCTAATGATAAGACTCTTTCCATATATCACCATAACCTATATTACATAAAGACAAGTTATCGCATTATTTTGTCATCTCAATTTTCAAATAAGTGACAAGACAACACAATGCTCTATTTGTCCCCTACAATGGCCAGTTGGAAAAGAAAGAAGAGGAGGAGCATGCCTTGTCATTTAACCATCAAACCAATTGTCTTTCACATCTACTATTCACCCACCCCATATTGCTTACATCGTCAAATTATTACAAAGCAAGACTTTTATGATAAGTTTAGATACATTAAAAGGAGCTTTATGGATGCATTTTCTCACCCTTTTGAATCAATACACTCTCTCCTCTTTTCCCTCATCTTTCATTTCCTTTTTCTCACTTCAAACACAAAACAAAAGAGAAAACCTAACTCCATAAAATCTACACATTGCTGCCACTTCTTTTGCTTCTACACTTACAGCATAAACATTGTTTTGTTACCTTCTTTGTCAACTTTAAAAGCCATTTTAGGAGTCTTTGGAATATCCCTAAAGCTTACCCTAAACATCAAGATCTTAGTTATTAAAAGAACTTGCAAGAAGAGGAAGGAAAGCAAGGAGCTAAGAGAACTCTTAGTTGCACAACTACCCATTTTTATGCTTTAAGGACGAGTAAGTTTATTTCCTTATTAAAGTGCTTTAGTATGCCATGTTAGGAGACTACATTTTTATGAAAATATTGGCATAAACATAAGGTGATAAAATAGCTAGATCACTTTAAGAAATAAGCTTATAAATCTTTTATATGAAAGTTAGAATATGAGCATACTAAGTTGGTCTTTTGTAAGATACATGTTTAGCACTTAGAATAAAAGTTTCTAAGTTGAGAAATTCATAAAATATATGTATGGAAGGGGAGATAACATGCTGGACATGTAGAGTATGCAAGGTGTTTAGATGTTATTTTTACTTCATGTGGTCACATATGCTCAAATCTAACTTTAGATAAAGGAAAATTGATTACATGAAGTTTTTATTAAGAAACCAACTTTTTAAGATATGAACTATGGCGTAGAGTTTATAATAAGTACGTGATCTATCATTTTTATGTAGTATATAAGCTAAATAATTACCTCATGGAAGAGAAGTTGAGTTGGAGTTGTAGTATGAGTAGCATAGGTTTATGATCTAACACCTAAACTTAAGAAAATAATAAAACAAGTCGAAAAACCAAGTAGATGACCTTTAAACCAAACAATCCAGATTTGAAACTACAAGAAAAGTCACTTTAAAATATAATAAAACCAAATAAATAAAATGAAAAGACCAACCAAAACAAATATAATAAGTGTATAAAGCCTATAACTTAATGTCATGACCTTAAAGGGAGCCTAGTAGGATTACCTAAAATTTCCATAACATGTATGCACCCATGATATGAAAATTGCCTTACAAGTCAGAGATTGCAAGACTCTAAATGATTAATCACTAAGGTTACTGATTTTTAAGTAAATAATTTACTGTAAAATACAAAGATAAAATACTATGGGTGTTCGATATCCCACAATTCCTTAGAACCGCAAAGAATCAGTATCCCCTACCAAATAATAAAATAGGATATATCAATATTATAAAAGAAATACAAGAAAAATTAAATTATCAACAAAGGTTGCTTATGTATCATCTAAAGAGTACTCAACTATTCCTAATACTAAGATACATATCTTCATCTCATACTCGGCACTCGAGACTTATCCCAATCCCAATGTAAGTAAACCTGCAAAAGAAACTATGAGGAAGTGAGCATATAATAGCTCAGTGAGTTCGTTCCTCACTACTACCGTTCAAGCAAGTTATCATACATTATTATCGCACATGCAAGCAAGCTATCTACATACAAAATGAATGCAGGCGCGATAAATGCAAGCAACACATCCATAGGAGTCCGGAACTATGAAAGGTATAGAATTATATTGTCTACACTTCGATTATCCCCTGTACTTACCCGTACATGGCACCTCAGCTTACCCGCATGAGGCTACCTAGGGGCCTCACTCCACTAAGCTGCACTAAGCTGCACTCGACTATTACCCTAGCCGAGAAAGATTTCAATTCAAATAGGAGGATTCCATTCTAGGACTATTCACCCTCCAAGGCTCCTTGGGCACAACTTGCGAGTCCATCTCACAAGCTAAAATTAACCAAGGCCTTACAAGCACGATAAACAGAGTCCTCTCGCTATCAAGTAGAGAACCCATGCTAGCTTTGCCTTAACGATAAAATACCATTTTTGGCATACAGCCCTTATTAAATTCATACAAAATACGTTTAAGATTAAGAAAACCTTTTTCCAAAAATACCTTTTTCAACATTTTGCAAGGCTAGCACTCTCCATCCATACATTTACTAGGTCATAGACATGCAACAAATAGAACCGGTTATTTGGGTCAGATATTTATATTTATCAATTTTAAAAAAAAAGTAATCACATAGATGATGGCATACGAGCAGAACAATCATTCAAACATACAAGCAACAGCAAGCAACAAAACATCATNTATTATTCAATTTATGTATTTATGCAAATATACATGTATTAGTAATGTTATATGTAGAAAAATAAATACTATATTTATATGTGTACATACTACATATTATACATCTATACTACTAAAATAATTACTTACCTATTTATTTAATTTCTCTTCTTCTTTTCCTTCTTCTTTTCCTTCTTCTTTTTCTTCCTTCTTTCTCTCTTTTTTTTTTCTCACGGTTTTGTTTCCAGCTTTTCTAGTTTGTGCAGAATTTTTTTTTTCCAAATTTTCTTTCTTTTATTCACATAATGTTAGCTTACAATTTAAGCTGAAATTTATCCAAATCTTTATTTTCATTTTTCTCTTATTTTCCACTCAACATGTAGCATTTCTTTTCTCTCACGTAGGCGGCTAAATTTGGTTTTCATTTTGCTGATTTTTGTTTTGGTTTTGTGCAGGACGTGAGATAGAATTGAGGAAAGGAAGAAAGAAAAGAGATAAATTGGAAATAAAAGAAAAGAAAAATGAAAATTATTAACAAATATATGTAATTTTTCGAATCATATAAATTATAACGATTCTCCTCGTAAATTAATTTTCAAATTTTTGTGAAATTTTATCAATTTAATTAATACCTGTTACAGTTATAATTTTTACAAATTATTGTAGCGATTTTGTTAAAATTTAGTGCGACTAGGCGTTTTAGTCAAAAATTACATTCGGCTATGATTTTATCACTATTGAGTAATATTTAATTATTTTATAGGTTTATATTTATAATTTTAGGGTTTCGATCAAATTCGAGTTCAATTTTGGTTAATGTTGTGCAAGTCAGTTTTTAGGGTTTTAGTATGCGATGTAGGGTTTTGATCAATTTCTAAGGTTTTTACTACTTATAATATATTTAGATTTATGATTTATTAAATTTTTATCTTACTTGGCTTTAATAACTCTTCAAGTTATTTCTAGTATTAGGATTCACTTCTACTCTTAAATAGCTAAATTTACAAGGTTTACACTTAAAACCGAGCCTAAAACACTCAAAACAAGCTCAGAACTCCAAAAGCATAGCAATCTCCTCCTTTTTGATAAGGATAAAATCTTATAAATTACTCTTTAATAGATGCTCCCCCTTAATAGATGCTCTCCCTCAATAGTTGTAAAGAATGTCAAAAAAATAAACACCTAAGAATATTCATCCTTGGTTTTGGAATTCATGTCCATGATTTAAAATTTACATGCTAAACTTCACATTCACTTAGTTTGGACACTTTTAAGCACATTCAATTTGTTTACATAAATTACATGATGATCTTCATTTTGTAAACAAATCCATTTAACAAATTATTGGATGACTCGAATTCTTCTCCCCCTTTGGCCTCATTAAAAGGATGAGAATCCAGGCAATAAAGGGTAAGAAGAAAGTGAGATGTGTTATGACACGAGCTAATAGACAAACAAGAGCAATACTACAAGTAGCATAATACCAACACCATGATGTGACAATGCCAAAAATAGAAACGAGATCAAACTAAGCTTATTTAAACAACATAATAACCAGAAATGTAGGCAGTACAAAAAACTAGAATAACCAGAATAGAGAAGCCTAGGTTCATACAAAGGAGAACTAGAGAGGGCCAAAAGGCTAAGAGCCGTCTAAAGCAATAACATAGGTAAAAGCCAAAGGCCAAGTCTTAGTACAATGACAAAAAGGAAACAAAAGCTAAGCATCTGAAGGTGGAGAAGAGCTACTAGATAACTTGGGAGGAGGTGGTGGTAGCTAAGCATAAGGACCCGAAGTTGGTAGAGGGAAGGGTTATGGGAGATAGAAAGTTAGGGTTAAGGTTAGTAGAGTAAGGGTTTGTTGTAGAAAGAGAGTAAGGAGAGGTGAATGGTGGTGAAGAACAGAAGGAGAGAGGAGTAGTGGTAAAGATGGGTAAGATTAGTCAAAGGAGGAGAATGGGGAGTACAAACGGTAGGAAGGAGGGAAGAAATGAAGAGGAAAAAGATCGAGCCCCCCTTTTTTTATTTTTGCTGTAACAGAGTGAATCGTTCAGACGGTCCTAGAGAACTATTCGGACAATTAATAATAGAAAACCAATTACAACTGTTAGAACCGTACCCACGGTGTAGAGGAACCATCCGGACTGTTCGATGGGGTATTATGTGGTCAAAACCCTTGATGCAATCGTGCCTACGGTTCGAAGGAACCGTCCTAATGGTTGCATGCAAAAGTAAAAAAAAAAACAAAAAAACAAAAACAAAAAGAGACCTGTTGAGACCATCCAAATGGTTTAGACTATAACCGTTCAAACAATATAAGGAATTATTCTGAGGTCAAGATATCTAAAGTAATTGTGCACACAGTTAACACTACTGACTGATTGGTAGACTATATTTCTTCAATAATTTACTTAGAAAGAGAATTAGCTTGGGAATTATTGATTATTATTATAGGATAGACATTTAAAATAACTATTTTAACCAATTTGTGATCTTAGTGCAAGCTAAAGGATTGAAAAGAGATATGTCCCTATGAAAAATGAAAAAAAAAAAAAAAAGAAGAGAGGAAGTTTGCGCAAAAACATAACAAATGATGGAATTCGTACAACAAGCCTACTTAATCAAATTTTGAGATTGAGGAAGATGTACCAAAGTCACTATCCCAATTTATGGGTCTTAGCACTTATCTTGCTTAATCATGCCTAACTCTCTTCTTAAGGTACAAAAGAAATCTTCACTTAAGGGTTTAGTCAAAATATCAGCTATTTGACTATTTGTATCTGCAAACTCTAAGCACACATCATTATTTTGATCATGATCTCTAATAAAATGATGTCGAATCTCAATATGCTTGGTCCTTGAGTGTTGGAACGGATTTTTGGTTAGGTTAATGGCACTTATGTTATCACATCAAATTGGGATGTTGGAAAAAATGAGCCCATAGTCTTGTAATGTTTGCTTCATCCATAGAATTTGTGCGTAACAACTACCGATAGCCACATATTCAGCTTTAGTAATTGAGAGTACTATAGAGTTTTGTTTCTTAGAGTATCAAGATACTAAAGAGTTTCCTAGAAAGTGACAAGTATCACTCATGCTTTTCCAGTCAACTTTGCATCCGGTAAAGTTGGCATCGGAATATCCCACAAGATCGAAAGAAGTATATTTAGGATACTACAAGCCGATTTCAATAGTGCCCGCTACATACTTGAAGATGCGTTTTACCACATTCAAGTGAGACTCTTTTAGGCAAGATTGAAATCTTGTACATAAACAAATGGCGAACATAATATCTAGTCTAGATGCGATTAAGTACAATAGGCTTCCTATCATGCCTCTATAAAGCTTTTCACAAATGGATTTACCATGTTCATCTTTGTTTAGTTTTAGGGTTGTGCTCTTAGGAGTAGGTCTAACTTTATAATTATCCATTTTAAAACGTTTCAAAAGCTCTTTTGTATACTTGGATTGATTTATAAATGTTCTATTTTCAGTTTACTTAACTTAGAGACTTAAGAAATAATTGAGTTCTCCCATCATACTAATTTCAAATTCCTTCTTCGTACACTCTACGAATTCATTTAGAAGATGCATACTAGTAACTCCAAACACAATATCATTAACATAAATTTGAACAATCAATGTATAGGAATTGTGATTTTTAATGAATAATGTTGTGTCCAACTTTCCTCTTATAAAGCTATTTTCTATTAGAAAGCTACTAAGCCTCTTATACCAAGCTCTAAGAGCTTGTTTAAGTCCATAGAGAGCTTTGTTAAGTTTACAAACATGATTGGTTAACTTATTATGCTCAGAACCCAGAGGTTGTTTTACATACACTTCTTCTTTGATAAAGCCATTTAGGAAAGCACTTTTAACATCCATTTGAAATAGTTTGAAGTCTTTATGAGCCGTCAATGCCAAAAGCATCCTAATGGCTTTTAGCCTAGCAACCAGGGCAAAGGTCTGATCAAAATCTATCCCTTCTTCTTGATTATAGCCTTTAGCAACTAACTTAGCCTTATTTCTAGTTATTATACCGGTTTCATCAAGTTTGTTTCTATAAACTCATTTTGTTCCAATTACTGGTCTATCACTAGGTCTAGGTACTAAATCCCATACTTCATTCCTAATAAATTGATTAAGTTCCTCTTGCATTACTTGTATCCAACATTTACCTTTTAAGGCTTCATCAATATCCTTAGGCTCAACATAAGACAAAAATATTAAGTTGCTTATATTTCTAAGGGAAGATCTTGTTAATACCCTATTTGAAGGTTCTCCAGTAATTAGTTCTTTAGGGTGATCTTTAACATATTACCATTCTTTAGGAAGATTCAAATTTGATTGATTTGTATTAATATCTTCCCTAAAAACATCCTTATTAATAGCATTGTTTTGGTCATTGTTTAAGTCTAGCCTATCCAAATGAGCACTTGCATCATTCATTTCATGATAGGATCTATTATGTAATGAAGGTAGAGAATCATCAAACACAACATGTATAGATTCTTCAACAACTAGAGTTCTTTTATTAAATATTCTACATGCTTTGCTTGTTAGCGAATCTCTAAGAAAAATAGCCTCATCCGATTTAGAGTTGAATTTTCCTAGTTGTTCTTTACCATTATTGAGTACATAGCACCTGGTACCAAAAGGGTGAAAATAAGAGATATTAGCCTCCTTATGTTCCAAAGTTCATAGGGGGTTTTCTTTAAAATTGATCTTACGAAAATACGGTTTGAAATATAGCATGCGGTGTTAATGGCTTCCACCAAAAAATACTTTTACAAATTGTTTTCACATAACATCGTTCTAGCCATTTCAATTAGGGTCCTATTTTTCCTTTCAGCAACTCCATTTTGTTGTGGAGTTATAGATGCCAAAAAGGGTGTTCTATGCCATGTTGATTACAAAAAGCATTCATTTCAAAGGTTTCAAATTCTCCTCCATGATCACTTCGAAGAGAAGTAATTGTAAATTCTTTTTCATTTTGGACTTATATTTAAAGAACACATAATTTGTTTCATCCTTAATTATGAGAAAATAAGTCCATGTATATCTAGAGAAATCATCAACAATGACCAAAATATATCCTTTCCTACCTAAACTTAACATTTGTGTAAGGCCAAATAAGACTAGATGTAGTAATTGTAGTGGCCTAGAAGATGAGACAACATCTTTTGGTTTGAAAGAGCTTTCGGTTTGTTTTCCTTATTGACTTGCTTAGCATACCTTATCTTTTTGAAAATTAATATTTGGTAGACCTTTTATAAGGTCTCTTTTAACAAGTTTAGAGATTACTTCCATGTTCGCATGTCCTAATCTTCTATGCCACAACCAATTATCATTATTTTGGATGAATAAACAAGTTTCATTTTGATTTGAAAAATTGCTAAGATTTATTTTATAAATGTTTCCTTGTCTATATCCTTCAAAACTAGATTGATCATTGTTAATTCTTTCAATGATACACTTATTTACTAAAAATGTAACCTTATATCCACTATCACACAATTGACTAATACTAAGCAAGTTATGCCTTAGATTATCAATTAACAATACACCTTTAATAACAAAATCATGGTTAATAAGAATATTACCTTCACCCAAGATAGTTGATTTTTTATTATCCCTAAAGATAATATTCCCTTCATCCTTTAAGGTTAATGTAGCGAATTTTAAAGCATCACCCATCATATGTCTTAAGTATCCATTATCCAAAATCCATTTATTGCTCTTTCTTGAAGGTTTCTATAAGAATAAAAATTTTAAATTTTTGGTACCCACTTGAGTTTAAGTCCTTTCGATTAAGTTGTAGCAATAAAACTATGTCCCTTAAGGGCCCATACCATCTTTCTTCTATGATTCAAATTGGCATTTCTCCTTATTATAGAAGTGTGAGCAATATGGCCATTCCTATCACAATAGTTACGAGTCTTATTGGTTGCTTTAATAAAGCAATTTTTATAGAGCATGTACATATGGTTTTTGTCATAGCTAATTCCGGTTTTCTAGAGACTATGTCTTTGTTGTTCCAAGAGTTTTTCCAAGTTCTTTTCACCTTCAATGAACATGGCTATTGTTTGTCTTAAATAATTTAGGCTAGATTTTAACACATCATTTTCTATTTCTAACTTTGCTAACTTATCTACACTAGCATTGCCATTTTCAACTACTTTGATCTTTGATTTTATTCCTTCATTTTCCTTAAATAGCTCTTTGTTTTCATTCATGATTTCTTCATTTCTTTTGCTTAACTCATCATTTTCTTTCTTTAAAACTTCATGCTCAATATTCAATTTTTCATTCTCAATTCTCAAATATTCATTATCTTCTTCTAAGTTCTCTTTTTCCTCAACTTATTGTACTTAAGTTTGAACACATAAAATTCATTCCCTACATCATTCATCATTTGTTTGAGAATTTTATTCTTCTTTTGCATTTTAGCAAAGTCTTTTAAGAGATCATCATACATTTCCATCAACTCATCATAAGAGGATTAGGATGTAATGCATACCTCATTATCCAATGCCATGAGGCAAAGATCGTTATCCGAGTCACTTGAATCATTATCACTCCAAGTGGCCACCATGGCTTTCTTTCTTGATACTTTATCTTCTTTCTTGAAGAGTGGACAATAATCTTTAATATGTCCCGATTGATGGCAATTATAGCACTTTATAACATATTTCTTCTCCTTTGTAGGTTTTGAGGTATTGCCATTAACTTTGTCTTTGCTTAACTTCTTGTTAAATTTCATAAACTTCTTAAATTTTCTTGCCATCATTGTGATTTCATCATCATCATTTTCATCACTAGTATTGCAATCAGTGGCTTTTAAATTCTTCTTAGATTCTTCTCCATGTCTTTTAATCATCTCATGAGTCTTAAGTATACCAAGAAATTGTTCCTTTGATAATGCTTTTAGATAATGTACTTCTTTAATGGCGGTCATCTTGGCTTGCCATTCTTTTGGAAGAGACTTAAGAATTTTTGAATTAATTCCTAAGTAAGAAAATTTCTTACCAAGTACCACTAATGAATTAATGATGTCAATAAATCTTTTATGCATTTCATCTATGGTCTCATTAGGAAACACTTTGAAATTCTCAAATTCTCCACATAGTAAACTTATTTTAGTGTCTCTAACTCTAGATGCGCTCTCATATATACTTTGTAGCTCATCCCAAATTTCCTTAGCATTTGTGCATATATAAGTTCTATTGAAATTATTTTCACTCATAGCACAATGTAATATGTTCATTTCTATTTCATTTATGTCTACTTTCTTCCAATCATCCTTGGTATATTCATTCTCTTTCTTTCCTTCAATTTTAATTGGTCCTTTTTCAATTATATCCCATAGCTTTCTATTTTGTACCTTAATAAAAATTCTCATTCTACACTTCCAATAGAGATAATTCCCATTAGTGAGAAGTGGTGGCTTATTTATAGCTTAACCATCCATGAATCCTAATGCATTTAATGCCATGATCTTTACTCTATAATGTGATTAAGCAATGAAAATTAAGAGACTAGCTCTAATACCAAATGAAATACTACACTAGAAACTCAAGAGAGGGGGTGAATTAAGTTCAATGCCAAAATTTCACTTTAATACCAATTTCTTGAATTAAGGAACTAAAAGAATGCAATATTGAAATAAACCAACAATGAGACTGATCAAGATAATAATAAATCAATGACACGTACTGAAAATAATAGAGATAGGGATAGAGAAATGAAGCCTAGAATTTTAATGTGGAGTTTGGACCGCCTCTTTCTCTCCATGATTACCCAATACCTCAACCAAGGTCTTCACACACAATTTTATTGATATCAATCTCAAAGGCACAAGTTCCTACACCCAATCTCTAACACTATTAATCCCTCAATTACAGCAACTCACAAACACTTAGTATAGTACTTTCTTGAATATAAGCTGTAAATATGAAGCTTAGCACTATACTAGGATTTATAAAGGATTATAAATTATGAGCACAAGACAATTGGAATGAAGTACAAGTAGACAAGAGGAATAACTGTAGGAATATAGCTTTATTAATTATCCTTTAATTGCCTACAAACTCGCATTTATATCCCTTTGGAAAATCCAACCGTTAGTCTTGTTCAACTTGCATTAAATGCACTATAATGGCTAATTTTTGTATGGACCAGCTGAATGGTCCATTCAAATGAGGTAACCATTTGGACGGTCTTCAAGTCACCAGTCACATGGTTCAACACGGCCTATTGACCTTCATCAACCAAACAGATAGTCCATGCTCAACTAGCCACACAATCCAACACACCATACTAATCTTCATAAACCAACCATACGATCTAGAGTCAACCAGCTACACAGTCCAACACACCATACTGATCTTCATCAACTAACCGCATGGCCCTTGTCCTGTAACTAATCACAGAATACCTGAAGGAACTAATAGGTTAGTTCCAATACAAATAGCCGAATGGTTCAAACCAGACTAGCAAAAAATGTACACTTAAATAATGCTTGATTACTTCTTCTTCTTTCACTAAAATTAGAATCAATTCTTAATAAATTACAAAGATATTTCTTAGATTAACTGTATTTCCTTAAAAGATATAATCAATTCTTATTTGATTAGTCATTTGTTCTCATCAAAATCACAAAATAAAAACTTCTAAGTTCAATGGGGCCTTCACCAAATTTCTTACTAGCACCTTAATCTATCAATAAAGGTTGTTTTTAAGCCCATGAGAAGCCTACGTAATACTCCCTAAGCCCACCAAAGTGACTAAACTTAGTTTGGATAAAAAATAAACCCATTTGACCACTTAAGCACACATAAGAGTCCAAGAAAATGTTAATGGCACCAAGGGTATAAACCAAGGATGGAAATCTAATCTTAGAGAGTGTATTAAGTTTAGAATAAAGTCCTAAGCCCAAGTCCAAAAGATTTCCTAAGATAACAAAAAGTATAACAACCAAACTAAGCCTAAAAGAGTTCAAAAACTTGAGGACCGTTGTTTTCCTGATCAGTGGATAGATTTGCGCATCTTATCTTGAAAATATAACCATACCATCTTAAATTAAACTCAAAAATGATGAAAATCAACTATAAGATCATAAAAATCGGATTTAAAACAAGAAATTTATACTAAATTGAAGTTTTAGTACACTAGGAAGAATTTAGGAACAAAGTTAAAAATGTAACTTAAAAGATTTTAGGAATGCTTTCTAATTTTATTTCAAATTCTTATAATATCATATTTATGATGCCCAAAGGACCTTGTTAATGGAGAAGACCTCGGATTACTACAATTGAGCTATAGCCGAGTAAGTAATTCTCGATGACTTCATGCTTGATTTTACTTGTAATGTAGTCGCACTTAAATTTATGAAATGAACTTAAATGCTTATGGGATATGGGAAATGCATGTGTACTGTGTTATGATTAAATGCCATGACTTGTTAAGGAGATAATAATGGGAATTGTTGTGATAATAGTATGCATGGATTATATGGAATGAAATTGCTCGATCACAATGGAAATTGAATTAATTAAGCATTCGACTAAGAAAATCGATGAGTCATGCATTTCTCATATTTGCATTATAACTATATCGACTGTCACCTCACGCGGAAGATAAGAAAGGGCTCACAAGGACAGGGTCTCCTGCTGGGATTAAGCAAATGTGCCATTTATATAATTAAGTCTCTATTCTAAGTTTTTGGGCTTACTAGACACTAAAAGATGCTAACCGTTAGCAAAGGCCCATGTCTTATGGCCTCTGCTTAGGGCATGTGAAGTGGATTGCAAAGGCCACTACACTTCTAGACTTAAAAATTTTGACTTAAAGTTTGGTTTTAAAAAGGAAAGTGTATTTTGCATATGAAAAGTAAAGTTGTTTATATTATATATAAGTTTGAGTTGTTTTAAGCACTTTGTATTATAACCCAGGTGCTCAAACCAAGTTGATGGTTTATGTCAATTAATTATCTCTAACCCCGACTATAGGAGGCGAAATTCTGAGTTGAATGCAGCTCTTAGGTTGCTGCATGTATTGTTTAGCATTCTGAGTGATTCATGCATTCATATGGTTATGCATTTCAATAAATTATTTGTGTAGCATGATAGAGGGATTAGCTCACTAAGCTCATATAGCTTACTCCCTAACAGTTTTTCCCTTGCAAGTTGATTGATAGTTAGGACAGGGATAAGAATTGAGTGTAGAGTGCTACCATTGAATAAGTATAATGAAAAGCCTGTGTAATTGATTTGGAATGCTTAGGGAAACAACTAATATCTCAATTAAGTTTAGTATCTTTAGTAAGTTTAGAATTTTTTGGAATTCTCTATCTCATTTCACTATTCTTGTAGGGGATTTCGATTCTTTATAGTTCTAAGGAACTATGGAATATTAGATATCCATAGTTATTTATATTATACAATGAGTTAATGAACTAAAATTGAAGACCCTAATGATTAATTATTTAGAGTCTTACAATCTCTAACTTATAAGACAGTATTCTTATCATAGGTGCACACGTGATATGGAAATTTTAGGCAATACTACTAGGTCCCCTATAGAATCCTTACACTCACTTTCTTTCTTTTCTATTATTTTGTATGCTCCATCACTCATTTCAAGCTTTCAACAAGTTTGGACCCATCCTCACAACTAGCCTTATCTGATCTTGGCTCTGATTTGCATCATTTCCTCTCTTTGATGTTTCCCTAAGAAGAGTCAAGGGGCAAATGTTGATAAGATTTTCATTCTTAGGGCACTGGAGCCCGTAAACTAACCTAAAGGGGCTCATATCTAACCTGTTGCCTTACTCTAAACCTTTCAAGTCACACATCTAACCTCTCTTACTAATTCCTCAGTCTTTAAAGGTTGAAGAGCTCAAGAAGCTAAAGAGCTCGAAAAGCATCTACATGCTTAAAGGTAGGTCAGACTAGTCTCAATTAGCTCGAACAAGTGACATAGATGACTACCCATTAGCCACCAAAATGCCACCCACGTTCCAAATATGAGGATACAATCTATAATTTGAATTCTCTCACATGTGGATTATGTAGGTAACAATTACGAGGTATTTGCTAAACCTCAGCTATAAATATAACATAGCGCACTATTGTAAGTTCTTCTTCTAGCCACTTGCACTTTGCTTTGTCTTATTTCTCTATTCTTTCACCTACGAGAACCTGACTTAGGCATTGGTATGATTATGCCCAAGTCGCTTTAGCACCCCCCAAAGCCTAATTTGCCTTCTTTTGTAGAGTGTGTTGATTGACAAGTGACTAAAATTCATACGGCTCAATTTCTATCATCAATAGTATTTTTAGTAATTTAGTGAAAATTTGAGTAAATTAAGCAACTCACTACCGAACGAAGTTGCAACACCTATGGTGGATGAGGGTATGTCGAGCCACCTAGGCATGGGGTTTCCTATCACTTTGTGGTGGTTGTTTGCTTCCAATAATCACTTAAACCTATGAATTCCAAATAGCTCAAATTTACATAGATTTTTGTTATATTTTTCTAAATTTCCTTCTCAAATGTTTTGAGAGCACTCTATATTTTCCTTATACTTTAAACTGACCAAACTAAATTATGATGATGATGGTTTACTTAAATAAGTCATGCTAGGTCGATTGGAGATTTTTTTAGCCACCAAGTGTCCTTAACCTAATTAATTTACATGTAATATGTACCTTAAGCATATTCGAATCACTCCTAACCTTTACCCTTAAGTTGCCATACCCTTTTAAATATACCCTAGACTACTACATAATTTTCCTATATATTTTTTTATTATTTTCCTTATTTATTTAGCTTTATTTAGTATATTCTAGGGTTTTTAAGTAATTATGGGTATTTATTTATACACATATAATACATTTGGCGTATGTACATACTCTTAAATATTATTTTATAATTTTTAGTATCTATACTTATCTCTAAAAGCTCTTTCATTATTGGAATCCGTTTCGCGTGTTCCCAATAAATAATGAAGTATAAGTTTATAATTAACTTTTTAACTATATTATTTTTTTGGTTTTATTTTCCTAAATCCAAACTCATAAGTTCACTTCTACCAATTTTTCTAGTCTCATTACAAAATTCAGGTTTAATTGGACAACTTTCACAATTAACCTAAATATGACCTAATAAACCCTATTTATCACATTGTGAGCTTACATTTCTCCTCAAATGAATAACTTTCATGGTCATACTAAATTTAGCTACTAAATCTTAATTGTGAATTTTGCAAGGTCTCACATCATTCTTATAATTTTTTATAAATTAACAATATAAAAAATATTTTCATTTCACATTATGGTCAAAGTGTAAAGAGTCTTAAAGTATATTTTGGTAAGTTAAGGGGATGTTTTCGTATTTAAGTCAAAGTTTAAGGCCAAGAAGGGGGAGGGGCCATGTTATTTTCAACCTATATAAATTATTTGCCAATTTATTATAGTTTAGGATGATGATATGCAACATCTAAAAGTTTACAAAGTCAATAAGAAAATTTAGGAGGATTATTTGTATTTTCTTTAAAAAAAATTTTGATACCATAATTAATTTAAAAAATGTGCACTTATGAAATCAATTGCCTTTATTTGAATATTTCAACTTAGAATATTCAAAGAAAAAAGGAGGATTATTTAAGCCATTTAAAAGGTAAATTTTAAAGATATGGAAAGGACATATTAATAATCTAACTATTACTAATAATTTTTCAGAGAATAGACAATTGAATGAGCTAGTACAAGCTTACTCATATAGATATATATATATTGTCTTAGCTATTTTATGTAAGAAAGAAGGGTATGCTTTAAGCTCTATATCATTAAACATATTTATATAGCATTAGCACCATATTTATAATAGTTTTATAAATATTTATTATTAACATGTGAAATAAATTTATCATGCCAATAATACGAGTCTTAACTCAATATCAATGCATAAGAGCATGATTTATTTAGTTATATCATAAATATCTATATCTATATCTATAATATATATATTATTTAAATTAGAGCAAACTTTAGTAACTATCTCTTTAAAAATTACCTATTTAGCCTAAATCAAATATTATTCAACAAAAATACCAATACTAATATTATTTATAAAGAATTTCTAACATAAGTAAATATAACAACTCCTTAATTTTTCTCTCCTATTAATCTCTCTCGTCTCTTCTCTTTTTCTAGGCAAATTACCCATTTGGCCTTGATCTAATATTATTCAACATAAATACCAACACTAATATTATAATTAAGGATTTATAACATAGGTAAATATTAACAATTACTTAATTTTTCTCCTTCATTAATCTCTTTTTTTCTTTTGAAACAAAGTTAATTTATCTCCCCTCTCTTACGTTAATCTCTCTCTCCCTCCGCTAATCTCTCTTTGATCTCTCTAATTTGTCTAAGTAAGTTTTATATAAAAAAAAAAGTAGTTATTTCAATAACTTAAATTTGCTTGCTCAATTTTTTTTTTCTAATTGCTTTTTTCATCATTCATTTTATTGGAGTAATAAATCTCATACTAATATTAATATTTTGTTTTCGTTATATAATTTTTTTTTATCAAAATATCAAAATGAACTTATAATCTTTAACTTAAGTAAATTTTATATAAAAATTTTTATATTTAAGATCTACAACACATGTATAGCGTTCATTAGTATATATAATTATTGTGTGATGGAGTAATCTAAGTTCATAAATAAAATTGCAACCACAAAGAATAAAGTATATTGAGCTATTTTTAAGACCTTAAAACTTAATTAGTATGAATTCTACTGTCATGTGGAATAGGAATCTTCATTATAATTTTTGTGAATATCATTATAACTTTGTCATATCACCATTGATCTCTCGTCAAATAGGTTTAGATTCAAATTTTCTTTTTCCAGATATAAGATGGTTGGAAAAAAAAATCTTGGGAATAGGGCCATTAGCCCAACATTTCAAGCTGAGTTTGTTTTTCGTGCTGGGTCGGACTCTATGACCGTTAAACAAGTTGAACATCTGAATTCCATTTCGGGCCTAGCGTCTTCCAAACTTTGATACGACATCGTTTGGACAGTCTTTCTTTGGTTTTCTTAGGTCAAACATGGTTTGGTTAGTAAAGCATTCATCTTCAAACCCCTATCCAACAACAGAAACTAGGGTTTTGAAAACCCTAACCCCAAAATTCTATTCCCAAAAGCATCTCCGTACAAGTTGAAACGGGTTTTGATACCTTCTAATTCGTCAAATTTAGACTATGGGTGGTAAGTGTCCTCATAGAAAAGTGAAGAAGAGAAGATTCTCGCACAAAACGGCTCGTCGTTCCAAGTTTCTTATTAAAGATATCCTTTTGAAGCAGCTTTTATATCTAATTCCTGTTCAATGGAGTTCACCTGTTTATGTAATTGTATTTACTTTGATTTCAAGTACTTTAGGGTTTCAAAAGAGAACACACACACACACACGTCCACACACAAACGCGGTTATCTTTTGACCTTAACTTAAGTTTGGTTTACGCGACGATGCGGTATATGATGAGCTGAAGAAACCGGAGGATCAGAGAGAGGCTTTGCCTTTTGATGATGATCTTCCTGGAATGGGACAGTACTATTGTTTACACTGCGAGTGAGTCTTTACTTTTCTGTTTTAAATATTTTCATTTTCATTATTTGCCTTTATTTTTATTTAATTTTTATGGTTTGTGTTGGTTTCGGGTTTGCGTGATTGGATCTTAGTTGTCTTTTGGTGATGAGCTAGATGGAAAAATATTTAGGTTTTGCAAGGACTGTAAGCTTGAGCTTGGGAAATTTTGGTCCTTTGTCCTTTAATTTGGATTTTAGCATTGTGCTTGGAATAGTAAAAATCATAATGAAGCTTCATTATCTAGGTTTTGTGATACCTGCGGTAAATAGCCAAACCAAAATTATGGGGTGGAAGATTTTTGCAAGGCTTTATACCATATCAGTGGGTGTTCCTGAGGTGGGGGGGAAAAGAAGAGCTGTTTTGCATGACTTGACTTACTGTGCGAAATGGGTTACTGATTAGGGTAAATTATAACTATCCTATGAACTTTAGTGATTAGACCAATGGCAAACTCTTTAGGATTTTACACCTCTTGTCTGTCCTAAGATATGAACTCTGTAACTTCTGTAATATAGAACCTATAAAAATCCAAATGTAAATGAAAGACTTATGGTCGATCTCAAATTATATACAAATAGAATGCAAAAGTTGTATCAAAGATTGTCCAACATTGTCTTCTTTGATTTCATTCAGGTTCTATGTCAATATTGTTGTCAATTGTCATGTAGTCATGTCAAGGCTAACAGTTCTAAAAGTTTTGAGGTCCGTATTGCTGACAAGGGGCTGGGTGTATAATTTTGAAGAGTTGGGTTATGCATATAATTTTACAAGTTCATGTAGGTGATTAGTAATTTACCCTACTGGTTATTATATGATTATTGTTGTGTGAAAGATAAAAGTTG
Source organism: Lumnitzera littorea (assembly GCA_024138015.1). NCBI lineage: Eukaryota > Viridiplantae > Streptophyta > Magnoliopsida > Myrtales > Combretaceae > Lumnitzera > Lumnitzera littorea. The sequence continues at coordinate 31,913,242 of JAMXBB010000003.1, forward strand.
GGGTCAGCTATGGTAAAATTTGAATATTGAAGACTTGGAGGATTTATGAAGCTCAAGAAAACTTTTCTTGGGAATACAATGCAAGTAATGTCATCTAGATGTGTGTGGTGTAATTAGGAGCGGAAGATTAATCAAATGCAGCAATTTGTCTAAATAGCTGAATGCAAGAGTAAATTTTTCAACTGTTACAACACCCAAAAAAAAAGAAAGAAAGAAATTCTAATGTTGCTTTTTTTTTTTTTTATTTTGTTAATTTTATGTGCAAGATGAACATGAGATGAATCAAGTTTTACTTGGAGGACTTTCTTCCCCCCCTAATTTTCCTAAATGCAAGTGGTGAATAAAGTGGAGCAATTTATTGCATATGCTTGAATATTGAGAGTAGCATTATTTTCTAGTACTTTTGACTTTATGATAATTCTAACTAATCTAGAATAGAATGGAAATTGTTTTAGATGAATAATCTTGCATCATACTTTTCACAAGTTTTTATTATTTAGCCTTTTGCTTAATAATTCAAGCTGTTAGGGGGTTGGCAAACAAAATGTGTCATGCTTTTTGATGCTTAATGTGGATGACCCCAAAAAAAAAAAAAAAGAAAAAAAAGAAAAGAACAAAATTAAATTAAAATAAATAAATAAGATACTCAATTGACAAGCACCAGGAAAACTGATTTCAGGATGGTAAGATTAAACCTAGGAATTCAGTTGGAGTTCTATGTTGGTTGATATTCATTCCAAATTTTGAAGCAGTCAGATTCTAGAAGATATATCTATTTGTTCAATACAATGAGGTTTACTGAGAAAGGCTTTATTTTTCTTCATTTTAGTCGATACTTCTCAAATGTTGCTGTGCGGGATGAACACTTTAAGACAAAATATCATAAGAAAAGGTAAATGCTGAACTGTCCATTTTATTTCCTGTTGATTGTTGGAGCTTGTTTGATAGATGTATTTTCTAGATCGTTATTGATGGGATGATGTCAAAATTGGATACCCTAATGTGGTTCTATCTTTTCAGTTACCATTCAGATGATATGGATTAACTTTATGTGCTGCCTAAAGGTTCTTTAGGTGTTCTTGCATCAGTCTACAATTCTTTACATGGAATTTTCTGTGTACATGCTTTAGAATTTCTTTTTGTACATGCATACATTGTTGGACTTGAACTATTCTGCTTCCAATTTCTTCTTGATTGGGCTTGTTTTTGATAATATCAGATCTTCAGTTATACCTGGTGTGTTAATAAATATTCCAGCTAAATTACCGAACCTCTAGTTTCACTACAGTCTGAGACAATATTGCATTTTGTCAAGTGCATGCAGCTGACTATAGTTTCCTCGGGAAAGCATTTATGGAAATCTTTTATCTGTTTAGTAGTTTGGTGAATTAATCCTGCCTGCAGCCTTCCCTATGCTTTAGATGGGGAATTAAGAACCAGTCCAGTGATTTTGGGGGTGCCTGGTCCATTGATTTTGTTTGTGATTTATAGTATAGGAACTAAATCGGTGCTTTGCAAAATTTATGTGTATCAACCATAACTTTGGTCAAGATCTGTAGCGATATCATTTTCAGTGGTCGATTATATACTTCCCAGAGAATTTTCGGGAAAAAAGATATGTGCATCAGGAGAAAGTTAATTGCTTTCAGAAATTGTGTTGGTGTAGTATATGGTAATTTTGCATCGTCACTGACTTTGTCCTACCAGCATTATTAGCAGATATGTTGTTCTTATTTTATGGTGTGCATGACCTTTGATATTGCTATTGCTTGTTCAGAGTAAAACTAATGATGGGCCCTGCACCACACACACAACTAGATGCTGATTTGGCTGCTGGAATGGGTATGCCCGACAATGGCCCGAAACTTATGTCTATGTGAAATTTTGGTTCCCTTTGTTGTCTTCAACACCTTCCTATGCTGAGAGCCGGTCCAATTCAGTATAATTTAATGCTTAGTGGTGTACAAGTGGTTAGTCATTTGTCTGTTTTAGTTTTTACCATTTCCTGAGGCAGTTATTTCATTGGCTGCATTTTAAATGCTGAGAGAAAAATGTGGGAGAGAGAGCCATTGTAGGTTTCATCTTGATAGATCATGTAGGGTATACCATGAAAGTTGCTACATCACCCTCTGTATGCAGTTGTTGCGTTACCCACTTGTTATTTTTTTCTAATACATAAGAAGCTGCTCTCATGGAGCACGTAACAGAGAGTTATTTCAACCGATTTTGAAATACGTCCATGTCCTGTCCTGGACAACTACCTGTTTTGAGGACCACACGAAGCATTTAACCCCATAACCTCCCGTCAATGTTTTTTCGCTTATTTTCCATCGTGCTTGTCTTTTTCAAGAGCTATTTTTCCAATTCAATTTGCTTAATCATTGTCAGCCTCGTGCTCTTTGTTCCATTCGTTATGTGTCTTTTTCCAGATAATATCTTAGTAAGTCCCCTTATCTTTCGAGTGTACGTCTATGTGGAAATGGGTTGAGTTGAGTTGTTATGGTATTGTAATCAAGCTTGAGCTTAGCTCTTAAATCTAAGTTCAAACTCAAGGCAAGCTGAAGATTTTGAACTCAAGCTTCACTTATATATATATCTACATATGTTTGCTTCTAGCCAAAATGATATTAACATCCTAAATTGATCAATATTTAAACTTATGCTCAAGTTTGATTATATTTATGCGCTCTTTTTAGTCGAACATGGAGAATTAAGAGCTAGATTTTATAAACTATTTGAAAAGTTTAAGTTACAGGTGGGATTAATCAATAATAAGATAACTACACTGTCAATCGCATGTGACAGTGGCTGCCAGAATTGAGGGATTTGTATTTTTGCGGGGTGAAAAAATGAGAATGTAAGAGGATGGTATACTTCTACATTATTTAGAAACTAAGCATCTGCTTTCAATTTCCAAAGCCACAAATAAGTTTCTATTAGTGCTAAATAACAAAGCAAATCACATATGTGAAGTAGGTCACAGCACTCCCAGACTGTGTTAGAACCGTAGAAATTGTCAGGGACTCAGCTGTTGCACTAATTGAAAAAAAAAAAAAAAAGCATCGGTTGAGGTAATGGCAGTACTTCTATTAGGTGTTTTCTTATTTAACAATTGTAGTTTTATGCACCAGTGGTCATTTCACTTTTCGTTCACACCTGTATCTACATTCATTTCATCAAATATGATAGAAGATTGATACGTCCAGGGTTTTGAATTCAATAGTTCAGTTAGAGGAGCTGAATTACCTGGATAGCCATGATCATCGTAGAGCGAATTCACTGAGTCAATCCTTGGGTACTCTCCGGTCGTAACGAGGAAGTTTTCTGCTGATAAAACTCCGTTTCCCTCCACTCAAGCAACTAACTCATTCTCCCACTCTACAGATTATAGTCCCAGGCTTTATTCATCAATTTACAAAAGTACCCTTGCTCCTACTTCTACAATACACTATCTAATACCACACTACACCATGTATACACACTTCTCAGTATACTAAACACAACTGTATACACATTGCATAACACAACACAACATAATAAAATACACACACTATACAGTACAGTACTAACATAATACACACACAACATACACAAAACTCAACACCCATGCCTCTTATTAACTTGTAGGAGCAGCTTATGAATCCTTGGGGTTGTATCAATACACCCCCCTTAAAATTGTTATTGTCCTTGTCCCAGGGACAAAGTTTGGAAATTGTAGTTGAATAGCCTTAGCATCCTCCCATGTAGCGTCTTTCATGGATTGATCCATCCATTGGATCAAAACTTAGGGAATCTCTAAACCATCCCTGATGTCATGGTGACAAGTAAGAACTTGAAAAGGATATTGGGTAGCAATCATGTCATTAATAGAAAAATCCTTTAGAAGTATAGTAGAAATAGGAAGAGTCCTATGAAATTTCATAAGGACACATGAAAAACATGATGAATATGACATTTAGGCAACAACTTTAGTCAATAAGCTACATTCCCCTATACGTGCAATGATTTGAAAAGGTCTATAGAAATGAGGAGCAAGCTTAGAGGACGACTTAGGTTCCACCATAGCTTATAGAGCATGTCATAATTTGAGAAAAACCCAATTGCCAACCTCATAAACCACCTCTCTCCTACATTTATTAGCTTGCACACAAATCTACAATTGTGCTCTTACCAAATTCTATCTCAAACAGACCAAAATAGCATCCCTAGAAGCCAAAGCTTCACGTACAGTAGGATTTTGTACTTCACCAAACAAATAGATGGGAATAGAAGGAAGAGCATGACCATAGACTATTTCTAAAGGAGTCATCCTAGCAAATGAATGAAATAATGTATTATAGGAAAATTTTACCCAACTAATCGAATCAGCCTAAGAATTTGGTTGTTCAAAAAAGTGAAACATCGGAGATAGCATTCTAAGTAGCGATCTAACACCTCCGTTTAAACATTCATCTTCGGATGATAACCTATGCTAAATTTCAAACACATTCCTTGCATATTGAAGAGCTCTTTCAAAAAACTACTTACAAATAACGGGTCACGATCTAAAATGATGGTACGAGGAACACCGTATAATCCAACCACCTCTCTCATAAAAGCATCAACCATTGACTTAGCTAAATAAGGATGTTTGAGAACAAGAAAATGATCATACTTGGAAAATCAATCCATAACCACAAGGATCATATCAAAACCCTTAAAATAAGGAAGACCTATAATAAAATCCATTGATATATCCTTGCAAATAGCTTGTAGAGTTGCCAAAGGATTGAGTAAACCTATTGGAGACAAATGTTGAACCTTATTACGTTGATAGACTACACATAAAGCCACAAATTTAGCAACATCCTTTTTTATCCCAACCCAATACAAATGTTTAGCTAATCGTCTATATGTTTTAACATAACCCATGTGCCCTTCAATCACAAAAGAATGAAACTCATGCAAAAATAGTTGTACCCATGGAGAACTAGTAAGGATAAACAAACAATCAAAATAATGCAAAGTGTCATTGATTAAGTGATAACTTGTACTAACATCCTTGCCTTTTGTTAGCAAGGCAACCATAGAAAAAAAAAAAAAAAAAAACAAAAAACTCATCCTTGAGAACATCTTGTTTTATGGCAATAAGATCAGTCCAAATCGAACTTAATAACCCAAAGTTTTCGCCTTTTTCAAAATTTTTGGATGGTGTATCAACTGCATTGTTCTCCTTTTTTGAATTATACTGGATTTCAAAATCGTGACCTACCAATCTTGCTAACTAATGTTGTTGGTTTGGTGTAGTAATTCATTGGTTCAAGAGATGCCTCAAACTCTTCTAATCAGTTTTAACAATAAACCTCAACCCAAAAGATAAGGTCTCTAATGATTAATTGCAAGAACCAATGTAATGCATCTTCGGGATCAAATACACGGAAAAACACCATAATAGGAAGGAATAAAAGAAAATGAAAGAAGACTAGTAAAAAAAAACTAAACAATTACCAATTGGATATGATACACCAATCGGATATGATACACCAATCAATCATACTCGACTTATAATCTATTAGATATGATTTACCGGTCCAAACTATAGAATCACTTACTACTACTCTTTATCGAAGAGAATATATAAGAGTTAAAGGATAAGATGAGAACACTAAGGTTGCTTACAAAGGAAACTTATAATAATCTGATAATGTAATGGATGATATCTACATACAATAAATAGGGGTTTTTATATTAGCCCCATCAGGGTTACAAGCATATATGGAAAAGACACAAAAGGTAATGTACAATTGGAATACATGAAATATGCTAAAAGGGTAAAAAAGACAGAATATTCTATACAAAGGGGGAGGGAATCCTTTTGGAATGTTGTTCCAAAAGACACATATCTAATTTTAATTAGCATTTGAGTGTGATATAATTTAAATAAGGTCAAGGAAAAGAATCTGCGGTCAAAGCTGACCTAATCTAGTTCAAGTCAAAGCTCAATTAATCAAAGATATCCATATCCCTTCAGGTCGAGTATCTCGTAGCTTGACTACGATTGGCAACGAATGCTGGTCAACTTGGGAGATCAACTCGGACAGATGTTTGAGGTTGGACTATTCACATGCTGTTTGGGTCTTAGAAAGAGCTCAACCATATATATGGCTATTAAGCAAGTTGGCTTCTATGTTCAATAAGTCAGCATGTTTGCTCGACAACTTCGGAAACTATGTTGGCATAGGTGAAAGCTCAATACTTAAATCAATAGTAGAGTAAAACATGGAAGTCGAAATAAGAATCCTTATCCTGGATGGGGCTTCAAGCTAGCATTCTTCTCATAAGTCCTTGGAGTCCTCTATCTCGACTATGCATGATCAGTCTGAGAAGTTGATTCTTATCATTTGCTTGGGGGTTGAAAAAATTTGCCCTTAAATCCAAAGTGGTCTTGGGCTCTTGTTCTTCCTAGGCATCTGCGAGGTCTTCTTTCGATCAATGGAAAATCAGGTTAGATACATTAAAAGTGGTGGAAACACTATAGCTTTCAAGCAATTTAATCTGGGAGGCATTGCAGTTGATCTTCTTAAGGACCTAGAATGGACTGTCAGTTCGTAGAGATAACTTGTTTTGTTTTAAGTGTGGAAATCGTTCTCAGCTAAGGTAAATCCATACTAAGTCTACTAGTTTGAAAGAAACAGTTCGACAGCCTTGGTTACCAATCTCTTATTGTCTTTAGTTGAACTTAGCGATCTTCTTTGCTATAGATTGATGTAGCTCTTACAATTCTTGGGCTTAGTTGACTCCAGATTAACTCTCTTCAGTAGCTGCGAAGGTACCGACCAGTTCTAAGGGAATGGTAGGATTGAGGCTATAGACAACCTCGAATTGAGACTTCCTATTAGTGTTGTGGATAGTTCGATTATATGTAAACTCTACAACTGGTAGACACAGATCTCAATCTCTCAAGTTTTTTTCCCACGATAGCTTTAAGTAAGTTGCCTAACATCCTGCTCATCGCTTTAATCTGGCCATCAATTTGAGAGTAGACTACTAAAGCTAAACACAAGTTTAGTCCCAAGTCTACTCTAAAGAGTTCCAAAAATAGCTCAAGAATTGGGTATTATGATATGAAAAAAAAAACGTTTTTGGTACCCCATATGATCAGACAGCTTCTTGCAAAAAAAAAAAAAAAAAAATCAACATTGTATAAAACATCATTAGTTTGATGGTACGGGATGAAGTATGCCATTTTGTTGAAGCGGTCCATTACAACAAAGATTGAATCTTTTCCCCTAGATGTTCGAGATAATCTTAGGACAAAGTCTATGCTGAGGTCAACCTAAGGTAAGTTGGGTATTAGTAGGGACGTATACTCTCTATAGGGTTCTCTCTTTCCTTTAGTCTTCTTATATATTTCACAACTACCAACGACTTTATGGACATCCTTAGCTAAACCAAGTTAGTAAAAATTTTCTTTTAACAAGTTGGCTATTTTGGTCTCCCCAAAATGACCAAATAATCCGCCATTATGAGTTTCCCTAACCAACAACTTGTATGTGAAACAACTTAGTATATACAACCTTCGATCCTTGAACAAATAGCCATCTTGGACATAATAACCTCTAACAGCAACTTCGTCTCTACATTACTCTACAATAAGACCAAAATGAGGGTTACAAACATACTGCTCAGTAATAAGTGAAAATCCCAACAATTTCATTTACAAGGTGATCAATAACGTTTGCCAACATGACAAAGCATCAACAACCACATTGGTGCTTCCCTTCTTATGTCAAATCAAATATGAAAAACCTTTTATGAACTCTAGCCACTTGACTTGCCTCTTCGAGAGTTTATTCTGACTCTCAAGATACTTTAATGACTCATGATAAGTATACATTACAAACTCTTGTAGTAGTAAATAATGTTACCAAATAGTAAGAGCTCAAAAAAGAGAATATAACTCTTTCTCATATACAGAATAATTCAACGCAGTGCCACTAAGCTTCTTACTGTGATAAGCAATTGGTTGTCATTCTTGTATCAAGACTACACCAATTCTAATGCCCAATGCATCGTATTCTAGTTCAAACAGTTCATTAAAATCAGGTAAAGCCAAGACAAAGGCAGATGTGAGTTTTTCTTTTATCTCCCTCCAGCTCTATTGAGCTTGATTATTCCATCAGAATCCATCACTCTTTTTCATTAGCTCGATCAATGGGGCTGTAATGGTACTAAACTTTTTAATAAATCGCCTATAGAAAAAAGAAAAATCATGAAAACTTCGAACTTCAAAGACATTCTTTGGCATCGACCACTCTAAGACAGCTTAGACTTTTTCCTCATCAGCTCGAATTTCTTCCCCTGATACTATATACCTAAGGAAAATTGCTTCACCTTAACAAAATGTACATTTCTTCAGGTTTCCATATAATTTCTTAGTTCGTAAAATGTTCAAAAATAGCTTAAAGATATTGAACATGGTTATTCAAGTTGGCACTATACACTAATATATCATCAAAGTACACGACTACATATCTTCTAATCAATAGATGCATCACATGGTTCATCAATCACATAAATGTGCTCGACACATTTATGAGTCCTAATGACATAACCAACTATTTATAAAGACCATGCCTCCTCTTGAAAGCAGTCTTCCACTCATCACCTAGTCTTATGCGAATTTGGTGTTAGCCACTTTGTAGATCAATTTTCGAAATTATCTTAGCGCCATAAAGCTCATTTAACATGTCATAAAGCCTTAGCATCGAATATCTATACTTGATAGTAATTCAGTTGATTGCTTAACTATTGTTGCATATGCGCCATGATCTATCCTTCTTTAAGACCAGTAAAGCTGGTACAGCACAGGAACTCATGCTCTCCCTTATGTAACTTCTCTCTATAAGCTCATCTACTTGCTTTTTCATCTCGACAGCTTACTCTAGATTCATTCTATAAATAGGTTGGTTCGATAAAGCTGCGCTTAACTGTAGATCAATATAATGTCCTATGCCTAAGACTGGGGGTAGTCCTTTAAGCAACTCTTTAGGAAACAAGTTAGAAAACTCATCAATTACTCTTTGAATCTCATCAAGTACATCTTCAAGATCTCTTAATTCTAGCAACCTTTAGATAAAAAAAAACATAGGCTCATCAACCTTTTCAGCGACTTGGAGCTCTTGTCAACTCATCACTAAGGCTTTCTTCTTACTATCTTTTGTGAGTTAATTATAGGTCTCATTCACTTGGGTCGGTGTCATAGGTTATAGCACAATCTTCTTCCTATCCGTTAAACTCCACTTCTTCCTCATTAACATCCTCTTCTATCTCCTCCAACTCCAGTCATTGTATAATAGCTTAGTCTACAACTCCCCTAGCTCGATGGGGTTGAATTGGGCGATTTGCTTAGCCACCTTGGCTAGTGTCTCTCTAGAACATTCTCGAGTAGGTTAGGATGTGGCACATCATGTGGTTATTGTTGGTTAACTTACATTACAGTGACTAGACTCTCAATAAGATTAGTAAGTCTATCGAGCTTATCATCAACTAACCTAATAGTATTACTACCATAATAACTACGACCAGCGTGAGCACTATTACTCAAGTCACCAATGATACTTTAGATACTCGAATCTGACATGATGTAATACCTTCTTAACAGGATAACAACACAGCATACAACAAACACTTCTACCTTACTACTTAAAACTTCTACTAACACACTTTTAACAGCTTCAACAACCAAAACTCACTTGAACTCAACAGAAATGCACTTGCTCTATTTTTCCAATGAAAAATAGAATATAATAGAGTAACGATAGGAATACTTACAAACACATAAACCTCTACTTCATAGCTCATAACTCTAAACTTACTCTACACAAACATACTAAAGCAGTTACAGAAGGAACATAGCAGCCACTAATGGCAAACACAAACCAAAACTTCATTGTAACTTCACATACTTCCTTTTGGAACCGTGCTCTGATACCAATGAAGTTGATGCATCTTTAGGATCAATCACACAGAAAAACACTACAACAGGAAGGAATGCAATAAAATGAAAGAAGGCTAACAAAAAAAAAAAAAAATCAAGTAACTACTAACTGGATATGACACACCAATTGATCCTACTCAGCCTACAATCCACTAGTTATGACTCACCGGTTCGAACTATAAGATCAATTACTACTATTCCTTACTAAAGAGAATAGATAAGAGTTAAAGAATGAAATGAAAATACTAGGGTTAGTCATAAAGGAAACTTGTAATAATCTAATAATGTAATGGTTAATGTCTGCATACAACAAATGAGGGGTTTTATACTAGCTCCACTAAGGTTACAAGCATATATAGAAAAGATACAAAGAGTATGTACAATTGGAATACATGAAATATGCTAAAAAGGTAAAAAAGACAAAATTACGGAAGGTAAGGGAATCCTTCTAGAATGTTGTACTAGATGACACGTGTTGCATGGTGTTTGGCATTTGGCGTTTGGTGTTTGAGTATGATATAATTTGAGCAAGGTCAAGAAAAAGAATCTACAGTCAAAGTTAACCTAATCTAGTTCAAGTCAAGCTCAGTTAATCAAGGATGTCTAGATCCCTTCAAGTTATGTATGTCGCAGCTTGGCTTAGACCGAGGTTGAATGTTGGTCGGCTTAGGAGATTGGCTTGGATAAATGTTTAAGGCTGGTCTACTCGGATGTTGTCTCGGTCTTAGAAAGAACTCGGATTATGTATGGCTCTTCGACAGGTCAGCCTTTATGCTCAACAGGTCAGCATGTCTGCTCAACAACTTTGAAAACTATGTTTGCACATGTGAGAGCTCAATACTTAGGTTAATAGTAAAGTGAAACATGAAAGTCAGAATAGGAATCCTTATCCTGAATAAGGCTTCAAGCTAGCATTCTCCGCATGAGTTCTTAGAGTTCTCTAGCTTGGCTACATGTGATTGGCTTGAGCGATTAATTCCTATCATAATGCCATTAGTTCCTTCTCATATGTGGACTTAGATAATGTCTAGTGTGAAAGTGCCTTACTATGGTAGGCAATAGGGCATGAATTTTGCATTAATACAGCACCCAAACCTACCCCTAAAGCGTCACATTCAATAGTAAAAGGCTAATTAAAATTAGGCATGATAAGGACAAGGTAGCCTTTTCATTCCTATCAAAAGAATCCTTCTTCAAAAGAGAAGTTAAGCATCGTGCTATTTTTCCATAAGTCTTAATAAACTTGTAGTAATATCTCAATAACCCAAGAAATCCCCTTAAGGACTTAAGAGAAGTCAAGATTAGCCACTTCAAAATGCTATCCACTTTAGCTAGATCCATTGCTACACCTTTTACTAATATAATATATCCCAAGCACTCTAAAGAGGATCTTCCGAAAGCACATTTCTTTTTATTAGCATAGAATTAATTCTCCTTAAGTATACTCAACACTATCTTCAAATCCTTTAAGTGTTAGCTCATATCTTAGCTATATACAAGTATATCGTCAAAGAAAATGGGCACAAATTTAAGCAAATACAAACAAAATTGGTCATTCATGGTAGCTTGAAATGTAGTCAAGGTATTAATTAATCTGAATGGCATTACCATGAATTCATAATGTCCTTCATGTGTGTTAAAAGCCATTTTTGGAATATCATCAGCATATACTCGTATTTGATGGTATCTAGAATGTAAATCAATTTTTGAAAAAATAGTAGCACCATAAAATTTATCTAACAATTCATCAATCAACAATATAGGATATTTATCTAAGACCACAGCATTATTCAAAGCACAATAGTCCACATAAAAATTCCAAGAACTGCCTTTCTTTTTAACTAATATTATAGGATTAGAAAAAGGACTTACACTTGGTTTAATTATTCCTACATTTAACATATCTTTCACCATTCGCTTAAATTTATCTTTTTGAACTTCCAACCCCTTCCTTTAAAGAAATGCTATAATCGATATGTCAAGTTGCGAGTAACCACTTAAATTCCTTAAAGACTATTGAAAATTTCTTAAGTAATTTTATCAATACAGCACAATTTTCTTCCAATTTAACCTTAAAATTCCACAAAGTAGAGCAATACAAAATATTGCAATAATCTCGATCATCTATTTTAAAAACTCTTATTAGAAAGAGGAAATTTTTACAATAAAGGATCTCCTTATAGCAATATTTCACCCTTACCCTTAGGAATTTTCATATACATAGTACCCTAATCCACCTCAATTTCTCGCAACATTTGTAATTTAGCCACCCCCAAAATAATATCTACTGCTCTTAGCTCGAAAACATAGCAATTAATAGTAATTTGAAGATTCCTTACTAGTATTTGCAAATTTGCTCAAAGCCCTCTAGAAGTAACACCATGCCCATCCCCTAATTTAATAACAAAGGGGTAAGTATCATTAAATTGTAATTGCAGTTGAATTACTAACTTTTGGGCTATAAAATTGTGAATTGCACCACTGTCAACTAGAATTGAGACAAGTTGATCCAACAACTTACCTTGAAATTTTAAAGTTTGTAGTCCATTAAACCCATTAAGAGATAATAGTGACAATTCCAAATCTAATGTATGCTAGCTTTCCATTTCTTTTACGCGTTGTTTTTTCTCCTCTAAATCTACCTAAACTTCTTCATTGCAGTCTCCTTCTTCTTCCAAAATCAAGACTCTAAGGGTTTTACTGGGGCATCCATGGCTAGGTTGATATGGTTGTTCACATTTTAAACATAAGCCCTTATTCTTTCTATCAATAAACTCATAATAAGTCATCTAGTTCGGTCCCTTTACCATATTATGATGAGCATTTGAGCTATTACTAGCAATTGAGCTTGTTGATCTTACTTCTTTATTTTATATAGGTTGTCGAGGATTAGAAAAAACCATACTACTCGTAGTACTCACATTCCAATTTTTTCGTTGCTAACTAGTTAGAATAAGGGCATTTGAAGTAGAATAACGTGCAAGTTTGGAAGAATAGCCTAATGAGGTTATCGATTATACTTAGCTTTGAGGGGTTATAGAAATTCCTTTTTCATACTCTTGTTTTATCCTTAAAGATAATTCCACCTCATCGAATAAAGATACTGGCGTTAGGATTTGTACTCTGGTATGCATGTCGTCCCTTTATCTACCCAAGTAATACCCTAACAATTGCCATTCAATGAGATCAGGAACTTGCAAAGTTAAGGTTTCAAATGACTCCACAAAAGCTATTATTGAGGTTGTTTGTTATAGGGTAGATAAAATTACATACGGATTCCTTACTACTTGCCTTACATATTAAGATAATAGTTCTTGTCAAAAAGTTGCCCAATTCAAGCAAGTCATTCTTCACTTTAACATTTTGAACCAGTACACTACCCTTCCTTTCATACATGTGGATGTGATCAACACTTTTTGATCCTTACTAATATTATTGATTTCAAAATGTTGTTCCAACATTGTCAGCCATTGCATCGGATCCTCTCCTTTAAAAATAGGCAAATTGGTAACTGTAAGTTTATTGCAATTCACTCCAAACTCCATCATCACTATTGAAATCTCAATATTACGAGCCTCCAAAAACTCAACCTTAGTTTGTATGTTTTTGCCTGATCCCAATGTTGATGCCCTCATCTCTTGAAATTTTTCCTCCCTTTACGAGTTCTTCCATAAATCCTATAAAGTAGCTTCCATTGAAGTTATTGTAGTTTCCAACCTTGTGATCGATGCTTTTAATCCAATAACATTCGTTGTCACATTCCTTTTGACTACCTTCAATTGATGTTATAATTCATTGAAGTTTCCTTTCAGATCATTCTTAATTTCATGCACATTTCTTTCTAAGTTTCCTATACTCTCCAAATTATCAACCCCGTACTCCATTCTAATCATCTCTTTTCATAGAGAGAGATTTTCCCACAGACGATGCCAATTGATACGTTTAAGGTCTTAAATGCGATAGTTCAATCAAAGAAGTTCAATATCCTAGATAGTAATGATAATTGTAGAGAGAATCCATCCAATTAATCCTTAGGTACTCTCTAGCCATAACAAGGAACTTCAAATACAGAGGACTTCTACTGTTCAAACTCCTTTTCCCTCTACTCAAGCAACTAACTTCCTAACTAACTCATTCCCTTACTATACAGATTCATAGTCTCAGATTTTATTCATCAATTTACAAAACTACCCCTAATCTGACTTCTATAATATACTACCTAATACTACACTACATACACTATAAAATAAAGTACATATACTACTTAGTATACTACACCTAATACTAGATACACACTAGACTATACAACATAGTACAACGCAACACAATTCACACATTGTACAATACAATACTAACACAGTATATACACACCACATACAAAACTCAACACTTACTCCTCTTCTAAACTTGTAAGAGTAGCTTATGAATCCTTAAGAGTGTATCAAAGATAATGAACCTATAACAAATTTTCTGTTCATCAGGATGTAATAGATGAGCTTTGCCTATAACTTTACGTTGCTAAACTAAAAACTATTATACAAAATAAGCTACGAATAGAATTAAAGTTAAGAAAGTATCCATATTCTTATAAATCCAAAACCATGGGAATGATGACTCAAGGCAATTGAATAATGTGGGATTCATGTGAATGAGAAGAGTTGCCACTCAAATGAATTTGGAAAAATAACTCCAATTGATTGTTCCAAGGGGACTTATCCATATGGCCCGATGGGTTGTTTGAATGACGTCTAATAGGACCAAAGGGAGGGGTACTTTGTTTGTTGTTTGAATAGCCTTAGCTTCATTCAAATGAAATGGTCCACCAACGAATCCAAAACTTTTTTCTAGCACTTAATTTGAATGCTTCATGATTGGTAGAGAAATCTAATTACATGAATTGTGAACTTGGTCAATATGCAAACTTAGCTCTAGTCATTGAATATTTGGGGTTATGTAATTGATGGAACTATTTCAAATTACATCAATGAGACCAAGTTCACTATATATAGAATCTAAAGAAAGTACTAATAGAACAACAATCCACGATGTGATCAAGATGATGTAGCTTCTTTAAGGACTAATTTGATGTTTGAAAACTCTAAGGAGAATCTTTAAGTGAAAGAGGATAGGAACTGCTAAATCAAAACATTCACATTCAATGTGGAAAATAGATGAGCAAATCTAAGCTATAAGTCTCTTATATTTTGTTATATATTGGTTGTAACACGTACTGTAATTGTTTAAGATTTGTCAAAACTTTAACCGATATGAAATTACTTGTTACATTGTAAGAGAAGTGTAAGTCATCGTGAGCTCGAGGTCCCAACCATATGTCATTCGACAGATTTAGTTGTAACAAAGTTTTGGGTCATTTTATTAATATTGTATATTTACAAATAACTTTATATATATATATATATATATATATAATAAAATTTAACTTGTTAATAGTCATATATGAGTTAATAGAGGCATTTTGATTGAATTTCCTTCATGTGACTTTGATTCCATCCCTAATATTGTTAGTTTAGTACCAATTTTTTTTTTTTTTATCAATTTTGTATCAAAGGTATGCTTTTTAGGTCTAGTGAAGGGAACAAATATACCAACAAAATCACCTTATTAGCTAGAGTTCCTCTCTAATTGAAAAATGTACAACATAATCTCTAAATAAAACACCACTAAATTGTAGAAAAACATATCTAAACAAGTATTGAAGAAATGTATAGATTACTTACAGTAACTATTGAGTGATGCAATTCATCTCTAGAAGCAACTCATGGAGAAGAAAGAAAACAGGATAAAGAAATGAATTGCTCAACTAAGTAAACAAAGTCTAGTACAATTATTTATAGGTATAGTCTGACATGTGTTATACTACCTATCATATGTGAAAAACTATTCTATATAACCTATATGAATATAAATAACATGTATAAATATCTAAAACTATTTACAAACTATAATCCTTACATTCCCCCCTTAAGTTGGCCATGGTGAGGGGCTTAACTTGGACTTAAAGAAAGATAGTTATGTATTATTCAAGCTCTTGGTCATCAAATCTACAACTTGAAGTCTTGAAGGTGTATATTCAATCCAAAGAAAACCAAATTGCATGCGATCCCTAGTGAAATGAATATCAAGCTCAATATGCTTAGTACACCCATGTAACTAAGGATTTTCCACTATTAACTAGGCTAATTTACTATCCGTGTATAAAGAAGCTATGAATACCAAGATCACACAACAAATAAGAAACCCAAAGCAACTCCTTGGTCATAGAAACCATACTATGATATTCAACTTTAGTTGACAAAGTAGAAACCATAATTTTGTTTCTTTGTTTTTTAAGAAACAAGTGAAGAACCAACAAATATACAAAAGCTACTCAAAGATTTTCTATCAAGAACACTAGAACCCCAATCTACATTACTAAATCCACTAAATGACAAGGGACTAGAAGAAGAGATAAAAAAGCCCCTGATGTAGAGTTCCTTTGATATATCCTACAACATGCA
Organism: Lumnitzera littorea; assembly: GCA_024138015.1. Classification (NCBI taxonomy): domain Eukaryota; kingdom Viridiplantae; phylum Streptophyta; class Magnoliopsida; order Myrtales; family Combretaceae; genus Lumnitzera; species Lumnitzera littorea. The sequence goes on from JAMXBB010000003.1 coordinate 31,929,739, forward strand.
TACAAGTAGCAAAATGTGTAGTACAAAGAGATGATATAAATTGACTAAGTTGTTGAACAATAAAAGATAGATCAACCCTAGTGATTTTTAAGTATAAAAACCTACCTATGAGTCTTCTATAATTACTTGGATCATCAAGAAGTTCACTTAATACATTGTTAAGCTATAAGCTAAAAGGAAAAGGAAGAAGGGATGGCTTACAACCTAGCATCCTGACATATATCAAAATATCCATGGCATAGTTGTGTTGATTAAGGACAAAAACCAGAGTTCAACTTACAAATCTTGTTGCCTAAGGAAAAATGCACTTCACCCATATCCTTAATTATAAATACCTAATGCAAAGCTAACTTAACAATGGGAATTTCTCCCAATGAATCTGTGATCAAAACATTGTTTACATACACCAAGATAGCAATAAAACCAAGTGAACTTACATAAGTGAATAAAGAGCAATCAACTTTGGATTGGATAAATCCTAGAGATACAATGAAACATGAAAACTCTTTATTCCATTACCTAAATGCTTGTTTGAGTCTATATAATGACTTAACGAGTTTACGCACTTCACCCGGCTTTGCTTAAGTTTAACCATCCAGTGGAAACATATAAATATCCTCATCTATAAACCCATGTAAGAACGTATTGTTAACATCCAATTGATGAATGAACCAATTCTCAATAGCTGCAACCGCTAATAATAGTCGTACGGATGTAAGTTTAGCAACCAGGGGAAAAGTATGTACATAATCTAATCCCTTTACTTGGTTATATCCTTTTCCCACCAGGATTTAGGAAATGATGTCATATTTTGTTTACCAAATTAACAAGCATTACAATTTAGCAAATGATCAAGAATCATTGGTAAACATCTTGTCATGTCCTTCTTCATTTTCAACATTCCTTGAAGATGATAATGGTTAAGCCACTTGTGTTCGATTCCATAGTACTGACTTTATTGTAATGAGCTATCTATTCCTCCTCTATTTGATCAAATGAGAAGCTCTTACCTCTCATGTTAACCCTGAAAACCTCTTGACTTATAGCACCATAAATAAGTTAGTGCCTATTTAAAGGATACTATGAATCTTTCTTTCTATTAATTAACCTACACTCAACAAATTTTGGTCAATATCAAGTTCATAAAGAAATTATGAAATTAACTTTACATCTGAGCTTTTTGTAATTATAATAGTTCCTTTTCCTTTTGCAATAATATAGTCACTAAATAGTATTCTAACCTTTGTGAGTGATTCTTGTAAGCTTTAAATCCTTAAAGATAGTTTTGTCACAAGTCATGTGGTTTATACAACTACTATCAATCAACCAATATCTTAAAAAGTTTCTAGTAGCATAAAACATTGCACCAATAATTTAGTCTACTTCATCTTGACCGGTGACTCGGTCATCTACATCGTCCTTTTGAAATTTGCTTTTGCAAATATTAGCTTTATGTCCAAGCTAAATACGCTTGCCACAACTCACATTTAGCCTCCTCTAGCATTTAAATTGTTCGCATTGCTAATAAGGTGGATTGTTTTTCTTTGAACTTCTACCCTTACTATGGATTTTACTGCTTACAGTGCTTTCACTGCCCACCACCTGATATTTTTCTATAATTGTTATTTTTGTTCTTTTGAACTTCCTGATACAAGGTTAGTAAAGCTCCTTCAACAAGATAGTCTTGCCTCATAAGTCTCCGCTGCTTTTGGCCTTGCAAGACATTTACCAACTCTGCCAAGGTGATCTTACAAAGATCCCTTGTGATATCTAAGGTGATTAACGATGCTTCAAATCTTTTAGACAACGTTACAAGGATCTTTTTTGCAATTATGGAATCGATAAATTTAGTGCTTAGTAACTTCACCTTGTTGGCCATACCAAGCAATTTGTTTGAGTACTCTTCAATTGTCTCGACTCTTTTATCTTTTGCAACTCAAAATTCATTATCGAATACAAGACATACAAGACTTACACGCCTTGTATCCGTATATCTCTTGCATATTCTTCCTTTATATAATTCGAAACCTCTTTAATTGTATTGAAAAACATGATTATAATGAAAATGGTTGTTGAAATAGTAATAAATGTACGTGCTTTTGCCTTAAAACTTTCTGGTTTTTCTTTCTGTTTGAATTTTTTTTTTTTTTTTTGGTCCATGGTTGGATTGTTTGGCAAAAAAGGAGCATCATAATCCTTTTTCGTAGCTTCCCAAAGAACTACCAAAGTTGGTAGTTTTCTCCATAAAAGACCGAGGACAACTTTGTGACAAACTGGCTTTAGCTTCTATTTTGCAGATACTTCCTAATGCCAAATTGTTGGTTTTAGAGGTGCAAAAATCGCATAAAATAAAATAAAAAAAAAAAAGAGAGAAAAAGGGAGCAAATACTGAGTTGAAAGAAAAGAGAGATACGATCTGCAACGAAGAAATTCTTTCTTCATCTATTAATCATCCTTTACATTTATAATACTTGGAATAAAAGAAATCTTTATAATCTTAACCAAATCATAATCCACAAAATTAGAAACAAAGAAACTATTTCTAATGAACTAATAAACAGCTTATTAACTAGGATAACTCATTCAAATATCTCTAGGAAAAAAGAAGTGCAGTATTAAAGCAAATATTTAACAATAAGAATAATATTAAAAGTGTTCTTTCGTATTGAAATTTAAGCAGATCTCCCACATCTCTAGGTAATTTAACTCCTTATTTATTTATTTTTTAGCATTTGAGTACTTTATATTTTCATTATTATTGAACAAAATAAGTCATCTATATTTATGTCTTATATTAATTAAAGTAATTACTTAATATGACACCATAAACATAATGTAAGGGAAGCAAAAGTAATTAGTTGTTCATGTGCAAGTTTTTTAGTCAATTTAAGAGATATTTTGATTCGATGATACGTATATGCAAACTCTTTACATGTATTACTCAATTTAAACAATGGACACGGTGATTGAATTTTTAAGTAAATATATTAATGGAAGAAAAAAGAAAAGGATCTTTCGGAATGAAAGTTGTTTTATGTAGGATGGCAATGGGGCCAAGAATCTTGTTAAAGTGGTTTGCTCGTGAGATTTCAAGAGAAGACAACCTATTATGAGTGGCAAACCAGTGCGTAGTACATAACTTCCTCTACAGCTACAGGCCAAACAAAGTGGAATCCGGACCATCCTGTGTCCCCTTTTCTTAAAGTACCGTGCAAAGTCTATAGATATTAATGGTTTATAAGATTAATTTAATAATTTTACAAATTAGGACCAACTTTTTCTTTCCTTTACTATAACTATATGCACTGAAAATTTTGTAAAGCAATCATACGCCTCGTAAATTGTAATTTACCTTTTTATATCAAAGATCAATAAAAAAAAAAAAAAAAAAAAGTATTCGAGTCTGGTGGGGAAGGAAGAAGAAGAAGACGACGATGACTAGCCTATGACATGGGAAGGGCACAACTCTATCGCGGAGTAACACATTACATGCATCATATGTTGTCAATTTTGTGGGATTCAACTTCCACAAAATTCGATGGTAATGATGCATGCACCATCATTACATCCGAAAATTTGTAAATTTTTTCACCTATTGGGGAAAAACAAAGAAAGCAAAATCAACGAACTAATAAAGCTACCCAAATGATCCAAAAGACCTACCCACCTTGGATCAAAGTGGAGAGATCCACCCGAAGTGGTCCACTCTTATAAAATTAGCTTTTTGTGTTATCATTCACTTTTTATATGCACTGCGACGCTCAAGTCTTTTGACACTGCATGATATATGAAGCACACAGCTCATCAGCAAAACATGCACCCCGATACATGTTCATAAAATAATTACGAAATTAAAAGATATCTAACTAGATGATTTCTTCGTTTTGAAGAATAAATGATTTCCTAGTAAATAGTTTCCCTCACCGCTTTGCAAACTGAAGTGACTTAGCTAGTGGAGATGCGGGATATTGGACGTCAGATCCACAACTAACCACCCTCCCCCACCCCATTCCTCCCCCCCAAAAAACAAAAAAAAAAAAACAAAAAGATAGCAACCTTTTTTTTTTTTTTTTTTTCAAAATTTTCATGAAGCCTGTTCTCGAAAAGATGTAACACGAAGAGACAATTTACAATTAGACGAGTCTTGGTTTAAAAATATAGATAAAATCGAATATTGGTAGCATGGTAGAGTCGTCTTACTCCCGATAGCAATATTACCAGGAGGGCTCACTCATTTACTAAGATAGAAGTAGCAGCAGCAACAGTAATAAGAAGAAGAGGAGAGGAAGAAAGATAAAGCAGCGTCAAGATGGCATATATCTGCACTTGGACCTGCACCTTCCACGTGAAATCCATCCCAAGCCATCACACAAAGCATTAGCATCATTGATCACATTTTTCAAAGGTGCAGGTGCAAATGCAGATAAATGACAACATCTTGACCATATACATAATCTTGCTATATAGTTTAGCTGGTTAATTTTAGGATTCTCTCTCTCATCGTAACACTCATGACCGTATTATGTGTGTGTGTGTATATATATATAGAAGAGATTGGGTTGGAAGTGAAACAATGTTATGTTCCACGCATAAGGTATTCCTTCAGTCCTATTCATATCAGATATTGCAGTGGCACTAGCTAGGGTTTGTCTGGTGGTTCCACAATGCCAAAAAGATAGCTAAGCAGTACTCCACGTGATGTTAAGTACGAAGCACGTGAATTCTCCTTTCAACAACCAATTATCTATTGAAACGTCAGAGGAGCACGGGTGTTGTTGCTTCTGCTGCTTTTTTCTATTTCCCTGTCTTCCTTCGTCCATTTGTTACTGAGAGAATTCGGTTTATAAAGATTATATTACAGACTTTACGAGACATAATATATACACTAATGTTTCTAATCAATGTTTTCATATAATTAATTTCCTAATTACTAGTTACAACATATAAAATAGTTTACAATTAATTTTACAAAAACAAATTTGACTTGAAGTATTTCTCATAATTGCCCAAAAAAAATTCAATAATATTAATAAATCACATAAATTAATAAATAATATTTAAGTATTACTAAAATTTTACATTATATTTATATTTATTTATTTATCTGTATAATGTGTCGAAACTTTTAAAGCCTTTCTGGAAGTTTCTGACTACTTTTTTATCGTTGTGTTTTCACTTTGTCCCTTTCCTAATTTAGAGCTTTCATTAGAAGGACCACCAGTTAAAGATTTCCATTAAATATATGTCGCAGAATTTCAAATTGAAATGCATATGTCTCTCTCTTTCTCTCTCTCTCTCTTAATGAATAATGTTAATAAGGACCGTTGATTCACTAGTTAATATGTTAAATAAATATCCTTTTTATCTTCTCACGTAGTTATATCTTCTAGAGTGTATAATAAATATCAAAATATATAATTTTTATTTATAAGTTCTTAATAAGTGTTCAAGAATATCTATTAATAGCAACTATGATTGGGTGCTCAAACTCTTAAATTTTACATCTAAAACTACTAAAACATTTTTATAATAAACAAATCTAATTGTTTTTGTGACCTCATATTCTTCTTAGGTATCATTTGTGTCATTTTTTATATTTTAATGATAAAGCATAACAATATAAACAAGGCGAGCATAGTTTGCAAGTTACTTAAGCTAGTTTACTTTAAACTCAACTCAACTCAAACTTAATTCATAAATAAATCAAATTTAAACTTAAAATAAAGCTTATTTATATAAATATACTAAACTCGATATCATGTTTAGATTTATGAGCCAACTCTTGACAAGTTCATTTATATTGCTAACGAAATGGCTCGTGAATAGACTAAGGTAAGTTCGTGAATAGGCTCACGATTCGATATACTATATTAAAAATTATATTACAATAAAAATATATAATATAAGGATAAGGGTAATATAATTAAAAAATTATTTTAAAAGTTAAATTTTGAATTTTAATTCAAAGTTGAGCTAGAGTTTAAGCTCGTTTATCTAAATAAACTCGAGCTCGAACTCAATTCACTTTAAGATCAGCTTAGTCAACTCATGCTCGATTCATAAATGAGCTAAGTTAGAGCTCAAAATAAAACTTATTTATATAAATAAGTCGAATTAGGGCTCATGTTTAGGCTTGTAAGGTGGCTCTTTGCTAGTTCGTGTATATTGTTAATGATCCAACTCATTAATAGGCTTGTAAGTAGACTCTAAATAGGCTCGCAACCAATATATTATATTAAAATTTATGTTATATTAAACATATATGATATAAGGATAATAATCACATAATTAAAAAAAAATTGTTTAAAAAGGTAAATTTTGAAATTGTTAAATTAATTTTGAGTTTTAATTCAAACTTAAGCTCAAACTCAAGCTTATTTAAGTAAATCTATTTATGCTCATTTATTTATACAAGCAGAGGTTGAGCTTCAAATTCCTTAATAGGTTCGTGGTTAAGCCTATAATTTTCAAACTTGATAAAAGCTTGGCTCTACTCGTGTTCAATAATTTTTAAACGAGCTAAGCCTAAGCCTTTAAAAACTCAACTTAGCTCATTTTCAACCTTAGTATCATACATAATAAATTATCTAGTTCGTTATTTAGTTACATATTAGCCAAAGTTATTAGATATAAGAGTTCTTAAGGTGCTAGGCTAAAATTTAAAAAAAAAAAATCATATATTTGGTGGTATATAAATCTATTCTGCAGTATGAATTAAATATATCTTCGAAATTTCAAAAATAACCTATACCAAACTCCCAAATTATCTTTTCATGTCTCTCTTTCTCTCACTCTTTAGTATTATTATGTTTTCCTTGTATTATACTATCTAATTCTCATATTTTTTTGTTTTATAGTCAGATGCTAATATCTTAGAAATGCAAAACCCATTACATGCACTTTTGCGAATCCTTACTACTATAAAATCTCCTTCCTCAAGAACCATATGTTAATACCCTAAAGACATTAGCTTGAATTGGAAACAATGATTAGGGTCATCTCATTGTTCAAATTATCATAAGAATTTGAGGCACAAAATGTCTAAAGCCTTAATATATATTGAAATCATTATTTATTGATAAAGGCAATGTTTATTAGTTATTTAATTTCTCTTATATACATACTTCTTTTTCCATCTTAAGGGCGACCATTTGAAAAGTTAAAGATAGTGAGTCCATAGTCACCTATGATATTTGTAAGGAGTATAGACTTCCCTTATCTCACTCCTCATAAGATTTAAATACAACTATTAGAACACTTTAGCTTAAGATCTCAACCACTAACATAAACTCTCTTAAATTTTATATTTGCACTTAGATAATAATGATAATGTCCTATCGAGTAATTAGATCATGTCAAGGACAATAGAGTATTCATTACTAGCAAAAATCAAAACAACATATTGTATAATTTTTTCAATATCTTCCTATAAGTAGAAAAGTGCATGTGATCTAATGTAATTTTGGCCACTTTTAGAAAAAGAGAAGTAGAATGGAAATGAATTACTGTCCACTAAAATTGCCAAATATAAAACATAATGGGATACAAAATAAAAAGCAGATTTACATTCATTCCATTCCACTTACATACATTTTCACTCTTCATTTAAATTGACAAACAATAATTTTCTTTACTTACTTCTACTTCCACCTAATCAAAGACAATTTAGAACGATGATCTATGCAAGCTTTATTGTTGGTTTATGTTAGTTGGAGTAATTGGTCTAATTATAGTAATATCCCCTTTAATTAACTAGGAAATAAAGGGAAAAGAACATACTAATCATAACCATCCACAACTTGCTTCTCATTGCACGATAAGTGTCATAATTGTATAACATTCGGTAATCTAGTAGTATAAATGTTGATAAAAATAATAATCAAGAAGGGGTAAAGAAAATAGCGATGGAGTCATGTGGCATTTAGCAACTTGCAAGAATACATTGGTTGGACTCTATGGGGCTTTTTTTTTTTTTTTTTTTTTTATAGAAGCCTTTTGTTCATAAAGGGAGCCATAAGGTATCATCCACTTGTATCCTGATAGACCCATACAAAATAAAACAGCCCACGAGATTTGAAAGGCACAAACATGATGTGGACCGCAGCCAAGAATAGACAAAGTCAATTACTGAATGGGTCTAAACTTACCGAAAGCTTAAAAAGTGTAATGGAGAATGTGCGAAAAAGTGAATAAAAGGGTAAGCAAAACTCATGAATAGCTCTAAAGGATACGACGCAGCAATAGAACTTTTAAGGACTCACGGTACAACTCGATATGATATACAAATTGATCCAATAAAGTTATTCGCCACCTAGCCTTTCTCAAAGGTTAGGATAAGAGTGAAGTGAAAGTAAACAAGTGATGTTTATGAAAGGGAAGAATGACAAGTGTATTGATGTTAATTTGATTATTACGGCTACAAGTACAAGGGGTATTTATACCTAATAAGTTAGGGCAATTTACCTAAAAGGAAAAAGAAAAAAAGGATATTACTCTAAATGAGTAGTGTACGAGAATACAAAAGAGGCAAAATGAATATTCAAGAAAAGTAGTGATTAGTGCAGTAGATCCTTCACGTGGTCCTTTACACATAGCAATAATACATTGATGATGCTGTTGGAGGATGCAAACAAAAGAGTATAGCTAAATTGTTTGTCCAGGCAAGGGTGACTAAAGATTAGTCCAGTGTCATTCTCTCGACCTCTCAGTAAGAGTGAAGCCGGGCAAGTGATTGGATCACGCATGAGTGTAAGAGAATAAGGATTGGCTGTTGTCGCAGCATTCTGCATTTTGGCACACAATCTCTAAGAAATAGATAGTCAATCGGCTCAGCATGCAAAGTGGGTTAGTAAGGAGATACCCAACCTCGGCAAGAGTCAGTTGGAGTAGGAGGATTCACCTTGTCAGTCCCTTTAGTCCTCGGGCTTGGCTACAAGTCAATGGTCCAGTAGCCTAATTCTCATCATTCCCTCCAAGTTGATTTGGATTTGGGATCAACTTCGAATGGTCTTCAGTTAGCTCTCCGTTAGGGTAATGTGGACTGAGGTCGATAATGTTAAAAGTGTTAGACACCCCATACTCTTCGGGTAGCTCCAACCTATAGGCATTGTCATTGATCTTCTAGAGGATCCTGATAGGTTCTTCAGCTCTTACAGATAACTTGTTTCTCCTCTTGCTCAGAAACTGTTCGTTGCTGAGGTACAGCCACACCAAGTCTCTTAACTAGAATTGTTTAACCATTCTACCCTTAGCCTTCTTTCGCAGTCTTCTGGTAGTTTGGTCGATATGCCGAGTGACTTTATTGTGGATATACTAAAGAGACTATGCTTATACTCTCGCGTCAAGGTCGAATTCAGGTATAAGGGTGTAATTGAAGGGCAACTTAGGATTGAAACCATAGACAACCTCAAAGGGGGTTTGCTTGTTGGTGTCATATACTGTTCGATTGTAAGCGAATTTGACAACTAGTAAGCAGACATCCTAATGAACCAAGTTCTTGCTTACTATAGCTCAGAGCAACGATCCCAAAGTATGATAGACTACCTCTATTTGGACATCCATTTGGAAGTGACAAGAAGTATTAAATAGCAATTTAATCCCCATCCATCGCCATAAAGTTCTCCAAAAGTGGCTCAAGAACTTCATGTCTTTATCTAAAGCTACACTTCTCGACATGCCATGTAACCTAACAATTTCTTGCAAGAAAAGGGAAGTAATAGCTGAAGCATCATTAGTTTTGGAGCAGGGCACAAAGTATGCCATTTTGTTGAATTTGTCTACGACAACCATTATAGAATCTTTGCCTCGGGCAGTTCATGGTAGTTTGAGAACAAAGTCCATGCTCTTATGGCTTTATCAAAACAAGCAAAGGCATTGCTTTCCCTTGCTTGGCTCAGCATTTAGCCCTCTTACATGTGGCGCAGCCTTTTATAACTTAATGTATGTCTCATCTAATTCTCAGCCAGAAGAAGCTACCATTCAACAGTTTATAGGTCCTTCTCTCCCCAAAATGCTCGAAAAGTCCTCCACCATAGGCTTCCCTGATAAGTAATTCTTATAGAGAGCAGGTCAACATGCACAATTTTTCCCCAAGTACCCATCCTCCACACAGTACTCGTCTAATGTCCTTCCATTAACACATCACGCAAATATGGGTTCGAAGTGTAGATCCCTGGAGTACTACTCTTTAATGCTCGCAAAGCCAAACAATCTGGTTTGAAGTTCAATCAAGAGTGCATGCCTCCTTGAAAGAGCATTTACAACTATGTTACTCTTTCCTTATTTGTATTTTATCACAAAGTTGAACCCTTCAAGGAATTCAACCCATCTCACCTACCACTTCGATAATTCTATCTGACTTTGGAGATACCTTAGGGACTCATGGTTAGTGTAAATGACAAATTCTCTCAACAATAGATAATGCTGCCAAACTTGTAGTGCTTGGATCAGTGCTAAGAGTTTTTTATCATATACGGAATAGTTTAGTTGAGGTCTCCTAAGCTTTTTATTGTGGTTGGCAATTGGTCAACCTTCTTACATCAAAACAATGCCCTATCCTAATGCTTGACGTATCACACTCGAGCTTAAATATTTTCTCGAAGTCAAGTAGAACTAGAACAAGGGTGGAGGTCAATCTTTACTTCACCTCGACAAAACTCCTATCTTCCTTTTCTCCCCATTGGAAGTTGATATTCTTCTTTGTCAGTTTAGTAAAGGGTATGGCAAAGGTGCTGAAATTGTTGATGAATCTCCTATAAAAATAAGCTAATCTATGGAAACTTCTCATTTCAGCATAAGTAGTAGGGGTTGACTACTCAACAATTGCTTGGATCTTCTTGTCATCCACTCATAAGCCTCCTTCACTAACTACATAGCTTAAGAATAGCACTTCCTCTTAGCAAAAGCAACATTTGTTAAGGTTGCCAAATAATCTCCTGGCATGGATATCGTCAAAATACACCACGATGTACTTTCCTATTAGATGGCTTAGCATATGGTTCATCAGTCTCATGAAGGTGCTCGGGACATTCGACAAGCCAAATGGCATGACCATCCACTCATAAAGTCCATGCCAAGTTTTAAATGCTACCTTCCACTCATCTCCCGGCCTCATGCAAATTTGATGGTAGCCAGACTTCAGATCAATCTTATTGAAGATCTTGGCTCTACTCAATTCATCTAGCATGTCTTCCAATCACAAAATAGGATACTTTTATTTGATCGTAATCTTGTTCATGGCTCAACTATGTACATACATTCACCAGATTCCATCCTTTTTCAGCACTAGAACCATTAGCACAGCACAAGGGCTGAGACTTTCCCTGACATAGCCTCTTTTCAGCAACTTACTGACTTGATGTTAGAGTAAGCCTATTTGGGACTCAACTAATAAGCTAGCTTATTCGGTAGGATAGTGCCAAGTATTAAGTCAATACAGTATTCTATGCCTCGATGTAGGGGCAATCCCTCGGGTAACTGTTTAGGAAACAGATTGGCATATTCATCCAGCAACACTCTCACTCCCTAAGGTAGTTCACCTAGCTCTTCCATTTTTAGCAAACGTTTGACCAACATAATGGTCGACTCATCAACGTTGATGGCCTCTCGGAGCTCGACTCTACTCATCACTAAAGTCTTCTTCAATCCATAAGCTAATTTTTTCTATAGTTTATTAACTTCGCTCGATGGCATCAGGTTCATTGTAATCTTTTGGCCATCCTTCTCGAACATATACATGTTCCTGTATCCGTCATGGATAACTCTCCTATCAAACAACCATGGTCGGCTAAGTAGCATGTGTGAAGCGCATATGGGCAGCACATCACAGAGAATTTTGGTTAGAGTAGTTTCTAATAGTGATCAGTAGTAGTACTTACTAGGGGACATGTAAAGCCCCCTTCTCACTCAGCCAATGCAACTTATATGACCTCGGGTGTGCAATAGTCAACAATTTTAACCTTGTGATCAAATCGGTTGATGCGACATTGGTGCAACTTCCACTATCAACAAATAGTGTGCTTACCTAATTATTCACCTTACAATTAGTATGAAACAAGTTCTCCCCTTGCTCCTCCACACACGAGGGTTCTAAGTTCATTGTGTATTGGACAACTAAGACCAACTGATCCAAGTCTTCAACAAACATGTCCTCCCTAATCAACTCATGATCATGAGAAACTTCTTTCTCGGTAGGGTTCTCCTCCTTAGGTTCCTCATCAATACTTTCCACTTCCAGCTTCAGGGCGTTTTCCTTGATGACCATAGCCCTTCAATTCGAGTACTAAGTAGCCATATGTCCAAACACTTGGCACTTAAAGCACTTGATCTGACTCGTCTTCCTACCAAATCCTTGCCTTTTGTCATAAGCATGGGTCAGCATGGCATGTAAGGTCGGCCCTTCTATTCTATTTAGGCATCCACCTTTTGAATCAGCTTAATACTTGACAGAGCTCGGTGACTTACCTATCCAGGTCAGCTAGTCGACAATTTGGTCGGTACTCAACCTCTTTTCTACCTCTCCACTTGTTGAGATATTCAAATGGCTTCATCCATTGTGGTGAAACGTTAAAGTTCCACAATGTCTCAAATATCACTTCTCAATCTAATAAGGAACCTAGAGATTGTTCGTGTTGGTGATTCCTCCACTTTACAGTGGATCATAAGCATTTGAAATTCTTAGATATACTTGTCAATGGTTCAACCTCCTTGCCTCAACTCCTAAAGCCGAGTAAAAGCATCTTACAAATAAATATCTAACACAAATCTATTTCTAAGTATTCTCTTCATCTTAGGCCAAGTATTAATCTCTCTATAGCCTTCTTATCTCCTCATAGTCTGAAAATTCTTTCACCACATGGCAACATATTTAGAAAACTCAACAACAACAATTCTTACTTTCTGGTAATTCTCATATTGGTAATAGTTAAACACATGCTTTACCTTCTCTTCCCATTCTAAGTATTCATCCGCACTTCCAAATCCATTGAAGCTTAGAATTCGAAGCTTCACATGGTTAGAGGCTTTAGCTACTCACACTCGCTCTTCTTCTTCATAATACTCTTCCTTACCTTCTTCTTCCAAATTTCCAAAGTCAATCCTTCTTCTTACTTATCTGCCTATTCGTTCACCTCGAACTTGTTGAGCTGAGTTCTAACCTCTCCCAGGTTGAGTAGCTTACAGGGTGTTATTCGTGGTTTTAGTAAGTCGATAAGCTAATGCATGAACAACTTAGGTTAAATCCACTAAGAGGTTAGCTACCTCATCAAGTCTCTCATCAGTGCTCCTAAGGGTTCCTTGAGACTGTTAACCATGGTAGACAACTTTACTGTTGCCATCTCCAACACCAATATTTACACTTGAGTTCGTATTTTCTCCGCAAATTCAAAGCTCAAACTCTTCAATTAGGTGTTTTAGCAAACACTTCCACAAACTAGAAAATTAACAACTAGCAAGCATAGCAATTAAACGAATACAGTGACTTGCACTGTTTCACACATGCAAAGTAAAGTATAGATAGAACTTCGAAACAAACTATAACTCATGCAAAACCTCCGCTCTGATATCAAGATGATGTAGACCGCAGCTAAGAACAGACAAGGCCAATCGTTGGATGGGTTCAAGCTTACCAAAAGCTTAAAAAGAATGATAGGGAATGCACGAAAGAGTAAATAAAAGGATAAGCAAAACCCATGAACTACTCTAAAGGATATAATACATCAATGGAACTTTCAAAGACTTATGACACAACCCGATGTAACGTACAAATTAGTTCAGAGAGGTTACTTGCCACCTAGCCTTGCTCAAAGGTTAGGATAGGTGTGAAATGAAAATAAACGAGCAGTGTTTACAAGATGGAAGAATGACGAGTGTATTGATGTTAATCTGATGATTACCACTATAAATACAAGAGGTATTTATACGCAATAAGTTAGGGTAATTTTCCTAAAAGGGAAAAAAACAAAAAGAGTATTACCCTAAAGAAGTAATGTACAATAATACAAAAAAAAAATAAAAATGAATATTAAAAAAAAAAAAGCAATGATTTGTACAATAAATCCTTCTCGTGGTCTTGTACACATGGCAGTGATACATTGGCAATACCATTGAAGGATGCAAACAAAAGAGTATAGGCAGATTGCTTGTTTGGGCAAGGGTGATTAAAGATTAGTAAGGTGTTATTCTCTTGGCCTCTCGGCAAGAGTGAAGCCGGGTAAGTGGTCGGGTTAAGCATGAGTATGAGAGAGCGAGGATTAACTATTGTCTCAGCATTCTACATTTTGGCACATAATCTCTAAGAAATAGACAATCATTCGACTCGACATGCAGGGTAGGTCGGTGAGGAGAGACCTAGCCTTAGTAAAAATCAACTAAAGTAGAAGGATTCAACTTGCCAATCCCTTTAGTCTTCAGGCTCGACTGTAGGTCAATGGTCCAATATCCCGATTCCCATCAACATAAACATCTGGAAAACGAGGTAGCACTTAACTACTAACTCACATAATATAAAACACCTTAAAGCTCGAGAAAATGACAGGATCCTAATGGGGATGGTGGGGTAGGGTCATAAGAGTGATAAGATTTATTGGATATGATGCTTATTTTACAAGTATAGATTCCAGAAATTTGAAATTCATGTCTTATATTTTGAGTCCAAAGGTTTGTGAAAGAGGAAAAGAAGGAATAAGGACATCTTTACTATACTCATAAGGTAGCAATTTATGGTGTAATGGTTTGGATGAGTGTAGTAGTTGTGTTTGGATTACTATAGGTATCTTCCATTACATACTGACTCTCACACTTACTTATTCATATTTTTGGTAGCCAATCAATGTAGCATCAAATAAGTAATAGAAGTATTTCGTGACATCTATTCATGACTATTAGAGAAAGTTCTAGATATATTTTTCGCAGTATAAGTTAAGAAATGTTTGTTAAGAGATTCGTAAAGGTCATTGATCCAGACAATCATAATTGTCTCAAAAGAATACATTGAGAAGGGTTTTGAATGTTTGCAAAACCATTGAGTACATCTTTAGTAAACACTCCAAATTGTCTACCACTTAGTGCCTAAAAGTGGATTTGAAAACTAAAGTTTATGCAACATTTGATTTATCAGTGTGATGGGTCATGTATATAGCATTAGATTTTCAAATATTTTGCGATTCTACAAATTTTATGTGTTTAGCAAACAATGGGGTCAGGCATAAGGTATGTTGATGTAGATTATATAAGGTACAGGACATCTATGATGGATTTTGTGTTCACTCTTACAAGTAGACCCATCTATTCAAAGTCTATAGTTCAATTCTTAGTTACTATATCTAAAGTTGATGTCAAGTATGGTGGTAGCAGAGGTTACCAATGAAGTGCTTTGGTTAACAGGGTTGGTAGGGAGTTAAATGTTAACTAAGTGGAGTTTGGTTGTATTTTGATAGTTAAGTATTATCTATTTGACTAGGAATCTAATGCGTAATATGAAGACAAAGAACATTGATGTGAGATCTCGCAAAATAAGAGAGTTGATATTTAAGGTGAGATATTAGTTAAAAGGTAGGCATTAATGAGAATGTAATGAGTAAGTTAACTAGGTTGTGTTATAGTGAGAAATTCGTCAATAGAGATTCTTAATTTGAGCCTCAAATGTGGACTTATATATGCAAAACAGTACATTGTAAGGGGGTGCTAAGGATTGTCTAGCATAAACACTTCGATATTGAAGTTAGTATGACATGGGATTACTTATGAAAGCAAGAAGGCTAGAGAGAGAGTATAAAAAGTGTCTTACCTTTGGGGCTGGATCCCTATATATAGTATTTAGGAAAAGACATCTGAAAAATGGATATAACCAATTTTACCTAAATAGGAAAATGTGTCTTTCTTATTTAGATACGATCCAGATCCCTAGAGGTGACATGACAAGTCAATGATCCATACAGGTCAATGTATTCATGGTATGCCTATAGATGTACATTGTATGAGCTTCTTGGTTAAACCCCCAAGCTTCGATGACTTTGGGCATAGATGCCATGAGTAGGACTGAACTAAAGAATTAGGATCCCAACCTATAGTAAGTTGATATAGCTCAATCTCAAGGTAGAGGTCTTAAATAAGGCTAGACTTTAGCTCAAATAAGTTAAGGATTAGACCAAAATAGGTTAGCTTATGGTCCTTAAAGGTTGGAATGGGCGTTGGGAGCCTAATGTCCAAAATATCCCATCAACAGGTTAATTATTTCAAGCAAGCTCAAGTATTGTTTGGACTTGGTTAATATCTCTAAGTGCCAATGAGGAAACAATCTAATGGGAATTAGGCTATCAAACCTCTAACCTGCAATCGAGCCCAAGGACTAAAGGGACTGGTACGACGAATCCTTCTATTCCAACCGATCCCTACCGAAGCCAAGTACTTTCTTACCGAGTCACCTTTCATGTCAAGCCATATGACTACTCACCATTCCGTGGTGTGTCGAAGATTACTCACTAGCACCTAAGCCAACCAATTACTCGGCATCTTCTTTGTTGAGAAGCCGAGAAAGAGAGACTTTGGACTGATTAAGTCATCCCTGCTCGGACAAACCATTTGTCTGTACTTTCTTATCTATATCTTCTAACAACCTCGCCAATATAACATCGTTACGTATACAATATCATGTGCAGAATCTATTGCACCAATGATTATTTTTCTTGTATATTCATTTTTACCCTTTTGTATCTTGTACATTACTTCTTTAGGAAATACCCTTTTGTCTTTTCCTTTTTAGACAAATTTCCCTAACTTATAGATATAAATATCTTTGTATTTGTAACGAAGATTATTATTCTTAATACACTTTTAAGTATTTTTCTTCCTTATGTAAATACTATTTATTTACTCTTGGCATCACTCTTATCATTTCCCTTAAACAAGGTTAGGTGGCAAGTAACCTCACCAAACCGATTCGTACATCATAACGAATTGTGCTGTGAGTACTTAAAAGTTCCATTAGTGCATTATATCCTTTAAAGCTGTTCATGGGTTTTGTTTACTGTTTCATTAGTCATTTTTTCCCTTTCGCACTTCCCCCATTAATCCTTTTTCAAGCTTTTTATAAGCTTAGACCCATTCGGCGACCGGCCTTATCTATTCTTAATTATGGTTCACACAATTTTGGTATCAGAGCGGAGGTTTCATATAAACTATAGTTAGTTCTTTTTGAAGTTCTATTAAACTTTGTTTTATGTGTATAAAACAAAGCAAGTTACTATGTTCATTTGACTACTGTGTTGTCAACTGTTAATTTCCTTAAGTATTTGTTTGAGCTTTGAATCTATAAGGAAAAATAACAAACTCAAATATGAATGTTAGTACTGGTGATGACAATGGAGTTGTTCACCATGGACAACAGTAGGGAACTCCTAGAAGCACTGGCGAGAGACTTGATAAGATAGTTAACCTCTTAGTAGATATGACCCGAGTTGTTCATGCATTGTCTTGCCAATCCACTGAGGCCGTGCAAATACCCCACAAGCTGTTCAACCTATTAGAGGTCAGAACTCAGCTCGACCCATTTAAGGTGGAGGACTTAGCGGATGAGTAAGGCAAAAGATAGACTTGAGAGAGCTTGATGAAGAGGAAGAAGAGTATTTTAAAGAAAAGCATGTACGAATCTCTAAAGCATCTGACCATGTAAAGCTTCAAATTTCGAGTTTCAATAAATCTGGGAATGCTGATGAGTTTCTAGAGTAAGAAGAGAAGGTGGAGCATGTGTTTGATTACTATCAATATGAGAATTATGAGAAGATGAGAATTGGTGATGTTGAGTTCTCCGGATATGCCACCATGTAGTGGAAGTATTTTAAGCCACAAGAAAACGAGAGAGATACCGAAAGATTAACACTTGGCTCGAGATGAAGAGAGTACTCAAAAATAGGCTCGTACCAAAAACTTATCTCCAAGATACTTTCACTCAACTTCAAGAGTTGAGATAAGGAGGCCGAACTATTGATGAGTTTGTTTAAGAGTTTCAAATGCTCACGATCTGTTGCGAAGTAGAGGAACCACCAGTCGAATAATTTTAAGATTCATTACTAGCTTGAGAGGAGTCGTTCAAGACGTTGTGGAGCTCTAATGATTCGACATAATAGATGAAGCTGTTAAGATTGCTCAGCAAGTAGAGAGGTAAAGAAGGAGTTAAGTACGAGCGAGGATGCCAACTAGCCGACCCGGACAAGCAAGTCACCGAGCTTAGCCAAGTATGAAGCTAAGTAGAAAGGTAGATTTAAGAGCCAAGCAAAAAGGTCGACCTTATGGTAAAGTACCGACTTGAACTTATAAGAAGGGGCAAGGGTCTGGCAGGAAAACCAGCCAGATCAAGTGCTTCAAGTGTCAAGGGTTCAAATACGTGGCTGCTCAGTACTCAAATAAAAGGACGATGATCATCAAGGGAGACATCCCGAAGCTAGAAGTAGAAAGTATGAATGAGGAACCTAAGGAGAAGGAGGTTCCTGCCAAAAAAGAAAGTGCCAAGACAGAGTTGATTAAGGAGGACGTGTTTGTTGAGGACTTGGACAAGTTACTCATGGTTATCCATTGTACTATGAACGTCAAGCCCTTGCGAAAGGAGGAGTAGAGAGAGAACTTATTCCATACCACTTGTAAGGTGAATGATCAAGTGTGTGCCCTCATCGTAAATAGTGGAAGCTACATCAACGTAGTATCAATTGATCTTGTTTCAAAACTAAAGTTACCGACCGTTGCACATCTGAGGCCGTATAAGTTACACTGGTTGAGTGAGAAAATAGCATTACATGTCACTGGGCAAATACTACTGTCGATCATTATAGGGAATTACTTGGATCAATTTCTCTACGACGTACTACCCATGTGCGCTTCTTATGTGTTGCTGGGTAGACTATGGTATTTTAATAGGAGAGTTACACATGATGGCTATAAGAATACGTATATGTTTAAGAAGGATGACTGGAAGATCACGCTAAATTCGATGCCATCGAGAGAAGTTAATAAGTTATAGATGAAACTTGCTCGCAAATCAAAGAAGGCTCTGGTGATCAGTACAGCTAAACTTCGAGAGGCCATCAATGTTAATGAGCCAACCTTCTTATTGGTTAGGTGACTATTAGAAATGAATGAGTAAGGTAAGTTACCCCAAGGAGTTGTTAGATGAATATGTCGACCTGTTCCTAGAATAGTTACCTAAGGGGTTGCCCCCAACTCGAGGCATAGAGCACTGTATTAACTTAGTACTCGGCGCTACACTACCAAATAAGCCAGCTTATCAAATGAATCCCAAGCAAGCTTTTGAACTCCAATGTCCAGTCAATGAATTGTTAGAGAGAGGCTATGTAAGAGAGAGTCTCAACCCTTGTGTTGTACCTTTACTTCTAGTGCCAAAAAAAGATGGAACCTTTTATCTCAAACCTTATGCAGCTTTTGAACTCCAATGTCCATCTCGCTTACCGCTTCGACAACTTGGTTTACTTCATGCCCTGCATGAAAACTAACACTTCAACTATTGCTTATCTCTTCTTATAGGAGATTTTACGGATGCATGGCGTACTAAGAAGTGTAGTCTCCAATAGAGACCTAATGTTCTTAAGCCATTTCTGGAGAACCTTATGGTGTTGGTTGGGAACCAAATTACTCTTCCGTACCGCATGTTACACCCAAACTGATAGCTAAATAGAGGTGATTAATCATACTTTGGGGTCACTACTCCGAGCTGCAGTAGGCAAGAAATTAGCTAATTAGGATGTCTGCCTACTAGTGGTTTTGTTCACCTACAACCAAACAATACATAACACCACTAAGCAGACTTCCTTCAAGGTAGTCTATGGGTTCAATCCCAAGTTGCCCCTCAACTACGCCCTTATACCAATACCCACTCAAGAGAACCCTGAAAAATCAACTAAAGTACAATCCCTTCGGCACATCTATGACAAGTTCACTCGATACATTGATCAAGCTAGTAAGAGAATGCGAGAAAAGACCAAGGGTAGAATAGCTAGACAATTGCAGCTGGGAGACTTAGTGTGGTTGCACTTCAGCAAGGAACGATTTCAGAACAAGAGGAGGAACAAATTATATGCAAGAGCAGAAAGACCTTTCAAAATCCTCCAGAAAATTAATGATAATGCCTACAAACTAGAATTACCTGAGGACTATAGGGTCTTGAATGCCTTCAACAATGCCGACTTTAATCTGTATCACCCTGATAGAGAACTGAGTGAACACCATTTAGATTTGATCCCAAATCCAAAACAACTCGAAGGGAATTATGGGAATCAAGCTACCAAACCTCTGACCCGCAGCCAAGCTCGAGGACTAGAGGGACTGGCACAACGAATCCTTTTATTCCATTCGACCCCTACCAAAGCCAAATACTTCCTTGCTAAGTTACCTTTCATGCTGAGTCATATGATGGCTCATCTTTCTATGGTGTGCCAAATTGAAGATTTGATATGCCTAGGAGCTTAATTATCACTAAGGCTTACTGTAGCAAATCTAACTAAAATGAGTTCTCTAAAATATTGAAGAAAATAAGAAAGAAATGGTCCATAAATGAACAAGAGTAGCTAACATGAAGCTTCTTGGAGGATATGACTCACCAACGAACACAACACGACTTGACACCTCACTTAATATGGTGCACAAGTTTATATCAAGGTCCACCCGCCACTGATCTTGAGTTACTCGACAAGATTAGATAAGAATGTATGAAAGATGGACTTAGAAAGGGTTATCTCACAAGAATAGAATATTCAGTATTAAAATGTAAGTTATCTCTGGCTTACAAGAGAAATGGACTATTTATAGTAAATACCTAAAGCAACATTACAAATAAAGAAATTACAAGAAGATTTCTAGTACATACAAAAAGAAAATTTCTAATACATACAAAAAAGGGTAAAAAGGACAAAAGACAAAAATGGAAAAAGTGGTACAATGTCAAACGAGGTGGATAGGTGGCGGTGCAACATTGGTCCCATATGAATATTCGTTAAGTACAGTAAGTGTTGCGAACCATAACCAAGAACAGATAAAGCCGATCACTAAATGGGTTCGAGTTTGCAAAAAGCTCAAAAAGAGTCAATGGGAAAATGTACGAAAGGGTGAAAGCAAAGGATGAAAACAGTAAACAAAGGATGAAAACAATAAGCAAAACCTACGAACAGCTCCAGAGGATATGACGTACCAATGGAATTTTCGAGGACTCACAGCACAATTCGATATAACGCACGAATTGGTCCAATAAGATTACTCGCCACCTAACCTTACTTAAGGGAAAGGATAAAAGTAATGCCGAGAGTAAACAACAATGTTTACACAAGGAAGAAGGCACTCAACAGTGTATTGAAGATTATCTAATGTGTTACAACTACAAGTACAAGGGTATGTATACCTGCAAACTAGGGCAACTTGCCCAGAAGGAAAAAGACAAAAAGGACATTTCCTAGGTGGGGCAAGGGAGAATGTACATGTTATAAAGGGGCAAAAATGAATATACAAGAAAAATAATCATTGGTGCTATAGATTCTACATGTGATACTATACACGTGGCGATATGGCATTAGCAAGGTCGTTAGGAGATACAAACAAAAAGTACAGGCAAATGAGCTTGTTCGAGCAAGGATGGCTTAATCAATCCAGACTCTCTCTCTCTTGGCTTCTCAACAAAGATGATGTCGAGTGATTGCACAACTCAGCAATGGAGAGTACTCATCTACTCAGTAAACCACAGAATAATAGGCTGTCATATGACACGGCATTAAAGGTGACTCAACAAGGAAATACTCGGTCTCGGCAGGGGTTGGTTAGAACATAAAGATTCGACATACTAGCCCCTTTAGTCCTCAAGCTCGGCTGCGAGTCAGGGGTCCCGTAGCTTGATTCCCATCATTCCCTCTGGGATGTTTTGGATTTGGAATCAAATCCGAATAGTGTTCGCTCAGTCTTTCGTCAAGGTGATATGGACTGAGGTTGGCAATATTGAAGACGTTAGAAACCCCATAGTCCTCAGGTAGCTCCAACTTGTAGGCATTATCACTAATTTTCTAGAGGGCTCTGAAAGGTCCTTCCGCCCTTATAGATAGCTTATTCTTCCTTTTATTCAAGAACTGCTCCTTACTAAGGTATAGCCATACCAAGTCTCTCGGCTAAAACTATTTTGGCCGACTGACCCTTAGTCTTTTCACATATTCTCCTAGCAGCTTGGTCAATGTGCCAAGAGACCTTATCGTAGATGTACTGGAAAGATTGTGCTCTAGCCAAGGCATTAGGGTCCTATTACGCTAGTGCTGGTACAAGGGCGTGGTCAAAGGGAAACTTGGGATTGAATCCATAAACTACCTCGAAGGAGGTCTACTTGGTAGTGTCATGTACGGTTCGGTTATAGGCGAATTCGACCACTAGCAAGCAAACATCCTAATCAACCATGTTCTTACTTACTGTAACTTAGAGTAGTGACCCTAAAGTACGATTAACCACCTTTGTTTAGCCATCGGTTTAGGAGTGACATGAGGTATTGAAGAGCAATTTGGTTCTTAGTCGACACTATAAGGTTCTTCAAAAATAGCTTAAGAACTTTGGGTGTCTGTCAAAGACTATACTTCTCAACACGCCATATATCTACACAACCTCTTATAAGAAAAGAGAAGCAATAGCCAAAGCGTTGTTAATTTTAGTATAAGACACGAAGTGTGCCATCTTATTGAACTGATCCAAGATGACCATTACAGAATCTTTTCCTAAAGTAGTTCTCAATAGTTCGAGAACAAAGTCCATACTTAGCTTAGTCCACAGTCTCATCGAAACAGGTAAAGGCATTGCTTTCCCTTGTTCGACTCGGCACTTGGCCTTTTTGTATGAAGCATAACCTTCGACCACTCGATGCACATCCCTTCACATTTTCAGCCAAAAGAATCAGCCATTTAATAGTTTACAGCTTCTCCATTCTCCAAAGTGTCTGGAGAGTCCACCACTGTAGGCTTCTTTGATTAATAATTCCCGTAGGAAACAAGTCTGCATGCACAGTTTCCCCCCTCAAAATAGATAGCCATCCTCCATATAATACTCGTCTACTGTCCTCTCATCCATGCATCGCAAAATTATTGGTCTAAAGTGTAGATCCTCGAAGTACTGTTCTTTGATATTCACAAAACCAAATAGTCTGGTCTACAGTTTTGACAAGAGCGCATACTTCCTCGAAAGAGCATCTGCAACTACATTACTCTTTCCTTACTTGTATTTGATCACAAAATTGAATCCCTCAAGGAATTCAACCCATCTCGCCTACCGCTTGGACAATTTGGTCTAACTTCGGAGGTACCGCAGTGACTCGTAATTAGTATATATGACAAATTCTCTTGGCAGTAGATAGTACTGCCATACTTACAGTACTCGGATTAGTGCCAAGAGTTCTTTGTCATATACGGAGTAATTTAACTGGGGTCCTCAAAGCTTCTCACTATGGTAGGCAATTGGTTAGCCTTCTTGCATCAGGACAGCACCTATTCCAATGCCTAACACATCACACTCTAGCTTAAAAAATTTGTCAAAGTCAAGGAGCACTAAAATTGGAGTGGAGGTCAACTTCTTCTTTACCTTAGCGAAACTCATCTCCTCCCTTTCTCCCCATTAGAGGTTGGTGTTTTTCTTTGTTAATTCAGTAAGTGGTGTAGCAAGAGTACTGAAGTTCCTGATGAACCTTCGGTAAAATGAAGCTAATCCATAGAAACTTCTTGTGTCGGTACAAGTAGCAGGGTTTGACCATTCAACAATTGCTCGAATCTTCTCATCATCGACTTACAAGCCTTCTCTACTAACTACATAGCCCAAGGATACCACTTCATGTTGGCAAAAACAACATTTCTTTAGGTTATCGAATAATCTTTCGGTACGGAGAATATCTAAGACTGCTCTGATGTGTTTACAGTGACTTGGCATGATGGCACTGTAGATCAGGATGTCATCAAAGTACACCATGACATACTTTCCAATGAGATATCTTAGCACATGGCTCATAAGCCTCATGAAGGTACTCGAGGCATTCAACAATCCGAAGGGCATGACCAACTACTCGTAAAGTCTATGTCGAGTTTTGAAAGCAATATTCTACTCGTCTCCTGGCCTCATGCGAATTTGATGATAGTCGAACTTGAGATCAATCTTGCTGAAAATTTTGGCTCCACTCAGTTCATCCAGCATGTCTTCTACTCTCGGGATCAAATACCTGTATTTAATCGTAATTTTGTTTACAGCTCAATTGTCAACACACATCCACCAAGTTCCATCCTTCTTCGATACTAAAAGTGTAGGTACAGCACAAGAGCTAAGACTCTCTCTTATGTATCCTCTTTCCAGCAACTCATTGACTTAACATTGAAGCTCAGAAGTTTGCTTGAGATTCATGTGATAAGCTGGCTTGTTCAGCAGTACAGCACCGGGTATTAAGTCAATGTAGTACTCCATGCCTCTAGTCGGGGGCAACCCTTCAAGTAATTGTTCTAGGAACAAGTCAATATATTCATTTAATAGTTCCTTCACCTCTTGGGGTAATTCATCTCGCCCCTTCATTTCTAGTAGTCGCTTAACCAAAAGGAAGGTCGATTCATCAACATTAATGGCCTCTCGGAGCTTGGCTCTACTCTTCATCAAAGCCTTCTTCGATCCGTAAGCAAGTTTCGTCTGTAACTTGTGAATCTCTCTCGATAGCATCGGATTCAATGTAATCTTCCAATCATCCTTCTCAAACATATAAGTATTTCTATAACTGTTGTGGATGACTCTCTTATCAAACAACTACGGTCTTCCTAGCAATACCTGAGAAGCATACATAGGCAATATGTCGTAGAGAATCTAGTCGGAGTAATTGCTGATAGTGAATGGCAGTAATACTTGCCAAGTGACGTATAATGCTCCCTTGTCACTTAACCATTGCAATTTATACAGCTTTGGATGTTCAATAATCAACAACCTCAGTTTTGAGATGAGGTCGGCTGATGCCACATTGGTGCAGCTCCCACCGTCCACGATGAGGGCGCACGTTTCTTCATTCACCTTATAGGTGATATGAAATAAGTTTTCTCTCTACTCCTCCTCTTATTAGGGTTCCGTGCTCATAGTACGTCAAACAACCATGAGTAGTTGGTCCAAGTCCTCAATATATACGTCTTCTTCGATCAACTCTTTCTCGGCATTCTCATTCTCAATAAGAACCTCCTCCTCCTCAGGTTCCTCATCCATACTCTCTACGTCTAACTTCGGGATATCTCCCTTAATGACCATTGTCCTTTGGTTTAAGCACTAAACAGCCATATGTGCGAACCCTTAGCACTTGAAGCATTTGATCTGGCTATTCTTCCTACCAAACCCTTGCCCCTTCTCATATATTCAAGTTGACACTATATCTTTGAGCTAGCTTTTCTGCTCGGATTTGACATCTATCCTACTTCTCAGCTTAGTACTTGGTAGTGTTCGATAACTTGCCTGTCTGAGTTGGCTAGTCAGCACTCTGGTCGCTACTTGACTTCTTTCTTGCCTCTCTACCCACTGGGCAATCTTAACAACTTTATCCATTGTGTCAAATCGTTAGAGTTCCACAATGTCTCGGATGTCTCCTCTTAACCCAGTAACAAATCTTGAGACTATTCAAGCTAATGGTTCCTTTACCTCGCATCATATCATAAGCATTTGGAATTCCTAAATATACTCATCAACAATTCGGCCTACTTGTCTCAACTCCTAAAGCTATGTGAAAGTATCTTAGAGATACGTTTCCAGCACGAATCTATTTCTGACTACCCTCTTCATCTCGGGCTAAGTATTAATCTCTCAGTACCTCTCCCTTCTTCTCATAACCTAAAAATTCTTCCACCACATGGCAACATACCTAGAAAATTCAACAGCAGCAATCCTCACTTTCTCGTAATCCTCATATTAGTAAAAATCAAACACATGCTCCACCTTCTCTTCCCAATCCAGATACTCGTCAACATTTCCAGATCCATTGAAACTCGGAATTCGAAGCTTCACATGGTCAAATGCTCTAGGGACTCGTATACACTTCTCTTCAAAATACTCTTCTTCCTCCTCATCAAGCTCTCTAAGGTCTATCCATCGCCTTACTCATCCGCCAACTCCTCTACCTCGAAATGGTCGAGTTGGGTTTTGACCTTTAACAGGTTGAGCAGCTTGTGGAGTATTTTGCGTGGCCTTAGTAGGTTAACAAAACCTCCACTCTATTACCAAAATGTTGTGAACCGTAACCAAGAACAGACAAGGCCGATCGTTAAATGAGTCTGAGCTTGCAGAAAGTTCGAAAAGAGTCAATGGGGAAAGGTACGAAAGGCTGAAAGCAAATGATGAAAATAGTAAGCAAAACCCACAAACAGCTCTAGAGGATATAACGCACCAATGGAACTTCCGAGGACTTATGGCACAATTCGATGTAACACACAAATTAGTCCAATGAGGTTACTTGCCACTTAACCTTGCTTAAGGGAAAGGATAAAAGTGATGCTGAGAGTAAACAACAGTGTTTACATAGGGAAAAAGGTACTCAAAAGTGTATTGAAAATTATCCGATGTGTTACAACTACAAGTACAAAAGTATTTATACCCGTAAACTAAGGCAACTTGCCCAAAAGGGAAAAGATAAAAAAGACATTTCCTAAAGGGGGAGGGGGGGAGGGGGGGAGGGGGGAATGTATATGTTATAAAGGGGCAAAAATGAATATACAAGGAAAATAATCATTAGTACTACAAATTATACACGTGATATTGTACACATGGCGATTCAACATTAGCAAGGTCGTTAGGAGATGCGGACAAAAAGTACGGGCAGATGGGCTTGTCCGAGCATGGATTCCTTAATCAATCCGGACTCTCTCTCTTAGCTTCTCGGCAAAGATGATGCCGAGTGATTGCACAACTCAGTACTAGAGAGTACTCATCTACTCGATAAACCACAAAATAATGGGCTGTCACACGGCACGGCATTAAAGGTGACTCAGCAAGGAAGTACTCGGTTTCATAGGAGTTGATTGGAACATAAGGATTCGACGTACCAGCCCTTCTAATCCTCCAGCTCGGCTGCGAGTCAAGGGTCCTGTAGCTTGATTCCCATCAATAACCATGAGCATCACTCTTAACATCGTTAATCTTTCCTTGTACACTAGCATTCGATATTCTCAACACAAAGGTTCAGTAAAGACACTTCACTCAAATGTTTCCAACACACACACAAATATATCGAATAGCAGACTAACTATCACTATACAACTCTCGGTCTCAACCTTAAGCTATGATACCAAGAAATTATATGGTATGCCTAGGAGCTTAGTTATCACTAGGGCTTACTATGGCAAATTTGATTAAAATGGGTCTTTCGAAATATCAAAGAAAATGAGAGAAAAATGGTCCACAAACGAACAAGAGTAGTTGAAGTGAAACTGCTTGAAGGATGTGACTTACCAACGAACACAATACGACTTGACACCTTACTTGATATGATGTACAAGTTGATGTCAAGGTCTACTCACCACTAATCTTGAGTTACTCGACAAAATTAGATAAGAATGTATGAAAGATGAACTTGGAGAGAATTGTCTCATAAGAATAAAATATTCAGTAATAAAATGTAAGTTATCTCTAGCTTACAAGAGAAAGGGACTATTTATAGTTAGTCTTTAGGGAAACATTATAAATAAAGAAATTACAAGAAAATATATATAAAAAGGAGATTCCTAGTACATACGAAAAAGGGTAAAAAGGATAAAAAAAAAATGGAAAAAGTAATGGATAGGTAGCGATGCAACATTAGTCCCATACAAATATTCTCTAAGCATAGTAGGTGAAAGGGATCAAGATGTTGCAGCATTAAAGGGGCCAGGACGAGAGAGATGGTAGCAGGACGAGAGAAAACTACTCGGCCGATAAGTGAGTCTCTCGTCACTTTGTAAGAACCTCTTGGCAACAGCTGGTCAAATTACTTAGTACAGGGTCCTCAACTAGGGAATGGTTGACATCATTACTACCAAGAGTATAGATCATAATATGATAATGTGGAGAGTTTAAGGAGTTTAGCCACCTTCCTTCGATGTAAACTTTCCCGTCATCAGTAGGTTGCCGAGAGAGAATTCTTCGGGTAAGGGATTGCAGTCCTCAAAGCTGTGTACGAGTAATGGGACCACTTGTCAATAGTTCATCAAGATTACTCACTAACGCCTAAGCCAACCAATTACTCAACATCTTTTTTGTCGAAAAGCCGAAAAAGAGAGACTCCAGACTAACTAAGCCATCCCTGCTCAGATAAGCCACTTGTCTATACTTTCGTGTCCATATCTTCTAACAACCTTATCAATGTAACATCGTCACATGTATAGTATCATGTACAGAATCCGTTATACTAATGATTATTTTTCTTATATATTCATTTTTATCCTTTTGTATCTTACACATTACTTCTTTAGAAAATACCATTTTTGTCTTTTCCTTTTTAGGCAAGTTGCTCTAACTTATGGGTATAAATACCCTTGTACTTATAACAGAGATCATCATTCTTAATACACTTTTGAGTATTTTTATTCCTTGCGTAAACACTATTTGTTTACTCTCAGAATCACTTCTATCTTTTTCCTTAAGTAAGGTTAGGTGGCGAATAACCTCACCGAACCAATTCGTACGTCATATCGAATTGTGCCATGAGTTCTCGAAAGTTCCACTAGTGCATCATATCCTTTAGAGTTGTTCGTGGGTTTTACTTACTATTTCATTCATCATTTTGCCCTTTTGTACTTCCCCCATTAATATTTTTTCGAGCTTTTTGCAAGCTTGGAACCATTTAGTGACTGATCTTGTCTGTTCTTAGTCATGGTTCACACCACAATCTATCCTATCTTGTCAAGTGGAGGTACAACCTATGTTTGAAATTTCTTGAGAAGCAAATATTTGCTAATGTAGAGGCTACTAGAGTTATAGCTCATATCAAGTTAAAAAGGCTAGTATAGAATTAGAGCAAAGAAAAATAGAACAATGCATAGAGTTATTGCTAATGCAAGACATGGAGTGGGATGGGAGTGTAAGGGAAATGCCCTAGCAATACAATATATGTAAGAGGATATAAAACCTAAAATAGTCAAAATTGAGTGATTTTGAGTTTGTGGTGGTCGCTTTAGGCTAAGGGCATTAACAAAGATGTAACAAGAGACTAAGCCTTCAAATAACAAGAGGCTAGTCAAATGAGAGATGGCTAATAATCAATTATTTGACTTATTGCACCATGAGAAATGGATTATTTTGTTTCATCAATTGCTTGTAAGTGTACTTTTGTCCTAAATTTATATGGAGTCTATAAGACTTGCAATAGTATTTGACAATAGTATTTTGTACCACAAACATCATAATTGATGGTGTATTAAATTTATAGCTCCACTCTCATGGTTTTTCAACCCAATTTCATAAGAAACTTTGCACAAATCATTGTAATATTGATTCTTCTTTCCCTACTCTTTTCTTTATGGTCAATTTACCAATATTATAACAACTTATTCGTTTAAAGCTTCATTGGTGCTTTACATCTATCCTATCTTATAATCTTTTCAAATCACCCCACAATCTACATTCTATGAAACCTATTAGTTATGGGGCACATGGTAGTATATGTGGAAATTTTCTTTTTTTTTTTTATAATATAACAATATTGTTACATAAACTACTATAATTTAAAAACAATGGTTGCTTAAGTATAATAGCGCTTTACACCTAAAATTAAATTTATTTGTAATGCAAGTTGAACATTGATTAAAAGCATATTATAGTTATATTCTCATCAATAATGTGTAATCACTATGAAGTTTTATATTTTATCTGTTTAAATGAATGTGTTAAGACGGATTATGTTACAATTACTACCTAAAATTTGCTTTTTCTTTTTTCTTTTTCAATTTGGCACTAAAATTTGAAGTTACTAAATATCATGTCCAATAAAAATAATGTATGATCACTATCAATTTCTATCTTTTGTTTGTTCAAATGAGTGAAGTGTTAAGAGGGATAATGCTACAATTAATACATAAGCTTTGCATTTTTTTTCAACTTTACACATAAAATTTAAAGTTACTAAATATCATGTCCAATCCTACTTTAATTGTTAAATTTTACACTTCAACATTGAAATCATTATATGTTATATCCAATTAAATTTTTACTTTTTAAATTTATTACTTCCATAATCATTAAATAGATGTGGTGGCATTGAAGCGTATAGTGAGGTAGTAGACTCAACAAGTAAACGTTCAACTGAGTATGATATTTGATAACTTTAAGCTTTAGATGTAAAATGAAAAAACTCTTACAATTCAAGTAGTTGTTTTAAAATCATCCTTTACTAAGATGGTCAATTTTTTTCATTGGCTAAGCAACTATTAGAGGTTATGTTACCTAACATTTATTGCATACAAAATTTAATGATATTTATTAATGATTATAGCTATATGCTAAATTATTCATCAAGCGCGTATAAGACTCCACGAACTTTTGTAAATATTCCACATATTTATATGTCATGAAAATATGTATATACTCCCAAAACAATCTCCAAATCCCAAAACCATTACTTTTAATGGTTCTTCTAGTTATAAATTTGGAGCCTCGGTTACAACTTAGGGATCATATGTACATCTTCGAAAGGTTATGAAAAGGCTCCAAAATTTTAAAACCGAAATTTATCCCATCTATCCATACAAGTTATTACAGGATCCAGATCGAAGAAATTAGCACATACCAAGTGTGACAGGAAAATCCTTCGATTTTCGATCAGTTGATGTATGGGACAAAGCACAGGCATATGCACAAATTTGCATTATAATATTGGGCTATTATGTAAACTTTCAAAACCATATAGACATTCCTAATTATTTTCTTTTATTGTATCCAAACCAACCCATTACCAATTGAAAAATATGCAACCCTTCCAATCATCTGCATCGATGTAGCTATTAACATGGCGTGAGACTAAATTTATTGACATAATTTTTACATCGTGCATTTCAAAGTCAGACCGGAAATTTTAGTGGCTTATAGCAGTGGCGGATGTAATCCCAACGAAAAAAAAAAAGAAGGGAAAAAATCAAAGGAGATGAAAAGATACTCAATCTGATGTGTGTAGCTGAAGAATTGGTCTCCTCATATTCACATACATCCCTATCGCTCCAAAATTATCATATCAACTAACTGTAACACCGATAGTAACCCCAAACATGGGAATGTGATATTGCAAGAAGTGACACCCAACTGATTCTCTCTGTATCGCAGGCCAAGAGGGAAGATGACACTTCAATGATGGCGATGAGCAGTGCCGGAAAGCACCATGCACCAATCAAGACCAATTCTGAAGCCTCCTGAAGATCTGCCAAGCCACCGTCTCTTTGCTGCTATAAAATTCTTACGACGAGGGGATGAACGAACAAGATGAATCAAACGAGCAAGTCCCGATTAAAAAATGAAAAAAAAAATCAACAAAATTACTTTACAAATATATACAAGCATGCTTGGCCAATTTCCCATAGCATGCAAAACGACGGGGGAAACCAAAGTCACTCGTGCTTGACACGTGCCTTCAATATTCCAGGAAGAGGTGGAGAAGTGGGAGGTCTGCCTGGTGTGTTACAAATGGAAGGGTGAGGAATTTGTGCATGGTTTATGCCTGACATGCTTGAACCTTCACCACCGTCTACTGAAAAATGGGGTGTGGCTTCGTTGTTTGTTGGTCTTTCACAAAACTTCATGGCTTTAAGAACGTAGTTATCATCATGGAGCTCAAATGGAGTGCTGCACAGAGGTACAAAATACACCAATGACTACTCCCTCTAAATCCAGAAAATGGGCCAAAATGGAGGTGGAAAAAAAGGTCCATTTTCAATAAATTATGATATGCTGTCACCAGAGGCTGCATTGAATCACGGTCCAAATTTTATCGCGGTTTCATTAATAAACGGGATTATCTTCCCATCACATGAAGTCCTCTTATCATCATCAATATCACGCACTGGCATAATGGTAACATTTAAATGAAGAGATCCAGATGCCGTGAGCATGAAACACAACTTAGGCAAAGCCTCTCAGTATTTCATCATTATGTTCAAAGAGAATCCGTTCCCTCCCTGGCTTGACTTACCTGTTGAAATCAAAATGCACCAGCTGCATGTCTTCTGATATCTCAACCTCAACAGTAGCATGTGGCCGTGTCTACCATGAAAGCACAAGGAAAAAGAAAAGGAGTATCAGAATTCATTTAGCTCAGGCATAACCTCAACGTATATTAGATGCACACTAATCAAGTTTACCTGCACAGTAGGAGCTCAGAACACATTAAAGACATAATCAACCTTATAAAAATATAGAGGATCAATAGCCAAGTGACAGGGAAATTGTTCAACACTTGCAAACTAATGAAGATCAAAATTAAAGTAGTACTCACTGTGATATTACAACAAGAACGTCATCTAAGCTTTCTTTTCCCTCATCAACATAAAATCTATTCTGGTAACCAGACATAAAATCATGGATAACAATGTTATTGCTCTTTATAACTACCTTGGGACTCTCCATCTCTCCCGATAAGACATGATCCCATAACATCATAATTTTCCAATGCATTCTCACTTTACATATTTATAGCTTATGTACTTTAATAATCTCCATGACAGTTTTGCAATCTTTGCTCTGGATCAGTGCAACTTTTTTGATAAGTTCTGACCATCCTCACTGCACAATCAAACAAAAATACCAAAGCAACCCTTACCATATAAGTATCTCTAATATACCATCCATAATCTGATTATTCTGTCCAGTCACCACTAGAAGACCACAATCCAATGTCTATTAATCAAAGGAAGAAAACTTATTCACAAAGATAGCGTGATTCATGCAAAAAGCATTTCTGGAGCCAAAAGTCTTGAAAATTCATACAGCGAGTTCTTTTTTGGGTAATTACTACCATCTAGAGTTGCATTTGCTCTAGACCACATTAAGAATCTAATGCAATGAACAGCCAAAAGAAAAAGGATGAAATAAATGTATTTTACAGGCACAAAAAGAAAAATGAGAAACTGATTTCGTCCAGAATTACCCAAAAACAAAAAGACAACAACAGATGTTGGATTACTTGGAGACAGATGCAGTTAAAAACAAAGAAGACAAACAGATAACTTCAGATTGTTAAACAGCAAAGTAGATCATCTATATTCTTCACAGTTTATCTCAACTAACAAAAAAGAAACAAGAAACAGGCAAAATACTGATAGTATCAGAAAACCAAACTTGGAACCTCTGTGGTGGGCAAAAACACACACAAAAAAGTTCCAGACCCTGCAATAGCTTAAGATTCTAGAATGAGCAAATGACAGAAAGGAAAATATCCATCTATTCACCTGAACAAGAATAAACGGCAAAGCAATACCCCCTCCAGGAGAGCTTCCTGAAGCATACAGCTGCTCATTTCGCCGAATCAGGTTTTGTACACCTATGATCTTAATTGGGAGGACAAAATGTAGAGAATATAATTAGTTATTCAGTTTGGATGCATAGAAACAAGAAGAAGAGATAGTAAAAACTAACTTGTTCCTCTAATTCCTGCATATAAGCAGTTTTCTTTTCTATCCTGCTTCTCAAATTATGACGCTCAGTCTGCAGAGAAACAATAGAAGAGCCAGATAAGCAATACATTGCAAAGAATAATCCAGTACTCGAAAATTTTATAAAAAGAGAGGTAATGGCACCTTCAATTCTTCAACATCATTTATAGTAGTACGAGGCAGACCCTTCCATTGAATCTCCTTTTTATCTTTTGATATAATATCCATTGCCATCAGAACATTCAGGGCATCATATACCCTTCGCCTTATATTCTTCTCATCATATTGTTGCTATACCAAAAAGGAAAACATATAAAGATATATGAAATTAAGCCAACAACTTCCACTATACAACATGAACTCTAAGGATAACATGTATAATTTTAAAACGGCCTTCCCAATCAACAAACCTGATCTGGAGATGCAGCACTACTGCCAGGATTGGCGAACTCTGCAACTAGTTCATCAGCAACCTGGAAATTGGTCCAAACCTTTTAACATAAGCACAACAGTGGGTCTATCTATAGGAAAAAAGGAACAACGGTCTTTCAAAAGAGAGATCCTCAAGCACTAGAACACTATTACCAATGAAAACTAGCTCTAAAGTCTTTATAGCAAGTATAGCTAACTTCATAGTAGCGGGACAGAGAAGTCATTCCTCTTCTAAAAAGCTATGGTTGTGTTTAATTTGCAGAATAGTTAATCTACAGAATTCCCATTGCTATAAAACAAGAAATTGCAACCCCCCTGCACCAAAGAAATAACCATTTCTTGATCTGTTTTAGCACATTTTCATATCTACCTTAAAACTAACCTAGTAGTCATTCCATGAACTGGAGTCGGGGCATATTAGTATATTTAGATCGATTCTAAATTCATTACCAATGTCATCTGAAATGGAACCAAACAAAATAATGGCAATTACTGATCTATCCTTTTCCTTTAGAATTGCAATTATATTCATATCATATTCCATTATGCTAAATAAATGCGCCATTAGAGTAAAGAATTCCATGTTTCTTTGTTATAGGATTGGGTTTGTGCTCCTGTTATAGGACAGTTCAGAATAAATTCTTCATTGCTGCTCCTTCTAACCTTGATAACTTCCTTACCAAACTTACCTATTTTGAATGCATGCTAAGGCTAGAACCCTAGATCTCGAGGAAACAATATTTCTGGGTAAAACAGGATTTGCTTTTTCCCATTCAATCTCCTTTTTTACACAGGTAAAACTAGCAGTCGAATAACTGCCTTTTCCTAATTTTACTCCCAACATGGCACCAGACATAACTTCCTACTTTCTAATAACTGACACACATAATTGTTTAACGTGTCCCTAAAGCCTTTGACATAAAACCCAAACACTTAAACAATTACATTCATGCATACATAAAACAGATGGCCAGCTATAGGTCACAAAACACAAAAACAACATTTATGAACCCCATGCAGACACATACAGCCACAGCACAATCATAAACATATCATGCAGCCACACTTTTCCCCTTTGTCTCCTTTCATGCACACAAGTGTTTAAAGGGGACAATTTTGCACTCTTCACTAGAGACTTTAGAATATGAATCAGCTAATACCATTCTCCTTGTTACTAGTGGCACTAATCTTAGATGATATTTGTGGCAGTCTAGGTTTCTTATTTTGGGTAATGTCAGATTTTTGTATATATAAATATAATAAAAGAGAGAATAAAGCTAGGATATACAGTAAAAGAACCCAGTTATCTATCCACAACTTACAAAACAAAAGATTTGTGGATGTCTAACTTGGTACTCACCATGAAGCTCACTATAACTATACATCAAAAATAAGAAAGTGGCTGAGGTGAGTTGGGCCCCCACTCGTCTTGAGTTCCTCTCTTTCCAAATCTGATAAATCACTATGGATGGAATTCTCCTCCATTTAGGAGACAAAAAACTTTAAAATTTTCAACAAAAGATGTCAACATTGCTGATGAGAGAGAGACTGTTGGTAGCAGAATGTGGTGTCTTTGAATCTCTGGCCAAATGGCTTTAGCAAAATTGCATGTCATGAAAATATGTTTGTAGTTTTCCACTTGAATGGAACATAAGTAGCATCCGTTCTGGTCAGTAGTGTCCCATTGCAGTAACTTGTCTTCAATGAGGAGTCTCTCTCTCTTAGCTAACCAGAGCATGAAGAGTGGTAGGGGATATTTGTTTTGTTCCAAATGACTTTATGCAACAAGGAACTCTAGCACCTTTGTCTCAAAAGATTGTGAGCAGACTAAATAGTAAAGCCCTTGCTAGGTACTACAACCCAAATAAATGAGTCAGCCACACCTTGTTTTGGCACCAAGTTTTGGGGAGTGCTCAATCTTGTGGAATCCCACACATCACCTGCTGGCCATGCCTAACAATTACAATCAATTATGGCCTTCAATTTTGCTTCTTTTGAACAATTCATTGAGTAAATTGCTCTCTCCCCTATCCAACTCGCAATTGGCCCCCTAGGATGTCATGAATCATATCATAGGGAGATCTTATTTCCATCCCAAATGGCCTACTCAAACATAGCACGTGCCTAGCTTCTTGATTGTAATATTTTGTGTCATGATCAAGAGCTTTGTGCAAGGTTTGGAATAACCCAAAAGTTCCTCCCCTTTAGGATCTCTCTCCTCACCCAACTTGGGCATAAACAATTTGTATCCTCACACAAATACCAAATATGCTTCAATTGTGCAACTTTGTTCCATAGAGAGATGTCCATTATGCCTAATCCCCCCTCCTTAGTAGGGTAACATATCTCATCTCATGATACTTTCGCTTTGGCTTCAGCTTCGACTTCGGCTTTGACTTCATCCAAGCCGTTCCAAAGAAACCACTTCATCTTAGTATTCAATTCCTTGAGGATGCTCTTTGGGAGAAGGAGAATAGAAGCCTAATATACTTGAAGAGAAGAGGACACTCCTAATCAATTGCACATGCCCTACATAAGAGATATGTTTTGAAGTCCAACTATTTATTCGGGAAGCAAACCTATCCACTAAGATGTGGCAATGTGCTTATGATAGTCTAGTAGAGATTAGAGGCAAACCAAGGTACTTAACCAACAATGTTCCTTCAGGAAAACCAATAATAGATTCAACCTAACTTTTGTAGAAACACCACTAAAGAAAACTTGACTCTTAGTAGCACTCCCTTTCAAACCTGATAGGGTGAATAAGTCATTTAAACATCAGTTGATCAACACAACCAAATGAGCCTCCTCCTTGGAGAAAATAAGGAGATATAAAAGTGATTGATTTTCACCATCCTAAAACGCCAACGATACTTGAAACTTTAGTGCCCAATATTCTTAGAAGACAAGATAAAATCTCCATCACCAAAACAAAGAGATAAGCAGAGATAGGATCCCCTTGCCTCAGCCCACATAACCTAACAAAAAATCTAACCAATTCACCATTTAAGATTATTGAAAACTTCAAAGTGGATACACACATCATTATCCAGTGAATGAAAAACGGAGGGAAACTAAGAGCTTCGAGAAAATGTTCCAAAAATGACCAATTGACCTAACTATAGGCCTTCATGATATTGATCTTCATGGCACATCTTGCACCGTACGTATCTTTATGATAGACACGCATCAATTCTTGGGCGACTAAAATATTATCTACTATTCTTCTACCTTGAATAAAGGTAGTTTGCTTTTTCCCTACAAGCCTTAGCAAAACACTTTGAATGCAATTTGCAATAATTTTAGACATGCATTTGCTAAAATCTACAAATGATTCTAGGGTACTTACCTTAGGGATTAAAGAAAGGTAGGTGAAATTGATTGATTTCAAAAGGTTCATTGTAGCAAAAGATCTCTCTTATAGCCATGCAAAATTCTTCCCTGATAATGTCTCAAGTTAGCCTTAAAAAAATTAGTATTATCACCATCCGAGCCCGAAGCTTTGTCCCATGGTAGAGACAACAAAACGTCCTTAATCAACAGCCCGAAGCTTCGTTATCCACCGGTTTAGTGAGCTGTGACCACTCCTCTTTAGCTACTTTCCTTTCCACTAAAGAAGAAAGACTATTCAAGCTCTTAAGATGGCTATCTAAGGGTGATACAACATAGGGTTCTCAACATAAAGAAATCCAACAGAATATATTAAAATCAATCACTTACTTGCACTTCAAGGAAGAAATCTTGTGATGTTAGTTGCCCATAGGTACTTTATAAGCCTCTTGCAGCAGGGCATAAGGAGTAGAATCCTTCCTGCTCAAGTTTCTATTTCTCCAAAAGTAACTAATTGACTAACTTCCTCTTATGCCACCTTAGCTTCTTATTTATAACATGAACTCAAATACAATTACTATTATACTCTTCCATTACCACTGAACTACCACTTCAACACACTACACCAAACACACTACACACTACTACACTACGCACCACTACAACACACCATACTACCACTACACACACACTCCATAGCCTACTGCTCATACTACTACACAACACATACACACTACAATACACACTCCTCCAATGCCTCTTATATACACGTAATAAAGGTTTATAGGGTTTAGGAGTTGTATCAATACTTTCCCTCTAGAAAAGTATCCTTGTCCCCAAGGACAAAATCAGGAAACTAATCCTTAAAAGTCAGAAACGTCTATCCAAGTAGCATCATGTACCAACTACCCTTCCCAATGCACCAAAAGTTGTGGTATTTACAAACCATTTCAAACTTCAAAGCACTTGCCCAAAATTTGTTAAGGATAAAGCTAATCAACTAAGT
The DNA here is from genome assembly GCA_024138015.1 of Lumnitzera littorea. NCBI lineage: Eukaryota > Viridiplantae > Streptophyta > Magnoliopsida > Myrtales > Combretaceae > Lumnitzera > Lumnitzera littorea. The sequence continues at coordinate 31,968,136 of JAMXBB010000003.1, forward strand.
CATCTGAAGACAATTCCTCCAGCAAATCTGAGGACATGGGAAATGATCCATTTGACTTCTTTAAGAGAGACATGGAAAATAAGACGAATACGACACCTTGAGGGAAGTTACAATCGGTAAGCAACTGGTCTCGCCTTAGCCAAAATTTGAAATAGTCCAAAAAAAAAAATGTGGAGTTAGTTTAGCAATTGTCTTAATACCCAACTTGGAATTTAAAGCTAGTCAAAGCCTTAAGAACACCTAATCTCCAAACAAAAATTGAACATCACGACAATGTTGATTGGTTAGATTACATTTGCACAACTGAGCCTTCTCCAAATTGCTTCTCAAACGCCTCAAAACCTCATCACGAGAAACCAAAGCCATTAGCACAGTAGGGTTTTTAACTTCACCTGATAAGTAAATAGGGATAGAAGGGGCAGGACACCCATAGACCATATCAAATGGCATCAAACTAGTTGACGAAAGATAGCTTGTGCAATGAAAACCATGAAGTCTGACAATACACTTCAGCTACTGTTCATTCGTTAAATGGATGTTTCAAGAGTAGAAAACAAGCATACTTAGAAAATCGATCAACCATAACCAAAATAGTATCAAACCCTTTAGATTTAAGCAACTCTATAATAAAATCTAAAGAAATATCTTCCCAAATGACTCAAGGAATGGGCATTAGGTTAAGGAGACTAACAAGGGATAAATTTTGAGCTTTGTTGTGTTGGCAAACCGCACAAGAAGTAATAAAGGTAGTTACATCACCTTTCATTCCAACCCAATATAGATGACTAGTAAGCCTTCCATACATCCGGACATAACAAGCATGTCCCCCAACCATGGAAAAATGAAACTCATGCAAGAACAATTTAGTCCAAGATGTCTTTGCTAGTATGACCAAACGACCTTTATAATGTAGGGTATCATTATCAACTCATATCAACACTACCGTCTTTCCCTTCCTTAATCAACTAAATCTTAGTAACCAAAAATGAATCTTAGAGAACATCTCTCTTTATTGAACAATATCGATCCAAATGGGACCATAGATTCCCACCAAATCAACCTAATCATCAAGCCAAGAAAGAGCATTAGTAACTCTATTGTCACTTCTGGCTTTATATTGTATATCAAACTCATATACCAACAGTTTAGTAAGCCAATGCTATTGATTCGGAGTAGTTATTCATTGGTGCAATAGATGACACAAACTCTTTTAGTCTATTCGCACAATAAACTTCCTACCAAGTAAGTAAGGTCACCAATAATTGATGGCTAACACTAAAGCCATTAACTCTTTCTCATAAACCAATTTCGATAAGGTCTTACAAAAGAGAGCCTTACTAAAATATGCTATAGGCCTTGAATCTTGCATTAAAACAAATGCATCACACTCGATAACAAATAGCTTTTGAAAATTTGGCATGGCAAGCACGGAAGCTTATGTTAAAGTTGCTTTTAGTTGTTTAAAAGCCAAAATAGCATTCTCATATTCCACTCAAAGGAGTCCTCTTTTAAGAGATTAGTGAAGAGGCCTAGCTATTTTGCCATAGTCCTTGATAAACTTTTAATAATACCTGGATAACCCAAGAAAACCCCAAAGAGCCTTCAAAGAACTAAGGAGATGCCAACCCATCACACTTTGAACTTTAGACGAATCCATAGCCACACCTTCAACCGAAATAATATCCTAAATATAATAAAAAAGTCCTCCCAAAAACACTCCTTTTTATTAGCAGAAAAATAATTAATCCTCAACGATTTCAACATAATGCAAAGATGATCTAAATGCTCATACATATCGTGACTATAAATGAGAATATTATTAAAAAACACAAGAGCAAACTTACGTAAGTATGGACAAAGCACTTTATTCATAATAGATTAGAAAGTAACCGATGTATTAGTAAGCCCAAAAGGTATCACCAAAAACTCATAATGTCCTTGATGAGTTCTAAAGGTGGTTTTAGATATATCATCAATATATACACAAATTTGATGATAACTAAAACGAAGGTCAATCTTAGAAAACATATACACACTATACAAATTATCTAAATGCTCATCAATAATGGGTATAAGATATTTATCTAGTATAATAACACCATTCAAGGCTCAATAGTCAATATAAAACCACCATGATCCATCCTTCTTCTTCACTAGGATTATTGGACTTGAAAATGGGTTCACACTCAATCTAATAATGCCCACCTTCAACATATCAAACACTATTTTCTCCATTTCATCCTTTTGTACTTGCGCATAGCGATACAACCTCATATTAACAGCACTAACTCTTTCTTTTTAATGGAATCCTATGATCTGTGACATGGGAAGGAGGTAAATCCATAATTTCAGCAAAGATATCAGCAAACTCCTCCAACAACTGATCAATTGGTCATGCTGCTCACACTACTCAGCACCAAAATTCCAAGTAATAATCCAAATCAGCCTCGTTTTTCAACTTTCAAAAAGTAACTTCAGATTTATATAATGAAAGATCACCCACCAACACATGATCTTAATGGTTTTTAGAAACCTTCATACACATTTTTCCCCAATCAATCTTGATTTCCCCAAGAGTTTGGAGCCAAGCCACATCAAGAATGATATCAACAGCTCTTAGTTCAAAGCTATAACAATCCACAACCAAATCTAAAGTTCCCACCAGTAATTTTAAATTAGAACAAACTCCACAAGAACTCACCACACTACCATCACCAAGCTTAACATTAAATTGCATGGTTGAATCAATTGGCAATTGCAGCTGATGTACCGCATCAAAAGAAATAAAATTGTGACTGACACCACTATCAACTAGGATAGATATCAAACGTCCTAAGAATCCATGGAATTTGAGCATTTTAGGCTGCTAAATTCATTAAGGGCTAGCAACAAGAGCTCCAAATCAGGAGGGAATTTCTCAGATTCCTTGCCATTCGACTGTAGTTCCTAGAACTTCACCCACTGCTCCTCCATTTGATTTTCATCTTCTTCAAGATTCAACACCTGTAAGGTCTTATTTGGACACTTGTATCCTGGTTGAAAGGGCTGTTCACACCTGAAACACAAACCTTTATTCTTCTTATCCAAATGCTCTGCATAAGTCAGTTGTTTTGGTCCCCTATGCTGCTGAGGCTGTCTCCCAATACTGCCACTAGTTGAAGGGCTAGAAGACGCCGCGAAAGAAGCATCCTTTGAATATACAGATGGTCACTTTTGAGATGAAAAACCAGCAACACCCAATTTACTCTCTGGCGGTTTCCATATCGAGTTGGAATGCGAATTGCTTGTAGATTGGGACTATACAGTAGACCATGTCGAGTAAGGAACAATCTAAGTAGTAGTCACATTACTCTCAATCGACAAAAATTCCACATTGAAACTCCTGTTCTACACTTAGTGCAAGTGCAATTGCATCAGCTAAAGACACTAGATGCAATGTTTGCACCCTTAACTTAATATCCTCTGTTAAGCCGCTTAAGACATATCCCAACATCAACATTTCTGTAATATCCAGAATTTATACCATCAATGATTCGAAAGATTCTAAAAATGCGCCCATTGATGTTGTTTGGCAAGTGTGGATACAATAACAAAAGGATTTCCAATTGAAAGGCCAACATAGCATGTCAAGAACTCCTGTCTAAATAATTCCCAATCAAGGCATGGAACTCTTTTCTTTAGCATTTGATGCCAATATACTATCCTGCCTTTCAATACCCAAGTCGCAATAGCAACCTTCCTATCCTCTCTTACATTACATACTTCAAAGTATTGTTCCATCAACGTCAACCACTGCATAGGATCCTCATCCTCAAATGTAAGAATTGTGATCATGTTTGAAACCCTGGGTCGAAGCTCCTCGTTCGAATTAACAAAATGGAGATCCTCAACTGAAACACTTTCTTATTTAGATCCTATTCGAATACCAAAACAAGAATCTTCTTTTTCTTTCAATTTCACACCTACACTCTACTTACGAGAGATGCCCTATAGAGATGATTGTATTGAGGCCAAAGTCACCTCCATTCCAATAATCGAAGCCTTCATCAAATTGATGTTGGCTATCACATTCGTATCTAAGTTGCGATTTGATGTTGCAACTCATGTATACTTCCATTCAATTATTCTTTTATAAACTTAACAATGTGATATAAGTAATTTAAGTTTTTTTCCAAATTATTAACCCTAGCTTCCATTCTAGTTATATCTAATCACATGTGATTGGGAATTTCCCATAAACGGCACCAATTGATACGACTTAAGGTTCTCAACACAAAGAAATTCAACAAAACAAATTAGAATCAATTACTTACTTGCATTTTAGGAAGAAATCACTCCACAAGCCTCTTGTAGTAGGGCATAAGGAGAAGAATCCTTCTTGCTCAAGTTTCTATCTCTCCAAGAGTAACTGATTGACTAATTTCCTCTTATGCCACCTTAACTTCCTATTTATAACACCAACTTAGATACAATTACTACTCTACCCTTTTATTACCACTAGACTGCGACTTCAATACACTACACACTAACACAGCACATCGTACTACCAATACAACACACAATACACAACATACACTCTACAACCTATTACTCACACAACTACACTAACACACACAATACACACTCTCCTCTAAACGCCTCTTATATACATGTAACAAAGGTGTATAAGGTTTAGGAGTTGTATCAGAGGGGCTATTAAAAGACCCTAATAATACCATACGACTACCTCCTTTATTCTCTGAGAGTCTGTAGATTCAGAACCATCCTCAAGGACAAGAGAGTGAATTCCATCTCACAAATGCTTTTCCTTCAATCAGCAAAAGAAATAGGAGTTCCTATCCCCTAGCTTCAACCACGTTTGTCTTGATTTCTGCCTATAGAAGGATTCCTCTATTACAAGTAGGTAGTAATAATCATTAAATCTCTTTTTCTTCAAGTTCCAATTTGTGTTGGACGGATCAACCTGATTTATTAACTGGATGCTCTCTAACAAAGCTTGAGAAGTTGCTACTATCATGGAAATATCAGAGTAATGAGTTTTGTTTAATTCTCTCAATTCCTTCTTGAGCATTTTGAGCTAGGAGACCACATGAAACACGGGCATTCCTTCAATCCTTGTTTTCCAAACTCATTCCACTACAAGTAAGAGCTAAGAGTCTTTGCTCCAAAAATCATAGAATTTAAATGGACTAATCCCCTTCGATTGTCCTACATGGAAGTTGACCATGAGCAGGCAATGATCCGAAACCCATAGTGGTCTAATTCTGACTTCAAATCTTAGGAACGCTTGCATCCAATCTAAGTTTAACAAAATTCTATCTAGTCTTCTCATAAAAAAGTTAGAGGCACATTTGTTGGTCCAAGTACAAAGGAGACCACTAGTTCTTGCATCCTCTACTTCTGCATCAAAACAAAACCGATTCAATTGATCCATACCAGCAATTACTACTTCGGTTCCTCCAATTTTTTCTTCTACACATCTGCATTCATTAAAATCTCCTCCTAATAGCCATGGGCCCTGAATAGACATCTTAATTTGCAACAAGTCAGACCACGAAGACGAACGTTCTAAAGCTATATTAGCACCATATATGCAGGTTAACCAGAGCCAAGAGTCCTTCCCTATGCAATGGCAATGACAATGGACAAACCGATTGCTAGAAGAGAGAACGGTGACTTTCCATTTGGCGGTGTCCCTTGTAACCCAAAACTAACCACTATGGTGACATTCCATGTTCTAAGAGGTTGAAATTCTAGACCAGATAGCAAATGCTTTATTCATTTTAACCTTTGTCTCCACCAAACCAAAAAAAATACTTGATTAACATCACAAAATTTTTTCATTGCTTTGCCTTTTTAGGGATTATTAAGCCCTCTAATATTCCATACAACTAACATTTATTCAAAGATAAGATAATAAAAGAGAAGATAGAGAAAACCAAGGCAAAAGCCCAAAACTAAGAAGTGTTTTTGCTAAAGCTATCCTTAGCACCATCTCTTCCTCATTTTCTTCTTCTTGACAATATTCAATGAGGAGTTAGCTTTAGTAAGCTCATCTAATAGATCATCTTGGGTTTCTAGAGCAATAGAACAAGAAAATTCAGCCAATACTTGATCTTTACCATTTTTGTCCTCATCCACTGTAAAATCCAAATTTGCTGTGTTAGAGGAGCTAAGAGCAATGAGAGAGCAATCAACTACTCTCTCTGGTAATTTAGTTGAGGAACTATCAAAGATCAAGTCTACAATTGCTGTATGTTTGTCTTTCAATCTATTAGGAGTTTCAGTTTAGAGGCAAGGCCTTCAACCCCTTCCTTAATTATGAATCCCTTGGTCCGAGGTTCCATACCAGATTTGTTGCTCTCCTGATTAATGAGGACATTCTCCTCAACTCTCTTCCTGTTAGTTTCCACTAACTTGTTCTGATCTGGACATTTACAAGACTTCCTTTCCTTACAAAGCTCTGCTGTACGACCAAACGTTTTGCAAGAAAGGCAACAAGGTGGAACATGTTAGTACTCAACATTTATCATAGCTAGTTTCCCATTTGCTCTCTTCAATGCAAAAGAAAATGGTAGCTTCCCATCGGCTTCAATTTCCACAAATACTCTCTCATACTTGATTCTCTCATTTTTGGCAGAAACCATGTCCACTTGGCCAAGGCAACCAATTGCACTTACCACATATCCAATGCCATCTCTATGAAGAAACTCCATTGGAACTCCCTATGATTTGATCCTTATGGGAAGCTTTTTAGGAATAACTCTCATAATTCACAAATAAAGACCATCGTTCTAAGATGATGGGTTGGTTAGCAAATAACCACGGTTGTCCTAGTATCCTAGAAAGAGAAAACTCATCTTTAAACTTGAAAAAGAAGAAACCACATCCATATTTGATAAAACCTCTACCAAGCCTTCATCTTTCCAGTAGTTTCTAACAATCTTCTAGATGGAAAGAAAGGATAATCCACATCTGAGAAAGAAGCCGACTAAAGTGGTCCTCCATATCCTGTCCCCAAAAAGGGATACTGATTAGGGGGGGGAAGGGGTTCCACACAAATAAGATCACCAATTTTGGATGAAAGATAATAATCTAAGAAAACGTCTATCAAAGGAGTAAACGGTGGGGAGATGTTATGGGAAAATACCTGTGCAAAAGACCTTTGTTGAGGGGACTCTGGTTTCACTTCTGTTAGTCACCCTTTTGCTTTGGAAGGCAGAATTTTCTATTTCCTCTGCTATTTTGGTCATAGCCCTTAAAGTGGAATCACTAGTAGAACTTTGACTATCATCTAAAGAGGAGAACTTCTCAAAAAGCTTAATCTCTTTAGGTTTTGTCCCATTGCTAGGAATGGAAGCAAGATTTTGGTTACTAGCTATATCATCCAACTTTTCAGTCTGCACAAGACCCGTCACTTCAAGGGTTTTTTCTCTAAGCTAGAAACCGCCTTCATTTTCTTACCTCTTGACCATGAAACCACTCCACTTTTTTCACCGAAAGAACCTCCTAAAGATGATTGAGATGAAGCTTCCTTTTGTGGTTTACCTTGATGAGGTGCTGCAACCGAATTCATCGCCTGGGCTGCTATCATGGAAACACCAAAAGAAAGTTTCTTTTTTCTATGGACGAAGGTCCCCATGGACACGCAAGGATCCACAATGGGTACAAGAAAATGTAAAAACAACTAGAACTAAAAACTAAACACACACTGAAATCTACAAAAACAATGACAAAAACGAACCAAACTAACATTGAAAACTATGAGAACCAAATAAAACAAGGAGAGATGAGATGGGTAGGGAGGATAGGAGGCGACGATAGACACAATGGTGAAGAAGGGAGGCAAGAGGACAAGGCATAGAAAGGGAGAAAGAATGAAAAGGGTGAGAGAAGGCAGGAAGGGGAGAGAGAAGAAAGAGGGCTAGAGAGGAAAATCTCTCTCTACATGATGAAGAGAAAAAGACACTCAAAGTTCCAATTTTTTCATGGCAACCTAGGTTTCTACTATAAACCAAAATATCATCAAATTAAACCAATACAAATTTGTTAATGGAATATTGCAAAATATGATTCATTAGCCTCATAAAATTGTTGGATGTATTTGTCAAACTAAACAGCATGATGATTCACACATAGACACCATGTATAGTCTTCAAAGCAGTCTTCCATTCATCTGTAAAACTCATATGAAACTGATGGTATCTACTCTTCAAATCAATTTTTAAAAATATTCAAGCAACATGCATTTCATCTAACATATTGTCCAAGCATGGAATTTGACATCTATATTAACAATAATCTTGTTGCATTGCTATCCATATACATATATAAAGAACCTTTCTTTTTCATAACCAGAAGTGTAAATACCACAAAAGGACTCATGCTCTCTCTAACATAACCTCTATTAACCTGCCTATTCAATTTCTTATCCTCTTTTGAGTTCATATGAGAAGCTAGCAAATGAAGCAAAGAAGCTTAAAGCATCAAGTCAATAATATGCTTAATACCTTATATAGGAGGCAAACCCTTTGGCAAATCTTTTGAAACAACCTCAAAATACTCCTCTACTAGCTCCATCACCTATTTTCAAACCGACTAGTTTTCTCTAAAACATGTATAACTTGTATCATAAATAAAGGATCTCTAACACTGACCACTCGAGTCAACTCATTCTTAACTGTGACCAATTTCTTCTTCTAGGTTTCAGCTAGTTGCATCTAAACTTCTTATAACTATTTAGGAGTTATAGGATGCAACCCTATCTTCTTTCATCCTTTTTAAAGGCATATATATTACGATATTTCATGATGAAGCCATCAATCGAACAACCATGGTTACCCTAATAAAATGTGAAAAGCACACATAGGTAACAATTTCACACTTAAACTCAATCGCAAAGCAGCAACAATCTACTTGTTAGGTTCTATTACATTGCATTTGATCATGAGTATTTTTAACTCTTTCACATAATCATAAACACTCAATACCACCTATCTTAAAGACTACATCTTCATGAAAGCCTCCTCATAATAGTAATTAAAGATAAACCTTTCACACATAGTTTGCTTCATGTATTGCTTAATGGTAATATATCCTTTCTTTGTCCTTCATCTATCACCAAACCCCCTAGGTCAACCCTCTTTAGCACCTCTACATACTTCAAAATTATCCCTTACTTCTGCAAATTTGTCATATCCCTTTTGGTCAACACAATCTCCATTACATCTAATTCCACCTTCCTTGCATTGTATTGACCTATTGCTCTTGCACTAAAGTTTGTACAATTATAAAAAGAATATTCCTCAGTGGTAGTATCTTGAAATTGTTGTTCAGTATTGGCTCTTTTAGGCACATTCACCAGCCTTGATATACCTATAACACAGCTCTCATGATCACAAATCCACCATTTATGCTATAATTCAACATGTTTGGATATTACAAATTGTATTTCACAAGGAACATAAGAATTTTTTGTTTTACATTTTCAGATAATTCTTAATATGCACTACTCCCCTAGCTATCATAGATCTCCACAACCTCTCTCAATTACACGACCTGCTATGCACACTCTCCTTTACAAGCACAAAACACCATACAATCCCTATCAACGCAAATTTGGCTCTGATACAAAAAAAAAAATTATTTGCCTAAAAGGATAATCACTAGAACAATTAACCTCCAAAGTAGAAGACGAATTGTATCGAAGGACATTCACTAGACAAAAATCATTTTTAATACAAAAGCAATGAACATAGTAATATTTTTGTCAATTTTCATACATTTGTAATGTAAAAAGGATATATGAACGACTCTCCATGGATATGACTCACCAAGGAAGATCACTCCACACCTAATTTGATTGATATAACTCATAAAATGACTATACAATTTGCACACCATAATCAAGGAAAATTGATAACAGTAAAGAGATTGAAAGAGAAGAACTCAATCAATGTAATGTATAAATTCATTCAATGTTCAAAGGTTATTATCGTTCTACAGTTACAAATTACAATAGATTATTTAAACATTGATAAAGGAAAATACATGAACTTAAGGAAACAAAGTATCTAAGGAAACAAAATATTCTGCATGATAACTACATCCAGGTATCTTGGACCCAATATCTTAAGATAATTTTTTTTGTGGATAATTTATATCTTAAGATATTCCCAATGCAAATTTCTAGAAATAATGGATACTCGGATAAAAGCACCAACTTTAGTAGTTGACCGGTGATTCTCGTTCTAATATATGAACACTTGTAACATAAGAAAACGGCTATAAAGGGCACCAAAGAGTGCTCCGACACAATCACTGCGATGCCTAAATCAGTTTCCTCGTTATGTAAAAAGGAATATCAAGTAGTTATGGTGTTCAGAGAATAAAAGAGAGAGACGCTTACCTAAGATCTTAGCTTATATTTATAATAAGTCTATAAGGATTATTCATGGATCAAATTATTGGACCAAGCTTAGATATTAGACCAAGTAATATAAGCTCACATAATAATTATCTAAAAATGCCTATCAACACTTACTCTTCACTCTCTTTAGTGGTCAAGTCAGAAAAAGAGAGTATTTAGGGAGATTGATTTTATGGAATTTCTGAACAAGTTTGCAATTCTGGCTTGATGAGGCTAGAGTGCTTAAAGAGACAAAAAACCTGAAGAGGCAAAAGACAAGAGTGGCCAAAGCACTTAAAAATATTGGTATGCCTAAAAAAGTAAAGACTTAAAGAGGCCAGAGCGCCTGAAGAGGCCAAAGCCAAAAGAAACTAATGTGCTTGAAAAATCTAAAGCACCTAGAGAGGTAAAGGCCTGCAAAGGCTAAAGCGCTTGCAAAAGCAAGGGCTTGAGGAAGCTAAAGTGGCACCTTAAGAGGTGAAGGCCTAAAGAAGCCAAAGTGCTTGAAGAGGCGAGAAAGTTTTAAGAGGCAGAGGCCAAGGTGCCTGCAGAGGCCAAGGCGCCTGCAGAGGCGAAGATGTCACCTAAGGAGGAGGAGAAGCATGCAGGTCATCCAGGCTAGGTATGACTTGTGCTAAGTAAATCCATAAAATTAGCTAGTCAATCTCTAGTCCGGTAATGTATAGGACTTTGGCACCATATACTGGATTTGAATGTTTAACTCATTACCGTTTGATGACTAAAGGTTTTCAAGTGACTCTTTGTCTATTTACTAGATAGAGTATTTGAGTTTACACTAACTTGTCGTCCATAGTATGTAGGACTTAGAGCTATTAAAAATTGCCCATTAGCGGATTACACTTGTGTGGGCTTAAAATGGAGGCATTTATGTAGCCTTCGTTTGTTCTACAGTTCTCATACTCATTTTTAAAAGAGCAAAAATTAGTTTGCTAAGACTTGAATTAGTGATTTCTAGTGCCAAATAGTTAGCAATTTTTAATTATGAGGCTTGTTGGAATTCATATCACAGAGCATTATGCATATAGATAATATATAAAGCATGGATCAAGTGTAAATGCCAACAAGTGATTAGCACAAGGCACACATAAAAAATAAATGATTGAACGAATCATAAATAACAGTAATGGAATCTTACTCATCTTTTATCAATAGGAGTAAGCAAGAGAGTGGACCCCAATGTGCAGTAGTTTTAGCATTAGCATGTTTAGCATGATTGTTTGCTAACCGTTGGCTGTAGAGCTTGGCAATCAGATTTTGAAACTATTTAACAAAATTCAAATGGTATTCAGCTTTAATCTTGTTGTAGCTTGTTACTCGCTTTTGACTTGGACTGCTCAACGAAGGAGTTGATTAATCTTAGGTGTGAGAATGAGCTCTACTCGGCCACTTTGTTAGCAAGGACAAGCTCAGTTACTCCTTTCACTCAGCAATGGGCTTGGATAAAAAGCACTCGTCCATTCGGCATAGATTTAGACAAGCTCTCGGCACTAGGCAACATTACATTTGGAGTTGCTCAAACTTGACAATTATCAAGCCACCGCTCTCAGCCTTTCAATTGTGTACAGACGAGTTTGAATGTAGCTTGGTCCTAGTGAATTAAAGTGCTATTGGCACAATGTCTTTCGGCAGCAATCTTCCACGACCACTACAATTAGTTAGTAGCATGTACTCAACTAGCTAAAATTATAGCTTGGATGTTATAACTTAAGTTGTAGACGCTAACTGCGTTTAGCCATAGGAGTTTAGATTATTGAAGGTCGAACTAATGAAGGCCGTTAAAGACTAGATCGAGTCTTCTCAGCCAGGAGCTTAACACTTGGCTATCTGCTCAGCTAGGAGCTTAGCATCCGACTTAGTCTTGTCTACGTATGTGTGTTAGAACGTTGTGTGCTGTAGTTAATGTTAACAATGGAATTTCTAACACAATAGTTTGGCACGTACACTTATAAGACAACTATACACACATACTGTTTGGCATAACCATCATTAAGGAGTTTAGTTCACTCTCACAAAATTGAAGCAACCTTATTTTATTCAAGTGCAGGGGGATTTCCAAGTAAAATCGAAGCTTGGACCTGACGTTTCGTCATTCACATTTCTTGTAAAGTAAGATAGCTCAGCTCAGCAAAGTGGAGCTCTGCTTAGATCAGAGTCATCTTCTTAGATCTTAGCAAGTCAGTTTATATGATTACTCGACATTTGAGTGGCTTCTTTCACACTAGAGTTCGGGGATCTACACTCGTAGTCTCAGCCTCTCGATTAGGACCAAAGTTTCTCTTCGACCACTTAAGATTCGATGAAGTTTCGAAGGACAAGCAGCTTGGTCATAAATAATTCAAACATCGGTCAGCTTGAATTGAAACTCCACCTTGTTGAGCAGCAACTTAGATAAACTGTTCTCGACACTCGGCCATAGGGGCACCCTTCTAATATTCGGCATGTATTGATCGGCAATTTAAAGTTTGTTAGCAGCTTCTCAACAACTCGACATGAAGCTTAACAACTTGTTGATTATGACAAACTCAACAAAGCTAGTGGCTTGGCGTAAATTGTAACCAAATGCAAGGCAATGCTTAGCAGATGAAAACGGTCACTAAGTTGGCATGGTACAATAACGCTTTTGTCTTTGCACGTGGAAGCTTAGGTAGACTACTTTTAGTTTGCCGAAGAAGTTAATCAACAACTTCATTCAGTTTGGACATGTTCGGAAGCTACTTTTAGCTCGGTAAGGAAGTTAGTCGGCAACTTCATTCAATTTGGACAAGGTCAACTTTTCGTCTATTCGGCACGGAGCTTGACTTGGCTAAAACAAAATAACAACTCAACCATTTTAGTGTTCAGCTAACGGTTATACGAATGCTTCGAATAGTTCGAACAAGTGGTTTGGCATTAGTGCTGATAGATTGTACTATACTTTAATAATTCAACACAATGGAGTTAGAACTTTTTATTCTAGGCCAACAAAGATAACTTGACATCAAAATCTCAAGCAGTAACTCGGCATGGAGATTAGAGTTCAAATTTGAGGAACTGCTTGAAAAAAAACTTCTCAACCAAAAGTGCTAGTTAAAGCTTCACAAACTAAACTTTCAGAGGGATGAAAATGCATCAAGTATGATATCTCGTATAATAATGTTGGTATTTGCTAAAGATGTTGCTGCCTCAAAACGTATTAGTGCTTTAGTGTCTATTAGGGGCTCGCATCCCGTTGAATTCAGGAAGAATAACAACACGTTTTATGGTAGCCAAAAAGGAATATCTAAAGAAGAAAACTCTAATATCGAATTTCAACACTAAAGGAGAAAGAAAAATTCTGAAATTCCAAATGAATTAATAAACCGTGAATAAATCCACTTCCGAATGCATAATCTCAAGGAATCATTACATATTTTATAATGAAATGAATTTTTTCTCAATTCTCACAAATGGCGTCAATTGTTAACGAGTGATTCTCGTTCCGATATACAAATACCTGCAACATGAGAAAATGGCCACGGGAGGCACCAAAGAGTTCTCCGGCACAGTCACTACAATACCTAAATCAGTTCCCTCATTATGTAGAAAGAGATATCAAATTGTTATGGTGTTCAGAGAATAAAAGAGAGAGACACTTACCTGAAATCTTGGCTGGTATTTATAGCAAGTCTATGAGGATTATCCTTGGATCGAATTATTGGACTGAGCTTAGATATTGGACCAAATAATATAAGCTCACATAACAATTATCTAAAAATGCCTATAAAAAATAGTGACTTCAGAAGCTGATCCTTAATCTAAAACAGAAACAAGCACAATCGCAGAACCGAAAGTAGGAATTGATGTAGAGTCAGAAGCAGGATCCAGCTTCAAATTAGAAGCACTCAAACATCAAAGCTGATTCTGAGATCAATAAACTTCTTGCCAATCCTTTAAGGGGAAGTAAGAATTAGATTGGAGTACTTGCTCATCATACGCTAATCCTTACTCTAAAACAGAAACAGGCATAATCACAGAACCAAAAGTAAGAATTGATATAGACCCAGAAGCAGGATCTAGCTACAAATTAGAGGCACTCAAACATCAATGCTGATTCTGATATCAATAAACTTCTTGCCAATCCTATAAGGGGAAGCAAGAAATTATCTTGGAATGCTTGCTCTTCAAATGCAAAGAACTTCTAAATTAAGTTACTCAAGCCTTTGGTTTGAGCTCGTGCAATAGGGCTCCCATGGATTAGAACCTGATTCCCATCTGTTTCATAGCCTCATTAATCTAATTATTTCCATCCTCTATGAATAGGAAGGGATTTTAGTCTCCCCTTCCATATTTATACTTGAAATCCTCTCTAATCATTTGTTTACAAACTCAAACCCCCCAACCACAACACCACCACCCCTTCCCTCCACCCCTCCTCCTCCTCCTTCCCCCTTCTTTTCCCTCCCCATTTCCAAACATCCAAACTCCCTCACTGACATTGAAACCCATTGCACATTTGATCTCCCTCTTATCCTCAATGTGTACCATAGTTCATTAAGATTATCCGCTCCTCTCTCTACATGTCACCTTTGAGGTTAATACAATGGCCTAGCAATTTAATTAATATGCCAAGAAAGTTTCATGTCTATGTGATAGATGCAGAGAAATAAGCATACATTTTTTGAATCGGATTCATAAAAATAAACGTCAAAGCAAGAAAGTAAGTCAATTCCATCTTTTAGGAAGGCTCCACACTGAAAATGATTAAAATAAATAAAAGATAACTATAAACTAAAGGTATTTCACTGGAAATCTTAAGCATCATGATTCATTTGAATATCATTGTAGACATATATATTAAATTTATTAAAATTAATACTTTAATTCACTATTAAAAATTATGTAAATATCAAATTGTAATATAATATTAACACCATATATTATTAAATTAAAAAAAATCTATTAGAGTTAATTTTATGCAATGTCTTTGTTTTGTGTATTTATTTATTTTTTTTTTTTTGGAAAAACAAAATTCTGCTACTACTTATTAAGGAAACAAACCCTTTTTCTTAATATGAAATAGTAAAAAATTATAATATTGCAAATCCAGCTGCAGATTCAGTTGTGGTATCTATGTTAAATATATTGTCAAATTAAATAATGCATTTCTATGTTGAGTTAATTTAACAGGATATATTATACAAAATCATAAAGTTATACAGTTTATAAATTACTCATTTTTTTATAGGTAACATACCATAGGTTCGACATTATGAAAGATGCAGTATGGCATACTTTGTCATATTCAGTCGTCTTGGTAAAGGCCAAGAAGAAAACTTTCGGAATGGTAATTGTTTCCATCAAAACCTAGAGTTTTCCTTGAATCAAGATAATACTTCCCTTGATTATGGCAGTAATCTTCAGCCAAACACAATAAATGAGGAAACCATCACCTTGAAGGAAACACAGCCTAAAACTTCTAAGTAACTGAATGGAAATTGGTGTCTAGTCTAAATATTTTAACAAACGATAAGAAACATCTCATATAATCCCTGGGAAAGATAACAAATACTCCATCCATTCAGCAATCTTTTAACCCAGAGATACTTGTTGTTGACTTAGTAGTAAGCCAAGTGATTCTGGCTTATCCTATTCCCTTCCACATATCGACTGGTCACCACCAAATCTTCTTATTTATCCCCTCCATATACCTCAAGAAACCCAGTCCTTCACAACTGCTTTTTTAGAACTTTATGTAATAATCAAAAGCAGAAATTTCTATTTTTCATTGAATTGCTTAGAACCTTGTTAAGTTCTCTTCATGTGTTTTGATAATAATAAGAAAGGATATATGGAAGTACATTTGTTTGTGCTTATTCAAGTGTACAGGTTATCCTTAAGCAACACAGGTTAAAAGGATATTCAATTCCTAAATCAGAAGACCAGTCAAAAGATCAATTAGAAGATAGGTCAGAAAATTTGGAGACAAGATTTGGAAATATAAAAGTTTCTTGAATGAAATAAATAATGCGACTTCAATTCTACCAAGAGATACTGTCTTAAAAATTTGATAGAAGGTCCAACTTCATCTATTGAATATAGCTTCGCAAAGTAGGATAAAATTCATAGGAATTAAATCAATCTATAAAGGGCAAATTTTTTAATATGCCTCTTAAAGCCTTTCCACATGATTTCAAATATAAAAGGACATATTTTTGAAATAGAAGAATATTTGACCAGAAAATAAAGAAAGGACATAACTCAAATTGATATGATTTACGAAGATTATCTTTTGATAGAGAATATTCAAGGAAGTTAAGAATAAGGAAAAATTCTTTTCCTTATAACATGGTCAAAGGATTTGGAAAAGGAAGGATCTCATACCGCTATTACAAAACATATATGGGAGATTGAATTGAAAGAAATAGAAGATCAAACAAGGAGGCAAAAACTTTCTTTAAAGAAGATTACTTCAAGTATTCAAGAAAAAGATGAAAATTTCAAAATCAAAATATTAATTGACTTTCCAAAGATCTTCAATCTCGCCATTGCAAAGCAAGGGTATATAAAGACTCAAGATCCAAAATAACAACACACAAAAAATATTTAAGTGTTGCAGTGATTATTTTCGAACTCAATCTCATAAGGCCAATAGAATCAAAAGATTTATTAGAGAATTACGTTGTCTATGATATATTGTCTCATTTTGTGCTTATTTTTCAAGGATCAATTGTAACGTTTTCTTATTATTTCTTTATATCCTGTCGAGAGCTTGTTATGTGCATTTGAGAAAGACTTGTAAAACTCTTAAACTTTGTTTTGTTAAAAAGTGAATAGTGGAACAGCTCTAGTGAGGAATACTAGGTCCTTGACGATAAAGCTAAAAGAGTACAACAAGCACAATGCCAAATCACTATAATTGATTTGCCTGATCTTATGTTTCTACTCTTATTTTCCTGCATTTTATTAGTTATATTTGTTCACTTACTTTCACACCAATCTCTTAAGTAGTCAAGGATTTTATAAAATCCTTTTCATCTTAAATTTTTGAAAAGTAACCAATTAGAACACACAACCCTACCCTCACCCCCAACCCCACTCTCTCGTCCTCCTCTTCTACTTCCTCCTCCATTTACTTAACTGGGACCTACACAGATAAAGATACCTAAACCCCAAAGTCCAAAATAACAAATCAACTATATATATCATTGTATCCAGGTAAATCTAAACGAGTTTAAAAATCTTTTTTTGTACCTTTCAGACAATACTAACCAGTTATGCACATGCATTACTTGTATATCAACTATATGTAAGTTGATCTATGAATATTGATAAACTTTACAGCATTTTTACATGCAAGAAAGTAGTTTGATAAAATGCAAATAAAACATATTCCATTAATCAATAAACTTAAAGGATTGACTATACTATTTGACAATGATCTAGTCTGATAACTACCGAAGTGCTCATGGTAAAAGAGAGAGATCAAAAGGCACATCCAAAAATACAAGCTAATAGGCATATTAGTCCTCAGCAACAAAGGTTCCAATGTCTCCATGAGTTATCATTCTATTTGCCGAATAAAATAAGACAGTCTTCTCAACTTCAACAATGTCAAAGGTACAAGTAGTTAATTCTCATTGTTGTAATGAGAAAAGCAAATACAAGATGTTGAGATGAAGGGCTATATGCAGCTAGTACACCATCAAGGGCATCTCTTCCAAATAAGAGATCAAAATGTGTTTATTCAAACATACGTAGCACCTTTAAAAGGGAACAGCTTCAAAACAATTCTTTGCGTTCAAGGACATTCACAAATGACAAAGTGTGCTGGTAGTTTACGATAATAAATTGAGTTAAGTGGAGTTGAGTCTAGTTGGCACACTAGAATTCAAGTTCTAATGCAAATTGAAAATTCAAAGCTCCTTGAATGACTTGAATTCTTAAACTAGAGCTCCATTTGAAGTGGTACTTGTAAAGTTTGAGCTTGGATATCTAGGTTAGTTTATCTTCAAATAGCATATTCTTTCTAATCAAAATTATATCAAACTCGAAATCAACCATCATTTAACCGAGACTCAAGGTTGATTAGATTTACAAGTTCACCAAGACAAATAGTTTGAAGATCAAAGTGGACTTGTTAAAACCACTCGAATAACTCAAGCGTGAGGTCAGTGGACTGCAATTGAATCAAGCTCAAGTAAATAATGAGTGGAACTCAAGTGGTTTCCAGGCATATTTGATTCTTACACCTCTAACAATAACAATAATTAAACATTCCTAAGAATTATGCACACATATTTTTGCTTTCAACATAATTACATATAAATAAAATCCGCTTACCTCATTATAGGTTGTTCTTCCTTTGCTTTCTACCTTCTCACACACTGCACATGATTGACCAAAATCACTGTTCAATTACATGAATTACCAAAAAAAGAATCCACATGCATGTAAGTGGATATGCAAGTGGAGATGAATATGTAAAATGTTTTTAATATCTTTCAACTCACTAGTCTTAGAAACAACAATTTGCTTGTCAAAACATAATGCAGAAAATCCAGATAAGAAAGTGAAATCAAACACCTTTCATGCTAAATTGGCGAAGTCCTCTCCCACCCTTGTCACCAACAATTGCCCTTTGACTGCCTCTCTTTTTCCTCTTGCTAATATATACAAATGTATATTTAAACAATGGTAATCAACAAACAATAGCAAGGTCACTTGAGAATTTACAATGAAATAGGAATCAAGCTCCACTAGGATACAAAACAAAAACAAGGTGGAATGCCTATGAAGAGAAAGAGACATGCCATCAACATTGTACAACTGCAGAATCACCATTAGAGTACAACCTAAGTTTCCACATTCTCTCAACTATACAACAATGAGCATCAAAAATACATGGCAGGTCACCACTCTGTATTGTAACAACTGCATCTCTCTATGTTAATATATAACCTCATTTGACGATTCTGCCTAATTATGCCTGCCTTCATCACAACCACCTGGTGACATGAGAGAACGTTCCATGGTTCGAGAGTCCATCTACACTGCATTGCCAAAATTATGCCGTATAGAGGTTGACCTCCCTACTTCTCTCATGCACAGAACCAACCTCTATGCAAAGTGCAAGGTTAAAGGTAGCGCTATACCAGTATAACCTTTATTGCACATAAATTTACTAGCTTAAACTGGTTGCGATGTTCTAATAAAAATACAATAATATCAACTTAAGAATACATAAAAAAAAAAAAGGGAAGTTTCGAATCATTACCCGGCAGGTTCCTGAGACGCTTCATCATCACCATGGATATCCAAATGGTTCATTCTCATGAAGGTGCTCTCACTAGCAGGAGTAGCCGTTGCTTGCTCACTCCGGCTAGACGGTGAACCGACACTGCCACTTGTCGACATAGACTGGCCCGAAATCGTGGTGCCCCAAGACCTAGACGTCCCTCCTCCCCCACCGCCACCTCGCGCAGCCGCAGTTGGTTGGCGTTGATTCCTATCTCCATCTTCTCGGTTATGGTTTTGACTATCACTACTAATCACCATTAGGGTTTATATTAAAACCCCTGAAGATTGAAACTTCAGGAGTAATTCTAATCAAAATGGGGTTTTGGGAAGAAACCGAGATGGGAATTTGACTTGTTCTAGCATTTTAAGGAAGAAGTGAGGAGGAAATTACAATAATTTATTAGCATCTGCATATCATAAGCACTAGACACTGTTTATGTTCGTCTCTGCAGTCCCGTTTAACAGTTAGATGTCTCTGCACTCACCGACTTCTACCTTCGCCTATTTTCCCCCTTACTTAAGGCGAAAAAACGAGGGGAAAAATAGTGGAAGAAAAGAAGGCTATGAGAGGGCGTTTTTTATTTAGGTATAAAATGGCACCATGGAGGGAACGATTCCGGAACCAGCTCGAACCCATGCCTGGATGACTTAGGGCTATAAAGGAAGTAAGTTAAGTCAATATGATACTAAGTAAGATAGATATAACACTAAATTTGAGCTCAAACTAGACTAAAAGTTATAAGAAGTGCTATAATTGACTAGAAATTTAAGCTTAAACTTGCTTGAAAATATCAATTAAAGAACTCATTTAGAACGATTTTTATATAAAAGTTCTTATAAATTAAAAAGAGAAATACATTTTTAGAACTTAACATTTACTACATTTTCAATTTGAGTTCTAAACGTTTCATTTTTTCTATTTAAGTCCTCTATATTTACAAGCAATATCATTTAAGGACTTCCACTAAATTCGTTAGTTTTTCCATTCAAAGCAATTGACATGACAATTTTTTTTTAAATTTATGCCACATGGTGCATAAGGGAAGAAAGTCATGATTGAAATGTTCGTCTCAAGGGTTATTCCGAAAACTTTTCTAAGTAGGAAGTCTAATTTTCATGACTTCTTCATTGGGAATAGGAAGTTTGAACATAGTGTCTAGGCTTATAATGGTGGTTCAGTGGTATTTGAGTAGTGGGTAACAGCGTTGGATCTTGGTGTTGCGGTAGTGGTTGATTTTACGTAAAAGGAAGGTGTATTCTAAGGTTTTGAGACATAAGGAAGACGTTGGTAAGGTTGGTTTTAAACGAAGATGTATGGTGAGTAGTGCTTCCTAAGGTGGCCAATGGTGTGAAGTTTGGTCATAGGTTGTAGTTTAAGGGCATAGCATGGTTGTTAGGGTTAATGTTGTGGTGAGGGATCAGTGCCAAGTTGAGAGTGATAATCATGGATATTATTTTGGAGGTGGTGGCATTGTGGAGTGTTGATTAGGTGGGTAGACAATGGTGAGGAAGAAAGATTTGGTCGAGTAAGTGATAGTTAAGTGGGTATCATATTGTGTCATAGGTTAAGTGAGAGCCAAAAAGATAGCAAACGATGCTAAGTGCGTTAGTAGAAAGAGAGTGATTAGTGTTTTCTATACGTGCGTTAATGGCTATTGCATGCATGGCGAAGAGAAGGATAGTAGGTCACAGATGGTGTTTGTGCTGGAGAGATTACAACACCTAGTGCTTTTTTTTTTTTTAATTAGATCAAATATTACCCGAATTGCTCACTAATGTGGATGTTTCTTATGCACCATGTAGTGCAAATTTTAAATAAAAAATATCATATCAATTATTTTAGAAGGAAATACTAATAAATTTAAGGAAGCACTCAAATGATATTGCTTACAAAAGTAGATGATTTAAATAAAAACAAAAACAAAAAGCTTAGGACTGTAAGTCCTAAATATATACTTCCCCTTAAATTAAAATAGCAATATTCAAAGTTTACTAGCATTTGACTAACATTTAGATTCCACTCAAGTATGATTTGGCTTGCAAGCTATTTGAGCTAAACATTATGAAGTTCTACTTTATAAACTATTTGAACAACTTAAGCTCGAACTTGATTCAACTTTTATTAAATTGAACTTGAGTAAACATTAAACCAAACTTGAGTGACTTATGGGTAAGTTTAGTATTGTACCCTTCACGATACTTTAGTCATAACAACATAGTATGAGCAACTTGTGGGGTATTCCATATGGTCTTGGTAGGTCGATAGGCCATTGCATGAACTTAGCTTGATCATGTATCTTTTATGCCTCCCAATGCCTTTTAATATGTTTGAAGTATGAACTTCTCTTGAACATTGAGAAAAGATCTCCACTGACTCTCTAGCCACTTGCGTAATTAAGAAACTCAAGTAGTTATTTCACAATTTATAGAGCCTCAAAACGTTTTCTTTTATGAATTATTCATACTTTCTTAGCTTATGATAAGCATAAGTCTATCCACTTTTGCAAACATATAAAACAATTGCAAACTTGTTAACCTTCATCTAAAATGAGCTACCTTTGATCACATACCTATTTTAGAATAGGCAAAGGGAATTCTGTCTAACTAATGGGACTTTATTTCCATAATTTTTCTAAAAATGCAAAAATGTGGAAAAATGATTTAAAAAAATTTTTTGTTCGAATTTTCCAAAACAAAAAGTATTTTAATCTTTATGGTTACTTTAGAAGCAACAAAGGCTAACAAGCCGTTGCAAGCTAGCTTGTAGTTTAGGGATATATTAGGGATGCCCCTTTCTAAATCTTTATTTATATATATAAGTTAGTAAGCTTTTTAGAACCTTAGTTTTGGAGTTTTCCCCAACCTATACCTTATTAAGAAAAAGGTAATGTATCACCTTGGGGTACGTTAGTTTTTTTTGTGAAGAAGAAAGATGAGAGCATGAGGCTATGTATAGACTATAGGGAGCTAAATAAAGTAACGATCAAGGACAAGTATCCTCTTCCCCAAATTGATGTTCATCAAGGTTTAAAAAATAATTGTTTCAAATGCGATTCAATTTGGTTTACCCTTGAATCGAAACTAGAATACTTATAGTGGCCACTTAATGCTTATTACCCTTTTCTTATCATATTTATTTATTTATTATCATATTATACCAGTTAAATATAACAAAAAATCATTTTGAAGACATTTTTCTAAAAAAATAAAAAAAGAAAAAGCCCTCCTACCCTAAGACTCTCATGCTTCCCATAAATTGTCTTAATAAGAATGTAGTAGAAGACTCGAGCTCTAGTCTTCTTCAAAGTTGAAGCCTTGGACTTGTTTGCCTTGAAACTATTCTCATTGGAGAGAAATCTCCAAACTAGCTATATATTCTATTTTTCTAAGAAATATCTCAATTTTTGTACTCAACAATTTGCTCTTATCCCAATCTTAACTATCAATCAACTTATGAGGAAATAACTACTAGAGAGTGCTCCACTACAGTAGGAATCTAGTTGCTATTGTGTGGTTGTTGGGGTTGTTTTGTATAGACAGTAGCGAGGATCCACAGTGATTGCTACGTGCATGTCTTATTCGAATGCTGCTCTTCTTCAAAGTACTCTTCCTCGTCCTCTTCATCCGGTTCTCTCAAATCTATCTTTCACCTTACTAGTCCACCTACTCCTCCACCTTGAACTTGTTGAGTTGGGTTATGACCTCTAACAAATTAAGTAGCTTATGGAGAACTTTACTTGGCCAACACTTTCATGAAAGTTTCAAATCTGTAAATTTTGATTTATTACCTTAATAACATGATTATTTAGTGTTAAGTATGATTTAGGATGTAATTAATCAAGTTAAGTAAGATAACCTATGATAGGTTTTATATATATATATTATTTTCTCTATGTTCTTTCTGATTTATAAAACCTAATAGTTGACACTAACGTTAATCGCGTATAATCTACTACAAACATCATACAACAATTGCTTTAATAATGTTGGGAATAATCAAGAAGGATATGGTCTTGTTCAAGATGATTAGAATCAGCTTCAAGATTATAGTACCTGGACTAGGGAATGAAGTCTGTGTACTCTCTCTAAAGACACAGTTTTTTAAGAGACTGTACTAGAAATACTTGTAATGCAAGCAACTTTTTTCTTTTGGTTAGAGTAACCCGTCTATTTCTTCCAGGCCTTTTTAATACCAAACTAAGGGTTAGCTACCCATTCAAGATAATCGGATACCTCAATGAAACCAACCTCCAATAATTTTCTGACTTCATCCTTAATCTTCAACAGGACATCTGTATCATCTAGCTTATTTGAAGTCCTCTAGCAGTAGAAGGAACATGAGATGTGTCAAGTTCCCTTACTTATTTACAAAAACATACCCTCCTAAAGGAACCCTAAAACTAATGGAAAATACCTAGTAGATAAATAAAAAACAATTATAGAAAATTCAAAAACAAAAGATCCACTTGTTAACGTCCTTAACATGGGTAGGTTAGTGACCGTGTACATCTCTATTCCTTAATTCCATAAACAGTATGGTCATGTTGCTCTTTGTGAGGCATGTGTTGTTTAGCACGCCTAGGTATACAATTGTGTTGCTTGATTGTATACCTCTTTGGCTTCTATTTCCTCTATTCCACCATATTCAAAAATGTTTTCCCTTGTTCCAATGTCTTATAACCTTCCTTAAACATGGGGATGTATCTTAAGACCCCGATTCCTTATCACCCCCTTGACTAGGATTAAGGATTCTACTCTTAACATCAATTCCTAGATTATCCTAATATCTTATGATCTCTTAGTGATGGTCTCTCCTAAATTTACATGAATAAAACCCTAGATGGTAGGGGGTAATCCAGCTCTATCATATATAAGACATTCTCCAAATTACTTTATTGGCATGTTACCTTTAAAAATGTGAAGGTTTATGCATTACATGTATAATTTTACTTATGACTTGAATAGTTAAAGAATCAAGATATAGTGGAATTGGATTTTTAGCTTAAAAGCCTAAATCATTCTAGTTTGGAATAGATTGTATAAGGATAATTATTACAGATTTTAATGAGAACAAATCAGTAGTAAAGCAACTAAGGGATTAGTTGTACATGGTCCAAGTCAAGGGTTTGAAACTCCAAATGTGCAAATTGTACAACTTATTTTATTCAAATCTAGGCTACATACGTCTCATGTGATAGTCATCTTCCTCACCCATAAAAGTTAATGTCGACGATGGAGGTTAAAACAAACAATGAGAAGTCCAACAACAATCAAATCTAAGCATTTCTTATCAAATCTTGTTAATTTTTAATGAAATTTAGTGCAAATTTATCCGAAGTACATTATAATTCAAAATCTTCAATATATTTGCATTAATAACAAATTGGAGATTTTAGGCCAAAAAAAAAAAAAAACCCTTATTGGAGATTTGACTAAATCAAAGAATGACAAACATTAACTATACGCCAATTAGCTCCAATTCAACCTCATTCATAACTGCAAACAAAGCATAGGGAATTCAATAGAATAGTCATTTTGGTTCCAAAATCACAAAATCAAATGAAAGTTTAACTTTCTCTCTCTAAAAAACATAGGTATTACTCTCTTTAGAGAATCGTTAGGTTTAGGGTGAAATTGAAGGAAATGAAACCAATTTTTTTAGTTTTTATGATTCAAGAGATCAGAAAGTTTTCAATTTATTGTAGAAATCTCAAATAAGAGCTTTCAAATTCTGTTAATTAAGGGGTTTCGTTCGCATTTATTGCCACCATGTTAGGTTCAAACCATTAGCATAGTAATGTTGCCTACCATCAATAGGAGTTATCTGACTTCATCTCTCACATTAATAGCAGCAGGAATATCCTAAATGAAAGTTTGTAGTCATTACTTCTCTTTCAACCAACATAGGTAAAACATGTAGGAGACCTTCTTTAACCATTCACTAATTAAGGTTTTGTTTTTTCCTTTTCTCATTTTATTTTATTTGTATGGAGCCTAAAATTTTCGATGCTCACTTTTTATTTTCCTTAATTTAGTTAATATTAAACCATGCCCATTTAGTATTAACCTTCTACTAAGAATCAAGAAAATTTTGACTTTTCTTTAAAAAATAAAAATTTTAGGAGTCGCCATCTGACTAAAATCAGGAAAAATGTTAAGTCATAACTAATGAGTAGATTAGCTATAACTTAATCACTAGTCTAAGGAAAAACCAACTTAAAAAATGATTTTTGAAAAACCAAAGTTTTACATCCAAAGGTTAACCTATTAAACTCTAACAGGTACCATTCTAACCTTTTGAATTTAACTCTATTTTTCAAATTACCCTTTTAACTAATTATAAATGTACAATTAAAGAAAATGAATTTATTTACAAAAAAGAAAGAAGAAATTAAGAAATTAAGTTTATTTACAAAAGGAAAAAAAAAAAAATTTCTATTTTAAGTTATCCCGTAGGTGCCTACATACTCCCTAGTAGGAATCAAACTTCCCGTAGTTCATTTTAGAAACCTTAATGTGTTAACTTATTTTAATTTTGAAAATCCACAACATTTACGTTTTTAATCCATTTATTTTTTACAAAAAAAAAAAATCTAGGAAAAGAGTCCAATTTGAAATTTTATCTTTTTTTTTTTAATTTCTAAAAGAAAACCTTAATTCGGAACAAAGAGTTTATTAAATTTTTTATTTTTGGAAAACAATTTTCTAAGTAGCAAAATCATTACATTTATTTATTACTATTATTATTATTATTCCTCTTTTTTTAGTAAATAATTAATAAATAAACAAACAAATAAATAAAATTAAAGACACAAAAAGAAGCAACCTGGACTAAAACTAGGAGTACAGGGTCGGGAGGCTTAAATCCAAATCAGATCTTCGGATCTAAGTCTAATTGAAAAGGAAATCAAGTCACAATTGGGTTTGAGAAGGCTATGATTAAAGGCTTCGATTCAAGCAATTATAGGTTATTTTTCAAGGGAAAATTGGCATTTTCATCAAATCAAATTAGAGAATGGGGCATTGGGCTAACACCATAGCCAACAATGGCCATTTATGGATATTTGGAATTAGAGTGGTATGCATGTAGTGATGGTTGTGAACGTATGTAATGGGTGTCACAACTGCTGTATGCGGTTCCTATGTAGTGTTTAGGTGTTCACTATTGGTCACATAGTGGTAGCGATTTATGGTTAGGTGGAATCAGGGTGTTCAATCGAGAGAGATGGATGTAGATTAGGGTCTGAGAGTAGGTAATCGGACATGTATGGGTGCTACAATGGTGGCCTGTATAGTTTGTTGCTATTGTTGTATGTGCATGGGTTATGGGGTTGGATGGCAGTGTATGTGTGGTACAGTATGGTTGAGAAGGCATGCTGAGAGTAGTGTATGTATATGACTAGTGTTTGTATGTGTTGGCTTAGATTTGGTCAGAAATGAGTAGTTGATGATGCTTGAGTGTTGTGATCAGAGTTGGTTGTCAGATTGAGTTTAGTTGTGGGTACAGCTGAAATTGCAATAATGGTAGCCAAGAAACCGTAGTGATCGATGAAAAAAAAACAAAAATGGTTGTTTCAAGTGTCCCTCTTAACATTTATAGATATCCAATTAGCAACTTCAGATATTGTTGAATCACACCAGCTAAATTTTAAAGATAGCTTTTCTTCAAATCTCAATTTAATGATTATTAGTTCAAATCTGTTTAAGATTCGGTCATTTTAACAATGATTTAATAGATTTTTTACCAAATCTGCAAAAGATCATTGAAGATTTGATCAAATCTAATAAAGATTCAAGTTTAGCCTTCTTCAACCTTCATTTTCGTGCAAATTTGTTTAGAGAAGAAGGTAGTCACGTACTTAGCATGTAACCTAACCAAGACCTAAAAAGAAAGAAGTGTAGTGCTAATGTACATGGGGAGAATAAAACCCGTGTCCTATTGACTCCTTGCATACATGCTTAATAACTAAGCTAAGCTCAATTTCTTGTTATGTTATGCATTGAAATCATACTTGAGCTTTTAAACTAGGCCCAACTATAATTCTATTTGTCAATCCTTAGTCTAATTTACTTCGACTTGTTTTAAAATGACAAAAAAATATACATGCTAAAGATTTTAACACTATTTTTAAATTTAATAAATCCTGAATCTTATTTTAATTAGTCTGGTTAAAAATACTTAAAATTCAAATTGAATAAAATCTCATTTCATGAACACAAATATTTTATTGGACTTTCCTAAAATATTTTCTAATGAAGCCCAATTTTTTTAAAGACTTTGAATTTATTAAATTACATGTACATTTTTCGAACTTTACCTAACACTACCCTAAATAATTGACCAACTTAACTCAGATAATTTTAACACTTTGTAATGCATCACCTTCTAGGTGCTTATTTAAAAATTTTTCTTAAACTCTTGATACTTGAAGATGGTTCATCATTGCCATCCTTGAGTTATGGATAAAGTAAAACTTATATTCAATATGCTCTTTTATTTCATAAATAACTACTTTCCAATAATTTCTCATTCAATATGACAAACAATAGCAAAAGCTTCTATATTAATAAGTTGTACTCAGAGCATCAACGTTACACACATATATACAACATAGTATCCTTTTTATAAATACACATTTTTGGACTACCACGACTATATTAAACCTTTGGTAAAGTAAGACTTATTGCATTCCTGAAAAGCTATCTTCAAGTACCTAAGCCATGTTTTGTAGTCAACAACTTCTCTCAAGAGCCCATCTTCAGCTAGAGTTTTTTAAGTATCCTTGTCACTCTGATACTTTCTTTTGTCTATTCATTCCATAATTTGAGGATAAGAGAAACTTATCTCCTTAGTTAATGTGAGCTAAGTGAGAGTAGATAAACACATAACAACAAGCAGAACAAATAAGCACATCATTTAAGTAGTTAGTCTAATTATGTTATCTTATAGTTTCCTAGCCAAACCATGCAAATGCGTCAAAAGTGTGTCATACTTATGCACGTGACATGTATTATTACTAATATCCTAGCCCAGCTTAACAACTCATCCGGTTCAGTTGACTTAAACTAGGCATCTAGATAACGTATTTAGGAACCTATTTCAACTTAGCAATAACCACATAGAGTGGTTAGAAAATCCAGCGTATAGCTAGCCTAACAAATATAACGCAGTCTTTATATGCTCAAAAACCTAGCTTTTACAAATCAAGTAGTTTACTTAATAATCCTAGCTTTTCATATGGAAACCGACTTAGTAGCATCTCGGTTTTTAAAAAACTTGACTTGTAAGTCCTCTTCATGCCATGTCATGAATGCATTAGATTGCATACCAAGCAAAACCCAACAAGTCTAAGTAGACTTATTCATCATTTGTTACCCAACCTTTACTTTGTAGGTTTGTCAGCTTTAGGATCTTGGTATTAGGTTCACTTAGGTGAATACCTTAGGAGATAACCTTAGGAGATAGAGTTAATCCTAAGATTCTTTTCCAAGATAATATAGATCATAGCAAATGTCACATATGCATTCATTAACATTAACATTAACATAATAACCAAGTTTAATATTATGTCACTATTCAATCAGCAACAAACGTAATAAGTAACATAACTCACCAAGCGATACATCAATTAGTAGCCAATTTCAGCTAAGCTATTGAACAACACATCAATATACAATTAATGTTCAACTAAGCTAGAACATCACAAAGCACACAGAGTTAGGAGTAGATATAAGTTTACTCAAGTACACATGAATATTCATTTACTTGGAACTTAGTTGCTTGCTAACTTGTCCTCATTGGCGTCCCTTGATATTTATCTCAATGTAGTACATTATTTTTACATTTAAATTATGAAATATTGCTAACTTACTCATCCATATTAGAATTAAGTTGGTTAGTCATTAGGTTATTACTCTATGCCTTAATTATAGGAAGTTTAGAATGGTGATATAAGTTCATTTTACCTCTGTTACCTTCTAAGCTATTCCTTGAGTCAAGATACTATTGTAGTATTTAACTGGAGAAACTTCTAAGCTACTCTCTGAACATATGGGTGTTGAAGTTCACCTTAGATTCAGCCTTTAAGTCAGTCTTTAAGGTTGGTACATCCTCAACATTTTTCAATACATACGTCTAAGCTAAGTTCCAAGTGATTTTATAGTCATTTTCTTTAGTCGAAAATGCTTTGTGTTACTATCTAAGCTTCACAAGGGTCATTCATATTATTAGTATTATTCTTTGATACAGCTTCTAAGTTTCTCTAGTTTAAGCTCCATCATAAACTATCCTCTAACTTTGTTATCTCTAAGGTCTTTAAGAAAAACAATCTTTGACCAACCTTCTGAATCCCTTATTTTTCCTTTAACTCATAAATTTTTCCTCTAACTTATTCTTTGAGTATCATTATAGTGTAAAATTCATTTTGAGTTACCTTATGCCTTCAACTAATGTCTTAAACTTAGTTGATTTACTCACATTTAAGGGAGATTCTACAGTCCCGTCCTATATTTTGATTGGATTGATTATGCCCATCATCTCGCTATTCATTTTCGTGTTTTTAAATTTAAAAGATTGAATTCATAGTTTATTTAAGATTCAGATTTAAAGGTGATCAAATTAAGAATAAAATAAATAGTGGCACTGGTCCTATAAAAAAAAAAGGATAAAGCTATAAAAAAATCCCACATTTAAAGACTAAACTACAATTTTCTATAACTCCTCATTTTATTACTTAGTCCAACTATCTCAGAACAATACATATACTTCAAGAACTGATCCAACCTAGATTCTAAGTAAGGTTATTAAGAAAATAGGTTATTTTCCCACTAAAACAAAATTTAATACCTAATTTAGGATTCAAAAATCACATAAAAATTTAGAAAATAGTTTTTATGAGAAGTCTCTTCATAGCAATTCAATATCAATATAAGATAGTTTACAGAAAAATTTCAAAGGCAAAACTATGTCATTAGGCTTATTTATTTTAATATTGAAAATTATTTAATTTCTTCGATTTCTTAAGGACGTATATTGGCACTGTGAAATTTATACAAAATGATATTTTTTCTAGATTTTATACATGAAAATACGTAAGAATAATTTTTTTCATAATTTTCTGGGCACTTTTTATATTTTTACTAATTTAATGAAATTCAACTCGAAATTAAACCTCACCAGAATGGGAAACTCCGACCACTAGTAGTCGCTACCACCTTATTGGTATAGTTAGGCATGGACCACTCCTTATAGTGGTGGGGTTAGTTCATGCCCAGCATCTCCTTACTCCAATGAATAGCTAAACAACGTAAATTGTACACCGATTTTACTATTTTTCCTAATTTCAGCTCTTTAATCTTCAATCCCTCACTCAATTTTTCTTAAAACCCTCTTTGCATGTATGATTATTAGAGCGCACTTTCTAGATTCTTAGAATACTTTGGAGGCTTAAAATGACTAAAATTTCTCTCTCTTCAAAGAATGTAGTCTTTTATATTTCATGAAGTTCCCAATTTTCTTGCTCAACACCTGTACCATTCCTTCTACACACCTACTACATATAAATCCTAACTACCCATGTTATTTGTTAAATGTTATCCATTTATTATAAATTTATTTAACTTAATTTGACCTAAAAGTGCTATTTTTAGGTATTTTAATTAGTTTTGGGTATATATATATGCATAATAATTACATGCGAGGTATATACATATATTCTATATATTATTTTGTGTCATATAATATGTTTATTATATATATAATTTATCTCTAAGGTTTCGTAATCATTCGAAACTCTAACTTTAAGTTTCTAATAATTACCAATTATATCCTATAAAAATACATTTTATTGAGATTAAATATTATAAATACTTTATTTTGAGAAATTGATATTGCTAGGGCTATTTGTCTAACTTTTATGAACTTATATTAAAATTTGACTTAATTCAAACAAAAATGTCTAAAAGGTCCTAAACTGCTTTAAATACCTTAATTCACATTGGTAACCAATAGTTCAAGTATAGTCATTTAACTTGACCTATTTCTTAAACTTCTCTTAATGACTTTAATATATTGTTTTCTTTTACTATACTTTCTATGTCAAATAGTTTGTTACTCTAAGTTTTGGGTAGTAGGTTAAAGACCAAGTCCATATAGTTTGTGTTTTTCATTTTTTTTTTATTTTTTTATCATTCAACATTTTTTGGAATTTTTTCAGTTTTGTAATTTTTTTGGTATATATTTCTTTTTGTGTTTTTGAATTAGGACCTTTTACCTTTATTTTAAACTAAAATTATAGGGAGAAAAAATAAGACATCTACAACTGCCTTCTTTGTGGCAAAGTATAAGTAAAACTTTGCCATAAAGATGAAAGAAATGCCATTTTTGCTCATGAGGATACACTTTTCCTAAGCAACACTACAGAAAGTTGGCTACCTTAAGTTCCAACCCAAAAGATATTTTGAACATGAAAGTGAGTTTTAGAAGGGTCTAGTACCTTATGGGCTGGCAAAAACCCTAAAGGATACTAAAACGAGGGTAACGTATCTATAGGCTGGCAAAAACCTTAAAAAGATATTGAAAACAGAGTAGCGCACATGTAGGTTAGCAAGAATCCTAAAAGATATTGAAAAGAGGGTAGCGCTCTTATAAGCTAGCTAAGGAGATTTATTTGGGAACCCAGTGGTGCTTTTCTAAGTTGATTAATGTGGGCAGAAGTGTCTCTAAGGGACTAACAACCTTAGACAAAAAGTTGTTTTAAAACCTAGTTGTGCCTCTATGACTTAACTAACTTAGATGAATGGGTAAAGCGCTCCTTGAGCTAGCTAAAATCCTAAATGACAAATTGAAACCTAGTCATGCTCCTTTAAGCTAACTAACCTAGGCGACTCTTTGAGTTGGCTAAAACCTTAAATTACAAATTGAAACCTAGTCGTACTCCTTTGAATTAACTAACCAAAGCAAATAGGTAAAGAGCTCCTTAATTTGGTTAAAACCCTAAAAAATAAACTAAAACTTGGTCGTACTCCTCGGAGTTGACTAACCAAGGTAAACAAGTAAAGTGCTCCTTAAACTAGCTAAAACCCTAATTGACAAACTAAAACTTAGTCATGCTCCTTTAAGTTGACTAACCAGCGTAAATAGGTAAAGCACTTCTTGAATTAGCTAAAACCCTAAACAACAACTCGAAACCTGGTCATACTCCTTTGAGTCGACTAACCTAGGGGGATGGGTAAAGTGCTCCTTAAGTTAGCTAAGACCTCGAGAAAGATGTGAGACAAGATATTGCTCCTTGAGCTAATTAGAACTTTAAAGAGAATGAGACGGGATAGTGTTCCTTGAGCTGATTAGAACCCTAAATAAAATGACAAAAGGTAAGCACCTTACAAGCTTGTTAAAACCTTAAGAGAAATTGGTAAAGGAAAGCGTCCTATGAGCTCGCTAAAAACCTTATATGGCAATTAAAGAAGTAAAACTGGGGGATGTAACTAATTTGAAAAAACCTCTTAACTTGAGAAATTTCCAAATGAGGAATTTAGTGAAAACCATTTATGATGAAGAAGGCATCAAGGATTAAGTCCCTTGATTTGAAAAAGACGACACAAAAAACTGTAACAGGGAGAATGACTTAGACTATTATGGTCAACACAAAAGATATGATCACATTGAAAAGGAAGTAGATGGTAAGAATTGAAAGCTTGGCTACTCGGGTTGACATGGATTTAAAAATGAATGGAAAAAACTTGTAACAAGTCTTTATTTTCTCTCTCTCTCTCTCTCTCTCTCTCTCTTTCTTCTTTTCTTTTTTCTTTCTCTTTTCTTTTCCATGAAAGTTTGCCAATGGGTATAAGTTCCTATTTAAGAGGCAAGTACTATAACTACCCCCTTCCTTAGTAATTATGTGGGTCATCTCATATTCTTTTTAGTCTCTGACAATGTCTCTTGACCTTAATGCTAAACTTTCTAGTGAGGCCTTGTGATTTTAAACATTTTTTTCCTAAGGAAAATGTAACTCATGACTAGTCTAGTTGAGGAGGACTTCCTTGTACATTCTTAGTCTAAATTTCACTCTTGATTATTGTTCCAAAAATTATAATATAGTTTGCAAGTGATATACTTTGATCAATCTATTAAGTCTTTTTTGATTCAATATTATAAACTAAGCTTTTGGTCAAATGGTTTCAAAAGGGAGTAGTGAGAGGGCTTATTTAAGAGAAATATTTTATCTAATAAGAGTGTACAAGTTAAGAACCTTTGGGAAAAACTACAAGTGTGCTTACCCCAATTTCAAAAACAATTTTTCTTTAGGATAAATTACTTTTTATGATTAGAAGAACTTTTATTAAGTGTAGGTGGTATTATGGGTAGGAGGTATTATAGGTGGGAAGGCCTTATGTTTGTGATTTAGGATTAGTAAGGGGGCTTTGAGTTGGGGATTTGGGATGGATATTTAGGCTTTGTGTTTTTGGGCTAGGAATGTGATATAGAGCCTTGCACTTTTGGAGCACTTTGGTTGGGGCTTCTCTTACATATGAGCACAATTTCCTAGCCTTTCTTTTTTTCTTTTCCTCTCTCTTCTCTTCTTCTTTTCTTTTCTTTTTTTTCCTTATTTATTACTTTACCCCATTATTTCTTACTCTTCTCTCTTTTCTTTAGCCCCAAAAGTGATTATCTTTATTATTGAGTTTTGCCTTTGAGAGATTCAAGGCCCTAAGTCCATAAATTCCAAGTGTATGGCCTTAGGTGAGGTATGTGTAAGCTTGAGGTATTTAAAAACGTGTTGGCTCTTCTTCAACTCAAAGGAAACAAAATACCAAAAGTTATCCTTGAATTGTTATTACTAAGGTAAACATAAACCAATTTTATCCTTCTCTCTTAATCAATGAGCCTAACCTTTGAATTTCTCTAGTATGATGTGGTTCTTGATAGGGTTTACATTTAAAAATACTCTAAATCGGTTTAATGGGGTTAATAAAGGATAATTGTGTTTAAGATTTGAAAATGAATGCCTAACTTTGTTTTTATCTACATATCATGTTCAAAATGGACCTCCTTTAAGGAAATGAGTCTAAAAATCCTCACCATGATGTCTCTCATCTCTCAAAGTGTTTAAGGGTTAGTGTATGAGATATCATTTACCTCTTTTCATTATAAACTTTTTAAAAGTGAGTTACCAATTCCCTAGGTAGGGATCTATATTGATTTTACCCAAGGTGGAGATTAACCTTACCCTCTAGTTTCTTGAAATATGCTCTAATTATGAGACAATATCTTTCATTCTATTTGAGTTTAAAATTAAATTTCAACTAGCAAATGCTTTGGACCTTTTGTGTTCTTAACAGCTTCAGTAGATATTTGCCCCAAACTTATAGGTCTTAACACCCCTTGGCTTTCATGCATGTTTATGGGCCTTGATTCTTTATAGTCAAATGGGCCAATATTGTTTAATTGCCTTTTTGTTTGGATTGAGGGTCGAGCTTAAGATGGTTTTCTGTTTTGACTTGGTTCATGGTTAAGCTTGGTTTTCTTCCTAGGCTAGGGTTTTTGATTCTTTAAGATGGTTTCATGAAAGCTTCTATTGACCTTACAAATAAGTTAGAAATTTGTGGTCCATATAAATGATGAGCTCTTAAGGTAGTAGATAGTGTTGCCAGGTCTAAAGAGCTCGAACAAGAGCATAAAATTCCTTATCATATGTTGAGTAATTCAATGCAGTGCTATTGAGCTTCTAACTAAAGTAAGCAACAGGTTAGTGGTCTTGCATAAGAACTGCTCCAATGCCTACTCCCAAAGCATCATACTCAAGCACAAAAACCTTGTCAAAGTCCAGCAATGCAAGCAAAAGGAAAAAGCTAACTTGGACTTGATCTCCTCAAAACTCTATTGAACCTTTTTCAACCATTTGAATTCAGAGTTTTTCTTGGTCAGCTCATTCAAAGGTGCTTATAGTGAACTAAACTTATGGATGAATCGTTGGTAGAAATATGCTAAAGCATGAAATGTCAGACATGTGATGCATAGATCAGGTTGAGCTAATTAAGAATGGCTTTTAACCTTGTCTTCATCTACTCGAATACTTCATTAAATACAACTTACTTGAGAAAGACTACTTCCCTCTCATAGAATATATGTTTCTCAAGATTGTTGAACAATTGTTCATCCTGGAGGATATCAAATACAACTCTTAAGTGCTTGACGTGGGATAAATGGTCAATACTATATACCAACATGTCATCAAAATATACTAAAACACATTTGCCAATTAATGTTCTCAAGATAAGGTTCATAAGCCACATAAAGGTGCTCGATGTCGTTCGTAAGGCCGAATGACATAACTAACCATTCATAAAGACCATCCTACCCAGTCTTATATGGATCTAATGATAGCTACTCTTCAAGTTAACCTTTGAGAAGATCTGTGCACCATAGATCTTGTCCAACATGTTGTCCAATCGAGGTGTGGGATATTGGTACTTGACACTGATTTTGTAATAGCTCAATTGTCAATATACATCCACCAAGATTTGTCCTTTTTAGGGACTAGAACAGTAGGTACAACATATGGACTTATACTTTCTCGAACATATTCTTGATTAAACAGTTGATTAACTTCTTGAGCTTGGCTTTCTGCTCAGGGTTGAGCTTGTAGGTAGGTCAATTAGGTAAAACTACTCTTGGTTAAAGGTCTATGCAATGCTCGATGTTTATAACAGGTAGTAGTCCTTTTGGAAATTCTTCTAGATATAAGTCGACAAACTCTTGAAGGAGTGCTTGGACCTTAGTTGGTAATGCTCTGACCTCTTTTAGTTCCAACAACCTTTTGACTAACATAAACACATGACCTTTTGACTCGATTGCTTTGGAGAAGCTTCCTTGGGAAATCACTAAGGATGTCTTCTTATGGGACTTTGAGATCTGAGCATATGACTCTAAACTTCCTTTAGATTTATTGGGTTAGTATAACCTTCTTGCCATCCTTCTTGAACATATAGGTATTTTTGTACCCGTTGTGGAGTACTCTCAAATCAAAGAGCTAAGGTCGGCCAATAAGCATGTGTGATTTACATATGGGTAAAACATTACAAAATACCTCATCCTTATACCTATCTTCAATAAAGATCAACACTCAATTTATTGGGTAATGAGAAGTTTACCTTTCTTATTCAACCAATATATCTCGTAAGCTCAAGGATGAGGAAAAATTAGCAACTTTAGGGTATTCATTACTCCTTGTGTTATTGTTAGAATTTGGATCAATGTTTGTGACCCATAGAAGAATAAAAGTTAGGCATTAGGGATGTCAAGGCTAGTTTAGCATAGTCATTCTGGTACCTATGTTAGTGAAGTGTTTGAGGAAAAGTGTTTAAGAGTATGAAGTCAAGTGGTTAGAGAGCATAGAGAGCTCTTACAGCAGTTATGTTCCCATATTTATAAGCCTTTATTCAATAACTATAGTGATTGGTAGTTAAATTGCTAATGATATGTAGTGTTTCTTGAATTTGGCCATGTATAAATCGTAAGGAGAAGTGGGTAGTTAGATAATTATTGTCTCGGTAACTACTAAATTGTTCACACCAATATTTGAATATTTGAACTTTCTTAGACTAAACCTTATCAATAAGGTCTTTAGTAATATTGGTCGGAAGGATAATATTAAGTTGCAGCTCTAGCAAAAGGTTGGTAGCTAAGCTTTTAATCAAGCGGTGGCAACTAAGTAGTTAGCTGTAGTAGGACCTAACTAAAGGCATAACCCTTTAGCTAATTTTTTATTCACTTGAGACAGGTCAACAAAGTTCCGAACATCTGACTAATAGAATGAAAATCCACTATCAACATTTGGCCTTAACTCCCATGGTTGACGTGTTAAGTATGAGAGTAGTACTTATCCAAATTTCTGCATTAGCAGGAGCGGGTAAGTGGTTGAATAATGGTCGAACTTATGCTACGCTAAAAAATAGTCTGACCACCGAACCTTTATAAATTAACTCATCAATTTCGGTACTGTACTTTCATATTGAACTAGCTTGTGAATAGTCATGGCCTTTTGTTTTCTCTCTCTTCAAAATGTGCATGACAGTTGTCTTATCTATAATCATTTCTTCTACATGTTCAATAACTGTTAACAAGATCATAACCATCAAATCTTTGTGAGTCACACATGTCCTTAATCAAACCTAATCCAAATCAAATTGCATTTATTTTCCCAAAAACTTCCATTTATCATCTTTATAAACCCTACATCATTTTTCCTTTCTTCACTTTTACATTTTCCATAACCCCACTCAAATACTTTTTATAGATCTCCTCTATTCAAACTTAAGTCTTTACATTATTTCTTTACGACTTCGTTAGGAACTAAGGTATGGCAAGAATCAGAATAGTCAATTCTCCTTCCATTAAGGCTACTTCCCCCATGAGATGATGGTGGCATTGTTCAATAGTCCAAGTGGCTTGCCTTCAAGTTACAGTAGCACAATTGATATATATGACAAGCTTGCTCGGATTGAAGCTTTTCCAAGGGATGTAAATCTTGATGATGGGGAAGGTAACAAAGAGGTTATCCACCTTTATAATGACATTCTGTATGATACATAGGCATAGAATGGAATCTAAAGTCGCACTAATAAGTGTTTAGTTTCGAGGTATGAGCCTTTTCTATCTAAACTCCCAAAATAATGGAACTTGAGGAAACCTATGATAGATGAGAAGGTTTGTTTTCCTCTTGAAAATGAGTTTCATGTTTATTTAAAGTATTTTGAGTTTGGTTTGTGATTGTTGTTCTCTGATTTTCAAAAGGCATTTTTCAATTATTTTCATGTTGTGCTAAGCAAGTTCTTACTAAATACTTAAACGATTTTAATAGCTTTTAAAATAATTTGTAAAGAGCTAGAAGTTAGGTGTACAGTAGAGCTATTTAGGTACTTTTTAATGATAAAGCAGTAAAGTGATGAGTGGTTTTATGTTGCTGCTTAATACAAGACAAAGTTTTTTGGTTGGATTAGATTTTAAAATCTGTAGTTAGCATGATAAGTTCATTTCAATATGGTCGAAAAATGGTTTGGATTTCTAGAACAAATGGTTGGAACCCATTCGTAATGATGACATGAAGCTCTTTCCTAATGACGAGTGGCTTACTTAGAGAATACAAGGTCGGTGAAAGAAATTTTTCTTTTATGATGTCAAGATCATGGTTATTGTCATACTGTGAAAAAATAGAGTCATAACAGTCCTACTATGTAAACTATCCTAAAATAGAAGCTAGTCTTACAGTTACCACTGTAGACCTAGTTCTCATCATGCGTATTCGACTCAATTACTTTGAAGCATCCATTGTACCTTTTATTAGTGAGACTTATGTTAGAGTTTTTCAAAATACCTACTTAAGAACATTAGTAGTTTACAAATTAGTAAAATAGTTGTATTTTTATTCAACTAAAGTTTCTAGCATTCTTGAAATGTTTATAAAAACCATAGGTTTTAGTGTTTACATACAATAGGTTGGAAACCATTGACATCTCCAAAGTACCATATGCCAGTTAGTTTCTGTAAAAGATAAAAGATAGCTAAGTAAGAGTTTAGTTCTTACAAGTCTTCAGTTGTCCTCATTTCCTAGTCGAAGTATACTATCTTAAGGGTAGTTATGGCGTAGCCTCCTTAATTATTAGTCAACCTGTAGTAAAGTCTATAAGGATGTGAGCACAACTAGCTCAATAAGTGAGATGGAAACAAAAGAATACATTAGGCATAAACATGATTTTTTTAATCAAATTATTTTAATGAAATGCAATGCCAATAAGCAGATGCCATCACATGATGCTATCCAGTCCATCGTAAGATTAGAGAAATTACACTTGCTTTAATCGAGGAGATTGACATTGCACACTCGTTNGAAGAAATTTATGTAATCGTATAAACAAAATACTTAATTTAAGAAAATATTAGGGTTATGACTATATCTTTTCTATGGCCATTAAATATCAATTAAAAGAAATAATAATTATAATTATAAAAATAAAATTACCTAAAAATATCAAATATCGAACAAATCAAATATGCCATTCTCTTTTCTTCTTCTTCTTTTCCTTTCTTTCTTTCTTTTCGTCTTTTTCTTCTTTCTTTCTTTTCGTCTTTTTCTTCTTTCTTTTCTTTTCACCCCTTTGCTCTCTCTCTCTCTCTCATTCTTGCTTGTCTTCTCTTGAAATGTTTCAAATGGCTTAAATTGCATTTATAAAATGCATTTTTATCGTCTTGACTAAGGCGGTGAGTTATATTTTTTTTAATTCTTTTTATTGGCTCAACTTTACGTGATATTTTGAGTGAAATTTTACAATGACTTATTATTTTTGAAGTTCTATATTATATTTTAACAATAGTAGAATATTATATTATATATCTAATGTAAAATTTCTATTTATCAAGTAATTAAAATTTAACCTGATAAACTTTACGTTATAATTTATATTAGTTGTATTTCAACTTATTTTTATAGAACTATTCCTTATAACTTTTAAAGAACTCATATTATCATTTGATCATATTTAGACCTACTTTTTTATTGGTTTTACATTCCAAAATGAGGTCATAACTACACCTTTCTTTAATAAATGATTATTTGAGACTTATTCATATACATTTTATATATAATTTTACTTATTAATATTAGTTATTAAGATCACATAGTTGATTTCAAAAAATTTATCATAAGTTATGTCTAAAATTAAAAAATTGTATGGTATAGCTATTAAACTTGATAAACTTAATAATTCTAATAAAATCGTATATATATGAGCTTGATTTTAAGATATTATGGTTATACAGTTATTTATTTTAATTTTTATTATTTAGTCATGAAGGTCAACTTAATTCTAATAACGTTGCTATAAATCATATTTTCTAAAGTGTTTCTCAAGCACTAAATTTTTAATTTTATTTCTTATTAATTATATACTTATGTATAATTTATCTCTAATGATTTGTTAGTTATTAGAACTTATTTTACGCGTTTTCGATAAATAACGGTGATATCGTATAACTTAATAATGTAATATTTTATTATTTTATTTTCTTAATTCTAAACTTACGAGATCATTTTCATTAATATTTTTAACTTCATCGTAAAATTCGAGCTTAATTGAATGATTTATACAATCACCTTAAAGTTTCGAATCGCCTTCGGATCCATCAATCGTAAATTAATTACTAGTTTTTACAGGGCCTCATAGTTATCAAATTCAAGATTTTTCCTAGAATCATTAGAGGGTCTGTAGAGTCAGAATATAAAATTGAAATGTAGAAACGTAGGTTTGTACAACCTATGTAAAGTAGTTTTCAAAAAACTATTAATATACTTATAGCAATTATAAAAAACTTGAAATACATGATGTAAATAAATAAATTAAGAAATTAAGTTCCTTTTCCATTAAAAAAATTCTAAATCTATAATCTAACATTCATGGGAAAAGAATGAGTAGAGTCGAAATTAATCTTTTTTCCATTATTTTGTTTGAAAAAAGCAATAAATTGAAGAAAACCAAATATTTCAACTCATTTTGAGTTATTCATAATATAAACTTAAATATATAACTTTTCTTATAAACTTTTTTATTAGAGTTGAAAGCAAGATGAAGGCTATAAGTATCAAACAAGGGATTAGGAAAAAGAGAGGAAAAAAAATGTAATAGGATAAGGAAAATGATTTAATGCCTTAATAGTCGAAGAGATAATAGAAGTCTAGTTACATTTTTTTTTTGTCCATTTAACTTATATATGTAGAATCAGTAAACTCGGTTAAAAACGTAAGTTTCTACTAAGTTAGATATGTAAAATCGATTAAAAACTCAAGTTTCTATAAGAAAATAATTTTATACATAAGTTAACTCATAAAAGCCTCCTAAAATTGTAAATTTGTAAAATTGCGATTTTCATAACTATAGCTGAAATAATAATCAATTGAAATGAAAGGGGAGAATTGACCTTCTCTAACAAAGAAGAAGGTATTATTTAGTTTCTCTGCTCTGTTGAGCTGAGCTGGTGGAAGTAATGTCAATCCAGGACTTCATAAGGAGGGGGGGGGAGGGGGGGTGGACTTTATTTTTTGAGCTTAGCTTAGCATGGTTTGTGAAATTTTCCCCTTTATTCTTTGCTTACAATATGGGTGTTGGAGAAGTTGACCTAAAGAAGCTTATAGCCTAAGGTAAGGCTAAGAAGAAGAAGGTGGATTGGCGTGCAACTAAGGCTACTACCAAGTAGAGGGCTCCTCTTAAGCCCACTAAGAAGAAGAAGATCATGCTAAGCAAGACTAAGCTGGCATCTTTGAGAAAGCCTTTGCAAGTAACTTAAAGAGGGAGTGTTTAGGAGCCATAGTTTGAGGGTCTAAAGCCAAATTGATAGGAATCGAGTTATTGGGTCATTGACCTAAGCTCGAGCTGAAGGACTTGAGAGCTTAGCAAAGCACATTCTCTCAACTCAACTTACATTTGAAGAATCTAAACTACTTCTAACTATTGGTTTGCTTAAGATACCAATCTAAGCCTCTTTCTATTTGTTAATAACTAAGTGTCGACTTGAGGAATGCTCTATTGATAACTTGGCCAACTTATCCATAAGTTCGGCCACATCTATTTTAAGCTCCCCAGATCACGCTTAAACTGGTACAACCTTAAAGAGCTTGCAAATTAACTTGGCATCAATTAGATCCAATCAAACCTTCTTGTTTGACATCCCTAGAAAATGTTTACCACGTGTCACATCTGCTCGCATGAAAAAAATCTACTAAAGAAGCTTCTATTTTCTACAAATTCTATTATACCCTTATCTAATTCTTATGTCTTACTTAATTTGGACAATGCCTTTTAGTCTTTTTCATATTTAATAGGTTGCCTTAATATTTCAAGTACAAATACCCTCTTGTAAGTAGCCGTAATGATCTCATCTTGACATTATCAATTCTATTGTATCCCTTTTTGTGAAGCTTTAAGCTTACTTACTCTTATCTTATCCCTTAAGTAAGGCTAAGTGTTGAGTAACCTCATTAAACTATTCATGTGTCATATTGAGCTAGTTCATGAGTTTATGGAGGTTCTTCAGTGCATCATATCCATGGAATCGTTCATGGATTTTGCTTATTCTTTTTTATTTTCGCGAGTTCATCACCTTACATTTCAAGTTTCTTATAAGCTTAGACTCACCCAATAGTGTCGCCCTTGTTTATCCTTGGCATGGCATATCATTACGGTATTAGAGGGGAGGTTCATATTGGGTAAGTTACTACTATCCTGTGTTACTGTTATATTGTGTTGGAATACTCTCATGGTATCGTGTGTAGATTAAGTATTGTTATTTGTAAGGTTATAAGAGAGCTAGTTATAGTGTTTGGTAAGTAGTAGAAGTAGTATCACAATTCTTTTTAGTAATTGCTATATGGTACTTTATCTTACTTTGTTTCAAGCCTTAGGAAACAGAGCAAGCACTAATTAGGCATTTCTATTCTTCGAAGTAGCTATTGTACTAGTAGTATGTGGTAGAGTCTACTTAAACTTGGGTATTTATGTGAAGAAGTGTTGAGTCGAGATAGTATGTATCATTTTTGAGAAATAGTGAGAGTTCGAGTGTTGTTATATTTTGCTGTGGGAATAAGATTGAGTCGAGAAAGATGACTAATTTGAGTGTAAATGCCAAAATCGGAGACGACAATAGTGGTGTCATCCACTATGGCCAACAACCCTAAAACACTCCTAGAAGTTCCGATGAGTGGTTTGATGAAGTGACTTACTTAATAGTTGATTTGACTCAAGCTGTTCATGCATTAATGATACAGATTAAATTGTACCTATTTTATAGGTCATATTGATAATGCTTTTATAGATTTTTAGAATGTTTTTAGTGTAATTTGGTCTAATTTGTTAATATTTCATTTTAACTTTAAATTACACTAATGTGTATATTTTTATCTTTTTTAAGAAAAAGAAATTTAGATTTAAGAAACATATACAAAGATGAATCCAAGAGAGATTTAGCCCATTACATTGAGGCACGAAGCCATGCATCTAAGAATTATCTAAACCAAGCGAGTTGTCCATAATGCCATGATATCATATGAAATTCGAGAAACGATTCTAAAGCTGTATCAATTAAAAGCTACATATATTTTATTTGTGAGTCTAAATTGATGATTTATTTTAGAAAGATATGGGAGAGATATTGAAGATATATTTCAAAATTCCATGATATATAAATAGAGAAGGCCTTATGAAAAGGAGGGATGGCATTCATTATTTATCTTTAGGAGATTAGAACTAGGGTTTCTATTTCTTCTTTTGAGATGTTTTAATTTAGTTAGATTAGATATTGAGAGACCCTAGAATTAGGTAGCATGTTTTTATTTTCTTTTTCATTAGTTAATGAATTTTAGATTACTGCGATCCAATTATATTGCTTTCATTATTATTTGAATTGGTACAATCGGCTATCAATTCAGATATTTGATTTTATGCATGACATCAAGAGATAATTGTATAAAAAGATCACATGTAATTGGAAGGAATTCATGTAACCCTAGAGATAGGTATCGTAAATTCTTCAAGATTAAGAAAACTTAATAGTAGAATTCATAGATCTTAATGCAATTCTAGGATTTGTAATCAGAAAGAGATTTTGATTAGAATTTTTAGAATTAAGGTTACAAATCTTGAGAAAGATGTTAGTCTAAATTAGGAATTCTCACCGTCTAATAAATCTAAGATGAAACTAATCAACTATATAACTTCTTAGGATGGATTAATATTTGATTATGTGTTTTTCTTGCATTCTTGTCTAATTCTTTAATTCTTATCCTTTTGCAATTTAGTTATTTTAATTTATTTTAATTAGTTCCTATTTAAATTTATATTTTCTTGAATTTGTTTCTTTAAGCTCACTCTTGAGTTGAATTATTAAGTTAGATATTAGGAAAAAGGGTAAAGTATTAGTAATCACATTAGTCCTTAAGGGATTGACACTTTACTTATATCTACTATATTATAAATTTGATAGGTGTGC
The DNA here is from genome assembly GCA_024138015.1 of Lumnitzera littorea. Taxonomy (NCBI): domain Eukaryota; kingdom Viridiplantae; phylum Streptophyta; class Magnoliopsida; order Myrtales; family Combretaceae; genus Lumnitzera; species Lumnitzera littorea. The sequence goes on from JAMXBB010000003.1 coordinate 32,012,853, forward strand.
TTGCCTTATATCAATTAGCCTCCCAACTTATTGAAGTCATCTACAATACCCCTTAAGCTACTCCAGAAACTAATATCATAGCCCGTAATGCTCAACCTACCCAAAGGCAATTCCTTGTTCGGAAAAATAGAGGTGGAAGAGTAAGAAGACATGTATGGAGGAGGATAGAACTAGGTGAAGTAAATGAGGAAAGAGTGTAATGAAGTGGAAGAGAGAGCACGTACATCTCAAGCTAGCAACCATGTGAAGTTTTTGATTCTGAGCTTCAATGGTTCTAGAGATGCTAATAACTACCTTAATTGGGAAGAGAAAGTAGAATGAGTCTTTGACTACTACTAATCTGAGGACTACAATAAGGTGAGAACTATTGCTATAGAATTTTCAAGATATATCATGATGTGGTGGAGAAATTTTCAAACCATACGGAGACAAGGTGGATGTCGAGAATTTAGCACTTAGCCCGAGATAAAAAGAGTCCTTAGAGCCAGATTTGTGCCAGAAACCTATTTGCAGGATACTTTTGCTTGACCTAAAGAGCTAAAGCGAGGGAACCATACTGTTGATGATTACTTGTATGAATTTAAAATGCTTATGATTTAATGTGAGGTTAGTGAACCCTCAACTCGAGCAGTATCTAGACTCTTGACTAGATTAAGAGTAAAGATCCAAGATGTAGTAGAGTTATAACATTTTCTCACCCTGGATGAGGCTATAAGAATTGCTCAATCAGTGGAGAGACAGAGGAGGAATAGGCCGATCCAACATCTAATGAGTTAACTTATCTAATCTAGCCGACTTGCTTAAGGCAATCACTAAGTTTAATATAGCATTGAGTTGAATAGGTGGATAGACATCATAACTAAGGAGAAGAGCCAACTTGGTGACAGTAAAGCATCGAAGAGGACATTTGAGAAAGGACAAGGATCAGGGCGAAAGACTAGCCAGATCAAATGTTTTAAGTGTCGGGGATTTAGGTACATGGCCACCTAATGTTCGAACAAAAGAATCATGGTCATCAAAGGCAATGCTTCGAGGGTTGAAGTGGATAGCACGAATAAGGGGCCTGAAGAAAAAGAGGATTTAGAGAAGAACATTAAGAGTAATGAGGAACTTGTCGAGGAGGATGTATTTACTAAAGACCTAGATAAGCTAACCTTACTTGTTAGACGAGCAATGAGCATTGAATCATCTATTGAAGATAAGTAATGAGAAAACTTATTTCATATCACTTATAAGGTGAATGAACAAATTTGTGCACTCATTGTTGACAATGGGAGTTGCACAAATGTTATATCTATTGACCTAGTTCGAATATGGGTGACAAAGATGATGATGATAATGATGAGGAAGAGGATAGTAAAGGTCAAGGACAAGATGAAGAGACCTCAGCCATTGTTGACACTATGGAGGCTCTAGCTTGGGTAGAAGCTCCCCCTTTGACTGAGGAAGGTTAAGCCCAAAAGGATGTAACCCCAATCATTTCAACTGTCCAGAATATTGTCAACCAGTTTGCCATTGACCAATCATCAACTTGATTTTCTTTTCTTGCCTTTAGATCGGGATATCGACCTTAATTTTGTGCTTGGACAAATTTTCAATTTATTTTCCTTATAAATCATGTTCATGCATGCTTTTCTTATGCATATTTTATTAATTTGTGCGTTTTATTGCACACATTCATTAGGTCAGTTTAGTGCGACTTTGCTTGAAGAGGCTGAGTTTTAGTGTTGCTTTCCTTATCTTAGGTTAGGATACTAAATATTTTCCCATTAACCCTCCTTAGTGTAGGCTTAATAATATGCTCATTAAACATAACAGGTCAGAACGATTAAACCATTGAGTTCGCCTTTCTAAGCATGTTCATTAATCATTTAAGGCTAGAACTATTAGGTTAGTTCGTTCACTAATTTGGCTTGAACTTTAAATATATCAATCCATTAACCATAATTAGGTCAAGATGAAATAATATAGAATTGTAACTATTTGCGCTAGTACTTGAGAAAATTGCACTTCATTTCATTGAGCCAAACTAGCAACATTTTATTGTAAAGTAAACTTATCATATAAGACATAACAAGACATCCATTCATAATTAATAGGCAATAAGATAAAGAAAGCTTCATCATTAACTTATCTTAAGAATCATTCAAAGAACAACTTCAACTTTTTGACATTCCATGCCTTTGGTATAACTTGTCCCTCCAGTCTTTCCAACCTATATGCACCATTCCCTATGACCTCTTGAATCTAAACTGGATCTTCTAATTAGCTATGAGCTTTCCTTAGCCATCCTAAACCCCCATGCTTTAACCTTATGACATATTAACCGTAGGTTGAAAAACTTTATGTTTCACTTTCTAATTATAATTGCACACCTCTCTATGCTGGTACATTGCTTTCTTAGCTCTCATTATGTCTCTTATTTCTTCTATCATGTCTAAATTGGCCGTTAGGCTGACTTAATTCGCCATCACATCAAGATTCTATGTATGTATGTTAGGAAGCTCAAGTGCAATAGGGAAGGCATCTTCTAACCCAAATGCCAACCATAAGGGAGTTTCACTTGTTTATGTTCTATGTGTAGTCCTATACCCCCATAAAATGTTCAACAACTCTTCAACTCACCTTCCCTTTACTTGGTCCACTCTTGTTTTAGACTATATAATATGATTGCTTACTGCTTCCACCTACCCATTAGTCTAAGGATGGCAATCAAAGTATAATTCAATCAAATGTCACACTTGTTGCAAAAGCTCGGAATTTGTTGTTGTCAAATTGTAGACCATTATGTATGATGATCATGTAGGGAACTTTAGGCCTTGATAAAATAAAGTTGAATACATGCCTTATGTTTTGTGATTTTTGTTACAGTTTGGCCTATACTCACTTAGTTAAATAATCAATTGCCACCAATATCAATTAACGTTATCTCATAGCCTTTGGAAATGATCCTAGGTTATCTAAATCCATTGAGTAAATGGCCAGGAACTAGTCAAGTACTATAACTCATTTGATGGAGCAAGACTTATCACATCATGTCTTTAGCATTGAGGATAGTGCTACACTAAACCATGTACATCTTCCTTCATGGTCGGCCAATAATAGCTAAGCTTCAATGCCCAAACATACAACGTATGAGACTTCACATGATTACTACAAACTCTAGTATGAAGCTCGGAAAGAACTCGATGTGTATCCTATGGTGCAAGACAACGAAGGTACGGTTGATTGAAGCCGCACTTTTATAACTAGTCATCAATCATGATGTAGTTGACAGCTTGATACATGGGCCTTTAAGCTTCTTTTCTATTGGAGGGCAATGTTCTATCCTTCAAATAGTCGATTATCAAATCCATCCAAGATTTTTCTTTCAGTATGGGTTGCACTTTTAAACATTATTCAATGCCTCTAGGCTCTTATTTGGCAAATACTCAATGAAGAGCTGATCATTCAAATCTACAAGTATGGTAGAGGCCAACTTAGACAACTTGTCGGTGGCTATGTTTTGTACCCTCAGTACCTTGACAATTTCAAAAGATAAGAACTCATCGGTAAGCATTTGTATAATGTCTAAGTGCTAGCTTATTATTTCATCTTTCACTGTATAATCCCCCTTAACCTATTGAAATATCAACTGAGAATTAGAAAAGACTTCCAACCTTTCCACTTTGATCTTTTTCACTAGCATTAGCTTGATGATCAATGCTTCATACTCTGCCTCATTATTACTTGCTAGGAATCTAAATTTGAGTGCATATTAGACCTTCAAATTGTGTAGTCCTTGTAGTATAAGTTTCGTTCTACATCCATCTTTGGTAGAGGGGCCATCTACATATAAGTTTCACTAAGGCTTTTCAATCAGCATGGCACTGTCTTTGTCACCTATAAATTCTACAATGAAATCTGCTAACACATGTGCCTTTTGAGTTGTTCTAGGTTCATTGGACACCATATATACTCAACTCTAGCGTGTATTGCATCATTCTGCTTGAATAATCAGGTTTTTGCACTTGCCATAGTGGTTGGTTTATGAGGATAGTCAATTGATGTACCTCGAAGTAGGGCTTCGACTTCCTTACTACTACCACTACAATGAGAATGAACTTCTCAATACATGTATACCTTAGTTTTGCTCCTTGCAAGATATAACTCACATAGTAGATTGGTTAGTGCTACTTCTCCTCAACTCGAATTAACATAGAGGAAAGAGCTCGATTACTGATTGACAAGTAGATAAATAAATCTTCTCAGGGAATGGGCTTCAAGAGTACTGGAGGAAAAGACAAAAACTTCAACTCTTAGAATGTGGCTTCACACTCATTTGTCCATTTGAATTCCTTAGGGTTCTTCAATACCTTAAAGAACTTAGCACACTTGTCTGTACCCTTTGAAACAAACCTATTCAACACTACAATCCAACTTGTCAACATTTACACTTCTTTTAAGGTGCTCAAGGACTTTATCCTCATAATGGCATCTATTTTCTCTAGATTGGCCTTGATTCCCCCATTGAGTCACCATATAGCCAAAAATGTTTCCCAAAGTAGCCCTAAAGATACACTTTTATGGATTCAACTTTGTTGAGTTGAAAATTCAATTTCCTCTTTTTCCTAATTGAACATATTCTAAGCTTGACTTGCCTCCTAAAAGTTCCTCGACTAGATTAGGGAAAAGTTCAAATTTTTCAAAACAATTTAAAAAAAAAAATGAAGTTGCTACTTGACTGAGTCAAGAAAATAGTGAAATTAAAGGCCATGGGTGGATAGGCTTTAATTTCGACCATTGGCTTAAGGTTTTTTTTTTTTTTTTTTTTTCTAAGAAAGAATTTTAGGAAAAGAGAAATAAGATAAATGAGCTTAGGTGTTAACCTATTAAAACTCGATAGGGTTACCATAAAAAAGATCCATAACTAAATATAAGGCCTTTTAACCTTTTTTTTTTTCCAAAATAAAATAAGGGCTTTCAATAAGGAGGCAATTTTTTTAAAAAACTTTTTAAAGGCCACCTGAAGTTCCTACACATCTACTAGCTAAGATTAGGCCCACATAGTCCTAAATAATATTTTGTAAAATTTTAGTGGGTTAGCCAATTTTATTTATGAAATATTTCGCTTTAAGTATTTACATTTTCATTAATTTAAAAAAAAAACCTTTTTGTCTCACTTTTTAAAAAAAAAAAAACTAAGGGAAATTCTAATTTTTCAAAAACTCACCAATTAAATTTTTCGTTTTCAAAAAAAACAATTTTTATAAGGTGATAACACTTTTTCCATAAAAAAAAAAATCCCTTTTCTTATTTTGAAAAAATTATTCAACGTAACACATACAAACAAAATTTGATAAAAACAACTTTATTAACATTTTTCCAAAACACTTTTGAATCAAAGATAAGCAATAAGTATTATACAAATTAAAACTCTCTTCATAGATATTTCATCAACATTGAATCATGATCAACAAGAACAAACATGCTTTTTATGGATAAAAAAAAATTCATAACAAGAACAACATCAATTAAATTATCACAATTTTTCTATTATGTTACAAGATCATCTAAACATGTATTTCTGTAAATCAAATTATCACAAATACAATTTTCATTAATGTTACAAGATTATTCTGACATGGATTATAGCAAGTTTCATAACAAGTTATCACAACTTTTATAACAAACATAATTCCTTAAATCATTAATGCTACAGGTTTATTAAAACATGGACTACAACAAATTTCATATTGAACAAACACAATCCTCTAAACCATTAAGGTGTGTTCACTTTGTCGTATTTGCAATTCCTTTCCACCTTTATTACTTATGGACTTGCTATTACTGTGTTCACTTGTATTTTCATTTCATAATAGTGATTCCGAAAAATGCTGAATGAGGATTCTTTGTTTAGAGCCTTGAATCACAGTTCCTCGACCTCATTATTTCTTTCCTCCCCAAAATAACCTTATATAATTTGATATATTACAAATTTTACCTTTCCAATATCCATTGAAAGAGAGAAACAAAATCCATAATCTCTACAATGAACCTCTCTTCCTATCTATCTCTCTCATCAATCAACACATAATCAATTAAGATTAGGAAAAAATCATAATCTCTGCATCATCTCCTCATCCTTTGCTTCTCTTTCACGATTGGAAGTGATTGTGAATGAAGGTTACATGCATTGACCACCAATGGAACAACAGTGAATGAAGGTCACCACTTCCAAATCTTGTTGCCAAGTTCAAATAATGAATAATGTCTACGAGCTTCTCATGTATTGAAGAAAAAAGTAAGGATGAATTTATTTTGTCCTCTAAACCAAAGTTGTCATCTTGCTATCACATTTGATGGCCACCACTTTAAGAACGAAGGTCTCTTTATCCTCTCATATCAAAGTTGTGATGAATGAAAGAAAACTAGGATGTAATGCTCAAATGTAGCGAATTGATTCTATTAGAGTGGTGGCTCGATTTCTCTTTGCTTAGATAAGGGTTTCAAATACATATTTCTAATTGGGGCTAGTAAGGTTTCAAATGCGATTTTTTAATTTTATTATGTAATATAAGTCAGGATATTTTTGGTACTTTAGTTTTTATTCACTATTAATTCCATATTTAATTCTAGAAAGTAAACAAAGCGATTAAAATTCTGTTACATTTAAGTAAACACTATAATACATATTCACTTTTATTACACCTTTATTCCATTCCAAGATAATTGTTATTCAATTCCTCCCTTTTTCCATTCAACGAAGCAAATGGGCTATTAATGTTACAAGATCAAAAACATGGATTAATATACAAATTATAACAAGAATGCGATAAATTGCATATTATATAATCTAAACTAATTCTCATAATAAGATTATAAACATCAATCACATGCATTACACATCAACATCCACCAAATCTCATGAACAAACAAGAACAAAGTTTTAAACCTAGAAAACTCACCTTACGTAATAAAGAACTAAAGGCCTGTTTAGGGGGTATTTGGGCAACTTTCGACAAGGTGGTAGTAGTTTTTGACTCCTAACTTCCCACTTTTCAAAAGCCTTCAACTAATTTCAATGAATTTTGTGTCTAAGTCTTTTAATTTCTCTAAAAAAATTCGGATCTCCTAGAAAAACCCTAAATTGAACCCATTGTTACAAATAAGAGAAATTCTCTTACTCTAGTTGATAGTCCTTGTAATTGTTTATTGGAATGAATGGCTAAAGGTTTTATTTATAGTGTGGAATTGAGCTTAGTGATTAAGAAATATCTTTTTTTGTGTAGAGGAATTAAATCTTTTTATATTGTGCAAGTTCATCTCATTTTTATTCCTTTTTAATCCATCCGATTTTAGCATGTTTTAGATATTATCTAGCCAAATAAATCGACAAAATCCTTCCTTGATGTCTTGTTGCTATTTTTAGATATTAATTTTGTGGTGGGTTAGCTTTAGAAGATTCAAATTTTCTTTTCTTTTTGTTTTTTCCAAGATGTTTTGCATTTAATGGATAAAGGACTTCCTTTTTATTTTTTTCTATTAAGGTCATTTTCCTTTATTATTTTTTAAGATTTTGGGATCAAAATGTCGTGCTTTAATTACCCTTTCTATCTAATATTTTTTCTTAATTTTTAGATGCGATAAACGAGATCAAAACCAAGTAGAAAAAACAAGTATTTTAAAAGAGGAAACTACGTTGTTTAATTTTGAGCTTTTGTTCATCAAATTTCAAGTAGGGAAGAAAGAAAGGTGAAGAGGGATGGGTATGTATGCTTGGTTCCCTTTTTATTTATTTATTTATTTGATTTCCTACTGCGTGCTACATAGCGTGTTTACACATGACCACATGGTATTGTCATTTGACCACGTAGTGATACGTAGTTGCCACGTATAAAAATTATATTTTTTTGTGCTACGTGGTGCATTTACATACGACTATGTGGTGTTGACATCTAGCTATGTGGCGAAACGTGTTACGCCACATGACAAAATTAATTTAATTTTTTTATCTTAATCTCTTTGCTTTTTTCCTCCTTTTCTTGTTTTTTCCTTTTTTTTTTTTTTTGAGAAAAAATGGGGTTCTATAGTTGCCTTTTATTGTAGGGAAGTTTGGTGAAATTTTTTTATAAAGACAAAATGACTACCCATTTTTACCTATAAAAAGCTGAGATTCTTAAGGGTTTTAGGCCAAAGAAGGTGCTAACCAATTAATCGATCTAGGCTTAAAAGGGTGCCAACTAACTAATGGGTCTAAACTTAAGAAGGTGTAAGCCTACTGAAAAGTCTAGGCTTAGAAGGGTGCTAGCCAATTAATAAGTTTGGTCTTAAGAGGGTGCTAGCCAATTGATGGGTCTGGGCTTTAGAAGGTGCTAGCTAATTGATGGGTCTAGGCTTATGAGTGTGATAGCTAATTAATAGGGTTAAGCTTGCGTAGGTACCAACTAACTAATAGGTTTGAGCTTATATGGTGCCAGTTAACTAACAGGTTTGAGCTTACAAGGGTACTAGTTAACTAACAGGTTTGGGCTTACTAAGGTGCTAGCTAACTAACTAGTTTAAGCTTATGAGGGTGCTAGCCAGCTAACAGGTTTGGGCTTAAAAGGGTGCTAGCCTATTAACGAGTATGGGCTTAAAGGGTACTAGCTAGCTAATGGGTCTGGGCTTAAAGAGGGTGCCAACCTATTAACGGGTCTAGCCTTAATAAGGTGCTAGCTTACTAATGGGTTTGACCTTTAAAAGGGATGTACCTAACTTGAGGATTATTGCCTTGCAATTAACCTTTTGCCTTCAATTCTCGGTATCACTCACTTGCATTATAGAGCTAGTGTGATTGACTTTAGTTGCTTGGATAGGAGTTTATGTCAGTTTTCTTCTTCAGCTAAGTTATTTTGTTAAACTTTTTCTTCATCATTTCTCCTACATTATAGGTCAAACTTTCCTTATATAGTAACGATCCCTCTTTTGAGAGGATTTCTCTACAAAGAGCAATACTTATGTGATTCATTTTCTTTTTGGGAATTATTTAAGAATAGGTGGATGGATGATGGTTAATGACCTATCCGATGAACGATAAGCTTTGAGAGTATCAACTTTGCTTGCAATATGATGAGAGTATAGTCCTTTTGTGTAAGAATTCTAATAATTTCATTGAACAATGTTCATATTTTCCATTGAATCACTAAGGAAAATACAATTTCACAACATCAGCATTTATGGGGTCCTTCATTTTTGGAGTGTCCATTTTTGATAGAGTTAAAGACCTTCCAGACGGTACTTTAGTGACTACATAAGGGCCTTCATAACTTAGTGTGAACTTTCTACAGGGATTTGAAACTATGGGCAACATTTTCTTGAACACAAAGTTACCTACTTTGAAAGTCTGTGGATGTACTTTCTTATTGAAGGCTCGTGTTATTCTCTTTTGGTAGCATTGAGCATGGTAGAGCACAATGAACCTTTTCTCATCTAGCAAATTTAGTTGTTCAATTTGCCTTTTGACCTATTTAACTTTGTCAATTTGTGTTTCTGCTAATACTCATAGGGAAGGTATTTCTACTTCTACTAGTAGGACTACTTTTATTCCAAACACCAAAGAGTAAGAGGTTATGCCAATAGATGTTCATACTGAGGTTCGATCTGCCATTAAGGCATATAGAAGCATTTCGTACCAATCAGTATACTTATTGGTCATTTTCTTAATAATCCTATTGATGTTTTTGTTGGTTGATTTAACTACCCCATTCATTTATGGGCAGTATAAGTTGAGTTATGGTGTTTGATGTTGAACTGGTTACATAGTTCCTTGATTACTTTGCTATTCATGTTGGTCCCATTATTAGCAATGACGGATTTTGATGCTTGTATTTGGCTATTATGTCTCTTTTGAGAAAGTGGCTTACTACGCCTTTAGTCATATTAGCATAGGATGATGCTTCTACCCATTTAGTAAAATAGTTAATGGTTACTAGGATGAATCTATGTTTGTTTGAGGCTTTTGCTGTAATGGGTCCTATGATGTTGATTCCTTACATAGAGAACGACTATGGTAAGGATAAGACATGAAGCCCATTGGGTAGAGCATTAACCTTATTGGTATATATTTAGTAGAGATGACAATGCCTTACTTACTTGATGTAATCTACTTCATTGGTCAACAAGAAGTATCCCATTCACAAGATTTTCCTTACCAGCATGTATTCGTTCATATATGGCCCACAAACTCCTTCATAGATTTCCCTCATTAGGGTTTCGACTTCTTGTTCATCGATACACCTAAGCAAGATGGTATAGGGCAATTTTTTGTATAGGGTATTTCAATTGAGCATGAAATGAGTGGTTAACCTCCTAAGGCTTTTTTTGTCTTTAGAGTCCGCATGGTCATGGTATTGTCTTGTTTAGAGTAGTGTTTTGATATCTTTATACTATAAACTGTCTTGATGGGCTAAGGCTTCTCCTTCTTTGGTGCTTAAACAAAAGGCGGTTTCTTTTCTACCTCAATCTTTAGGGGTTAGATCTCCATCTTATCAAATATTGTGACCATCGATCCCAGAGTGGCTAATGTGTAGGTGAATTGGTTTTATATTCTTGAAACATAAGTGAAAGTGATTTTCTCAAATTGCTTGATAATCTCTTCTAAATGCTAGTTGTATCGAATGAACTTATGGTCTTTGGTCTTGTACTCTCCAAAGATTTGTAGGATAATCAGTGATGAGTCATTATAAACTTCCAAGTCAAGCACTCCTATATCTAATGCTATCTTGAGGCTTAAGATGTAAGCCTCGTATTCTATGATGTTGTTTGTGTAAGGAAATGAGAGTCAGGCATCCAATGGAAAATGACTGACTTTAGGAGATATTAGGACTACCCCTAATCCCCATCCAAATACATTAGCTGCTCTATTAAAGTACATCTTCTACTTTCCTTTTTCTTCTTTGGTATTCATGATGGCATCATTTAGGAACTGCGCTTCTTCCTCTAGGGGAAGGGTTTTCATAGGATACAAAGCTAGCTAATCTACTAGTGCTTTCCCTTTCATTGAGTTTTGGCTAATATAAGTAATATTAAATTCCTTTAATAGCATTTTCCATTTGGATAATCTTCTAATTACTATTGATTTGTTTGTCAAATACTTTAAAGGATTGTATTTGGTGAGCAGCTCAACTGGGTAGTAGAGAGTATATTGTTGGAGATGGTGCATCACCCATACTAACACGTAGCAAGTCCTTTCTATATTTGAGTACTTCTATTAACCTTTAGTAAACTTCTTACTTAAGTAGCAGATTACTTTTTCCTTCTTTCTTGTGCAATCTCTTTACCCCAGCATGTAACCCATTGATTCTAGTAATACTATCAAGTACAGTATCAGAAGCTTGCCAGGAGTTGGTGCCACTAGTATTGGAGCATTCAACAAGTATCTTTTGATGTTATTGAATGCCCATTCAGACTCACCATTCCATTTAACTATTGCGTTCTCTCTTAGGAGTTTGAAAAATGGATGACATTTGTCTCTTAGTTAGGAGATAAAATGAGCTACTTAGTTCAATCTCCCTAATAGTCCCCTAACTTCTTTGAGGGTTGAAGGAGTTGACATTTCCACGATAACCATAACTTTGTCTAAGTGTACTTCGATTCCTCGTTTACTTACCATTAATCTGAGTAACTATCTTGATGTTACCTTAAAGGTGCATTTCTTGAGGTTTAGCTTTAACTAGAACTTTCTTAATCTGTTAAACAGTTTCTTTAAGATAACCATATGACTTGGCTACCATGTTGTCTACTTAAACTTTCACCTCTTTGTGCATCATATTGTGAAACAATAATACCATTACTCTTTGGTATATTGGCCCAATGTTCTTAAGGCCAAAATGCATCAACTTATAACAGAAGGTGTCCTAGGTCATAATAAAAGTAGTATTAGCCTTATCTTCTTTAGCCATCTTGGTTTGATTGTATTCGGAGAACTTACCCATGAAGGAGAAAAGGTGATGTCTAATAGTATTGTCAACTAATACATTAATGTAGGATAATAGGAGATTGCCCTTTGGCGTAGCTAGGTTTAGGTCTTAGAAATTTACACAAATCTTGACTTTTTCGTTTTTCTTGGTGATGGGTACCATGTTGGCAACTCGGTCTTGATAGTTTGATACTTCTATAAAGCCTGCTTTAAGTAACTTTTTGACCTCTTCTTTAATTTTAAGCAAGATGTTCAACCAATCCCTTCTCAATTTTTTGCTTTGTAGGCTTCATATCTTCTCTGGTGTATAATTTGTGGACTACAATTAAGGGAGCTAGTCTAGGCATGTCTTCATACGATCAGGCAAACACATCCAAGTATTCCTTTAAGAGTTGGGTTAACTCCGCTTGTTGAGCGTTATCTAATCCTCTCCTTATTTTAAGGTTTTTAGGTCTTTCCTTAGTCCCTAGATTTATAATTATTAGTAGCTCATCGATGTAAATACATCCTTGTTTAAATTGTTGCTAGTTTTCTTGTAGGTAATTGGGATCATCCCTGACAACTGACTCTACAGGGCCGGAGGTGACAATGCATGACTCCCTGAAAGCATGAGCGTGAACTAACAAGTGCATTAGGCCATGGTAATAGTACAGGTGGTAAGTCAAGGTTGTATTTCACAAGGAGCTAAGTGCTAAGTAATAAATTACTTAAGTTTTTCCTTAAGCTAAACTATCAATAGTTAAACTAAAAGTGAGTGAAAACTAAATAACAAGATGAACACTAAACTAAATGTCTTAGCTATACTATGAAGGTCCCAGTCTAGGAGATAAAAAAGGATCAAAATGAGATTTATAAATATATTCTCATTTGAATTGACATAGTGCCTTAAATTAATATTTGAAATTGATTAAAAGGGATTTAACTAAATTTATTGAAACTTGCCCAGCTCCCGAAGTAATAGAATTCTAATTATAGTATAAATTCACTTGCTAAGGTAATTTATTTATAATTTTTGGGTAAAGAAGAATCTAATCACACTGAAATTATTATTCTAATTAAAAATATGATTTAAGCATGTCCCCATAATCTAATTATATTTCCAACCATATTAAGTGCGTGAGTTTGTGAATTTAATTAAAACTTGCACATCCTTATAACAAGTTTTTTAAAAAATTCAAACTATATTTAACACGAGTTATTGAAACCCTTCTGAATATTTTATAACTCTATCTAACTAAAAAGTAACGGCAAAGTATTAAATAACTAGACGATAAGTAGTGAACATAATAAAAAAATACCTAAATACTCAATATCGATATCGGAAAACTATATGAAATACATCAACTCATCAAATCCATCAATATAAAACCCAAAGAAATTAAGTATAATATTTCATTGTAAAACCCAAGTGAATTAAGATATATAAAAAATTGAAATAACCAGGAAAAAAAACACTTTAATCAGTATATTCAATTTTGACACTCGATACAAAATTAGTATATATCGATTCATTTGGAACTTGAGAAAGTCTTCTAGTGTTTTAGAATAAAATGATTTAGAGTCCTGAAATTAAACAAAACATAATAAAATTAGTGAAATAAAGCAAAAATAAAATTCTATTCTTCAAGATTAAAACTATCCCTAAGTTAATGTCTAAACTCTCCCTATATTCGGCTACTGTATTCTCTTCCTTTTTTCGTCTTCGGCTCCCCTATTTTAAAAACCTTCTTTCCTTATTTGTCTACATGTGGGCTTACTTCACCAAACATCGGTTGACTTAAGCCCCCACATCAGTTTTTCATTTTTCTCTTCATAAATTCCCTACGTGTTCTTCATTTTTCATACAAGTAGTTGGTTCATGTACCACCACAAAGCTGCTGCCCCTTACACAATTTCTCTTCTTCGTAAAATTACACAAAGGGCTTTTTAATTATCCCATGGGCCTTCCATCGACATGGTCCAAGTCCAGAAAGGAAAGTAAAAAAAAAAAAAATTTAGCAACCAGTATTTTCTGAATTACTGTCTAGTACTGGTGTCAACATATGCTTTGTTTAATTGTTCCAATCTTCCAGCCCCCACGTGTTGCACAAGTTTGACTTAGGCAGCTCAATTGAATTGTGCTTCGCAAGTGAATTTCATAGCTTGGTCACGTCTGCTGCAGTTAAACGTTAGTAGCTTAGCTTAGTCTCGGTCTTGGCTTGAATAGAAATAGAGCTACTCAGCTTGGTCAAATGGAGGTGCTCGGTTGATTCTTGAAGTGTCTTAGCTGCTGCAATTTTCTACAGCTTGTGTCCAAGGAGCTGCTGTTCGTGTTTCTTGTAGCATGGTTCACGTGACTTGTTGCTGCAGATCTCTTGGAAAATCATGGCCTGCTGCTAGTCGGTTTGATCTAAAATCGTAACTTAATAGAGTACACGGTCTACTGCTCTTAGACATTGGCTTGATGTTTGGTCCTTTCCATCGTACAAGAAGCTATTCGTTTGTTATGGAGAATTGAAGAAGTAACTCAAATAGCTACAACTCGGGTTCTGTTTCTATCGCAGTTGAAGTTGAGACACGAATTGGCTGCTGCAAGTTGGATTAAATGCACCATGTGAATTCTTCATGTTTGCTTATGTCATTGAAAGTCTATAGCTTTTAGTTTAACTTAGAGAGACTCGGTTAGCTACTGTTAAGTGGATGCCATGGCCTGCAATTTGGACTTGTTGATGCTGCTGTTGTTATTTTGTGTGGAATGTTCTGCAGTTATCAAGCTAATTAGAGCTGCTCGGATTGAAGGGTGCTGCTACAGTTGGAACTCATGGCTACTAAATTCTAAGTCCACAGCCTGCTGTTGTTGAGTTACTGCAGAGGTTGTTCTATAGCTGCTATCCATTTCAAGTGCTCTGCTGTGAATTTCAGTACACAGCAGTTGATATTGGAGTTCAGGAGATGCTGACCATGTTGGCTGATATTGGAGCTCTTCAACTTGGTGCTTGTCATGTTGCAATCAGTTTGAGCTCTTAGCATTGCTTGATAGTTGCAAGTTCAGCTGCTGTCACAGGTTGAAATTTAGAGTGCTGCTGCATTAGAGTTTCTTTGTTTCAGCTGTTAAGAATTGAAGTCCAAAAGCATCTTGGCTGTTGTCTAAACTAGAGTGCTGTAGAAATAAAGTGTAGCTGCTCTCCTTGACCTTGTTCGATTTGGTTACTCCATATATCAACCGTTAAACAAAACAAAAGAGAGGAATTAGTTGATGGTGAAATTTGAAATAAGAACAATTTACTTTTCTCAAGGAATTGTAAGATAAAGCTAAGAAAAATTAAATAAATAAACAGCTGCTCATGAATATCAACGGCTTGGTTTTGGTTTTGGTTTCAACTTGGTCTTGGAGCATAAGTGGAGTTGTTCTGTCTCAACTTGCTCATCTCTTGGATAAATTCAAGTAGTTGTTGATATTTGATCGCATGGAGTTCCTTGTTCCAATTTGGTTTCAGCTCAAGAAGAGGCTAGGGATTGTTGAATTGCTAGGATAGAAACTCGGGAAGCTGCTGCATCATATTAGATCCTCAAGTACACAATCTTCTACTACTTGTAGCATGTACTACAATTAAGTCCAAGTTGAGACAAGTGCAAAATGGAGCTTGGATTGGATTCTCTTATCTAATGGAGTTGTTGCATGGTTTGGTACTCTGTTGCAAGCTACTGAAGCGATTAGCTTGCTTTGTTGCTGTTCATATTTGATTTTGCTTGGTTTCAGTAGCTACTCGAGCTTAGAAAGGCACGGATTTGCTATACAATGCATGAAATTGATTTAAAGTAGATGCTTAGTTGTGTTGTGGTTATGATTCACATAGGTGTTGCTACAATTTAATGAAGATACTCCTTTTCACAATTGCTTGGCTTGGTTTGTTCTTCATCAGGACTTTTGAAGCTTAGATCCAGTTGTTGCTGTTATCTTCCAAATGAGCTCCTAGGTCCTATTATGTGCTTCACTTGGTTGTTACTGCTATATTATATCGTGTTTAGCAATTTGGACAATTAGCTAATGCCGTGTTGTTCAGAACTCCTAGTAGTCAAATTAGCATCATGTTTGCTTAGTGAAAGCTACTTGGAGAGCTCGGATCAATAGATAGTAGCTAGTCTTGTTTTTGTTGTGGTTGTTGATATTTGAAGTGAAAGTCCTCTAAATGATAATAGTGTACTTGAAAATACGACAGTCTTAGATATTAGAAGCATGGAATTGTATTGCCGTTTTCATTCTAAAAGTCGTTTTACAATTTGAACTCAAAACTAGTAAGACATATAGACCCTTAAGCTCCATTTTTTATCCTATAGTTGAGATTATTAAAAAATTGACCCAAAACATGTATTTATCAATTTTTAAGCATAGTTTGCAATAAATGTGCTAATACATGTATGAATGTGTGATGTGTCTCTAAGGTCGGATACATGGAGAAGTATTACAACGAAGTAAACAAAAAACAAACAGGGAAAAACTAGCAAAGTCCAGGTAGTTATTGGATAGATGTAACGCACCATTCATTTCTACTCGGCCTACAATCCGCCAGATATGACACACTAGTCCGATTTGAAGGGTCATTTGCTAGTGCTCTTTGCTAAAGAGAATAGAGAAAAGTTGAATGATAATAAGAACACTAAGGTTACTCAATGTGAATAATTATCTATTGACTAGTAGGTTATAAGCATATAAGAAAGTGAGAGTTTATATACCCATTCACTAAGGTTGCTTTACATATATGAAAAGACAAAAGGATATTATACAATTAGGTTATGAGAAACATACTAAAAGGAGCAAAAGAGACAAAGAATATTCAATATGAAAAAGAAAGAATTATTTTGGAAGGTTATGTTTAGGGGATATGTGTCACTTGGTGGCTGGATATTAGAAATATGATACAAAGTAGGCAAACGTAGAAAAAGTGTTGTCGTCAAGGGTCGACCTGTTTTAGATCAGGTTGGGAGCTAATCAATCCAATAAAGAAGTTAGCTGAATTGGAGTCAAATGCCTATAGTCGCTTCGAGAGCTCGATTTGGTAGTCCTAGGCTGTCTTTTGGGATAAAACTTTGTTGTTGGGCAGGAGCAGGTCTGATACATGTAAGGATTTAATAGACATGTCGGTAGAAGATCAATTTGGAATAGAGATCCGCGTCTTAGCTTTGGTTCCAAGCTAGTATTCTCAGTGCGAATCCTTGGAGTTTTCTAGCTTAGCTACGAGTGATTAGTCTAGGAGATTGATTCCTATCATTTGCTTGAGGATCGGAAAGATTTGCCCTCAAATCTGGAGTAGTTTCTACTTCTTCTTCTGGGGCAGACACGAGGTTTTCTTCTATTGGTTAGTGAAGGATCAAATCGGATACAATGCAAGTGGAAGAAACACCATAGTCATCAGGTAACTCGATTTGATAAGCGTTGTGGTTGATTTTCTTTAAGACTTTGAACAGACTATCAGCTTGAGGAGATAGCTTGTTTTGTCTTAAGTATAAGAATCGTTCTCGACTGAGGTGTATCCATACCAAGTCTCCTGAGTGGAAAGAAACAGTTCGACGGCCTTAGTTACTAATTTCTTGTTGTCTCTAATTGAATTTGGTGATTTTCTTGGTTACAAACTGGTGTAGCTTATGTAATTCTTGGGTTCAGTCAACTCCAGATTAACTCTCTTTAGTAGTTGTTGGGGCACCAATCATATTTAGGGGAATAGTGAGGTTAAGGCCATATACGACCTCGAATGGGTCTTCCTAGTAGTGCTATGGACAATTCAATTGTATACGAACTTTACAACTAGTAGGTGTAGATCCCAATCCCTTAAGTTCTTTCCTAAGACAGCATCGAGCAGATTGCCCAACGTCCTATTTATTGCTTCAATTTAGCCATCAGTTTGAGGGGGGCTATTAAAGCTAAATATAAGTTTAGTTCTAAGTTTTCTCTAAAGAGTCTTTTAAAAATAGCTTAAAAATTTTGTATCTTGATTTGAGACAATAGTTTTTAGTACCCCATATCGTTGGACAACCTCCTGCAAAAACAAATCAACAATATATAAAGCATTGTTAGTCCGATGGTACGGAATGAAGTGTGTCATCTTGTTGAAGCGGTCCATTACAATAAAGATAGAATCCTTCCCTTTGGATGTCTGGGGCAATCTTAAGACAAAGTCCATGCTGAGGTCG
Organism: Lumnitzera littorea; assembly: GCA_024138015.1. Taxonomy (NCBI): domain Eukaryota; kingdom Viridiplantae; phylum Streptophyta; class Magnoliopsida; order Myrtales; family Combretaceae; genus Lumnitzera; species Lumnitzera littorea. The sequence goes on from JAMXBB010000003.1 coordinate 32,030,959, forward strand.
GCCTAAGGTAAGGTTGGTGTTGGCAGCGGCATGTACTCTCCATGGGGTTCTCTCTTCCCCTTAGCTCGCTTGCACACTTTACAACTACTAACTACCTTATGGACATCTTTAGCTAAACCTAGCTAGTAAAATTTTTTCTTCAATAGATTGGCTGTCTTAGTCTCCCCAAAATGACTTAATAATTTGGCGCTATAAGCTTCCCCGATCAATAGCTCACGTGTAGAACAGTTTGGTATGCATAGCCTTCCATCCTTGAACAGATAGCCATCCTTAAGATAATACCCCTTAACAGTAATTCCATCCTTGCATTGTACTATGATAGGGTCGAAATGAGAGCCATGAGTATACTACTCAATAATGAGTGAGAATCCCAATAGTTTTGTCTACAAAGTGGTCAGCAAGGTTTGCCATCGTGATAGAGCATTGGTGACCACATTTGCACTTTCCTTCTTGTGCCAAATGTTGTATGAGAACCCTTCCATAAACTCTAACCACTTAGCTTGTCTTTTTGAAAGCTTGTTTTGGCTCCTTAGATGCTTTAGAGACTCATGGTCCATATAAATAACAAACTCTCATAGTAATAAATAGTGTTGCCATATAGTAAGGGCTTGGTAAAGAGAGTACAACTCTTTCTTGTAGGTGACGGGTCGTCGCTCCTGCATCAGGATAATGCCAATTCTTACCTCCAATGCCTCGCATTCCAATTCGAAGGGTTTGTTAAAATTTGGTAATGAAAGGAGAGGTGCTGAGGTGAGCTTCTCCTTAATCTCTCTAAAGCTTTGCTCAGCTCAATTGTTCTTGAACTCTTCATTTGTCTTTTTTAACTCGGTCGGCAGGTGGGGGGATGCTATGGTACTTAAATTGCCTATAGAAAGAACCTAAGCCATGATAGCTTCAAACCTTAGTGACGTTCATTGGTATCGACCACTCAAGAATAGCTCGGATCTTCTTCTCATCTGCTCGGAATCCTTCTCTTGACACTACAAATCCTAGGAAGATCACCTCTTTCTAGAAAAATGTACACTTCTTCACATTCCCATACAACTTCTTAGTTTGCAAAATGTCAAATACTTAGTGAAGATGTTGAACATGGTCATTCAGGTTGGCACTGTATATTAATATGTCATCAACATACACAACTACACATCTTCCAATTAGAGGTTGCATTACATGGTTCATCAACCACATAAATGTGCTCGATGCATTAGTAAGTCTAAAAGGCATAATTAACCATTTGTAGAGTCAATGCCTAGTCTTGAAGGCAATCTTCCATTCATTGCCCAACCTCATGCGAATTCGGTGGTAACCACTTCGCATATCAATCTTCAAAAATATCTTGGTGCCATGAAGCTTATCTAACATGTCATTGAGCTTCGATATCAAGTATTTGTACTTGACAGTAATTCGGTTAATTGCTCGGTTGTCGATGCACGTGCACCATGGTCTATCTTTCTTAGGGACGAGTAGAGTTAGTGCAACACAAGGGCTCATGCTCTCCCTTACAAATCCTTACCCTATGAGTTTGTCCACCTGTCTTTTCAGCTCGGTAGTTTACTCAGGGTTCATTCTGTTTATAAGTCGGTTTAGTAGGGTAGTGCGTGGCTACAGATTAATACAATGCTCAATGCCTCGGACTAAAGGCAATCCTCTAGGTAGTTCTTTAAGGAACAGATAAGAAAACTCATTTAGTAAGCTTCGGATTTCATCAGAGATATCCTCTAAATCTCTCATTTCCAATAATCTTTTAATCGATAAGAACATAGGTTCTCTAGCCTTTTTAATAGCTCAAAGCTCTCTTTGACTCATTACCAAAGCATTCTTCTTATTAGTTCAGGTGAGCTGATTATGGGTTTCATTTACTTGGGATAGGATCATGGGTTGCAACATAATCTTCCTTCCATCCTTTGTAAAGGCATAGGTGGTTTTATACTTGTCGTGAGTAACACGTTGGTCGAATAACCAAGGTCGTCTAAGCAGCAGATGTGAAGATCCGATGGGGATGACATTGCATACTACTTTGTCCCTATATACACTCCCAACATTGAACGGTACAGTCACTTGTTTAGTTACATGCAAAGCAACCTTATCATGAAGCTAATGTTGCTTGTAAGGTCGAGGATGCTTTGAGGTCGGCAAACCCAACCTTTGTACAAAGGATTATGTAACAACATTAGTACAACTTTCCCCATCTACAATGATTTTGCATAATTGGCTTTTGATGGTACACATAGTATGGAACAGATTCTCCCTTTGGTCCTCCTCAGAGTTTGGTAAGGAACTCAGTACTCATCTCTAGACTAAGGTCATCACTTCTCTTTGGTTGGCATAGACACAAGTCTCCTCTTCCTCTTTGGCTTTGGGTTTTCCAATATCCTCTTCTTTCTTAAGCTTAGTCTCGTCGATGCTATCCACTACATCTTCTTGGAGCACCATGATGTGTTAGTTCAAACACTTAATAGCCATATGTTCGAAGCCCAAGCATTTAAAACATTTCACCTCGCTAGTCTTCCGTCCAGAGGTATGCCCTTTCTCATATATACTCGAGGTCAACCTAACCTCAACTCAACCTGGTTAACTGGCTCGACCTTGCTAGCTTGCTCGGCTATTATCAAATTAGTCATTCCTATCCTCGGCCTTATATGGCCTCCTCGGCTTGGCTTAAATAAGTCAGCGCAAAACTAAGGATCAGGAGAATGTTGGCCTAGATTAGCTCAGAGCACTTCTCCTTTGCTTTTCGACCCATTATGCTATCTTTGTAGCCTCTTCCAAGGAATAAAACCTCTGCACCTCCACAATGTGATGAATTTCATATTAATGTCTAGAGATGAACCTCGATACAGTATGAGCCTCAGGTTCTTCTACATCAACTCGGATCATAAGCGTTTAGAACTTTCTGACATAGTCATCAACATATTGGCTTCCTTAGTGAAGCTCTTACAACTTTTCAAACATATCTTATAGGTAGGTTTTGGGTACAAATCTACCTTTTAACAACCTTTTCATCTCATCTGAAGTTTTAACACCTCACCTTCTATCGCTTGTTCTGGTTGCATTCAGATTTTTCCACCACATAGTGGTATACCCAGTAAACTCCAGTACAACAAGTCAGACTTTGACAGTATCTGTATACCCATAACATTCAAATACCTTCTCGACCTTCTCTTCTTACCTTAAGTATTCATCTGCATCTCTACTTCCATTGAAGGGTGGGATTTAAACCTTGACATTATCTAACCTTCGAGGGACTTGGCATCCTTGTCCCTACGCTTGGTAATAGTTAGCTTCTTCTTCTTCCTCCCTAAATTCTTCAACATCTTACTCCTCATCATCTTCCTCAATCTCACCTCCAACTCTAGTCTTTGTCTACCACCTCGATCTGCTACTCCTCTAGCTCGCTACGATCGAATTAGGCGATTGATTTGATTACCTTGGCCATGGCATCTCTCATGGTATTTTCTTGTGGGTTATGGTGCTGTATATCATGGGGTTGCTATCTATTAACTTGAATTGTTGTGACAAGACTCTCAATAGGGTTGGTCAATTTGTCATCAATCGACCTTGGGGTATTATTAGCATTATGACCATAACTAGGTTGAGTACCACTACTCTAATCACCAATAACACCCTGAATATTCGAATTTGACATTGTGTAATACTTCTTAGATAGATTAATAACTCACTAACAACTTTAATACCTTATAATCACTTGAATAGAACGGTAGTGAATTTACTTTGTTTTCGTAATGGAAAAACTGAGTAAAAAAAAAAAAGAGTAATAATGAAACTACACTTAAACACAAACATACTGTAGTAGTTACGGAAGGAACACGATAGCCATTAATAGTAAGGTGAACTCAAACTTTATTGTAACTTCACATACTCCCTCGTGGAATTGTGCTCTGATACTAGTGAAGTTGATGAGTTTTTAAGTCAGATACACGAAGAAGCACTACAACAAAGCAAATAAAACAAAAAGGGGAAAACTAGCAAAGTTCGGGCAACTACTAAATGGATATAACGCACTATTCGATTCTACTTTGCTTATAATCCATTGGATATGACACACCAGTTCGAACTAAAGGGTTATTTACCACTACTCCTTACTAAAGGAAATAGATAAGAGTTGAATGATAATGAGAACATTAAAGTTACTCAATATGAATAATTCTCTATTGATCAATAAGTTGTTTGCATACAAGAAAGTGGGGGTTTATATACTTATCCATCAGAGTTACTTTACATACATGAAAAGACAAAAGAGTATTCTATAATTAGGTTACATGAAACATACTAAAAGGGATAAAAGAGATAAAGAATATTTAGTATGGAAAAGCAAGAATCATTCTAGAAGGTTGTGTTTAGGGGATACGTGTCACTGGGTGGCTGAACATTAGAAATATGATACAAAGTAGGCGGAAGTAAAAAAGCATTGCAGTTAGGGGCCAACCTGATTTGAATTAGGTTAGGAGCCAATTAGTTTGATAAAGAAGTAAGCTGAATTGGAGTCAAATGCTTGTGGTTGGTTTGGGAGCTCGGCTTGGTTCGGTTCGACTAGTCTTAGGTTATCTTCTAGATAAAACTTTGCTATTGGGTAGGAGTAGGTTTGACAGATGTGAGGATTTGACAGACAAGTCTATAGGAGATCAGTTTGAAATAGTGATCCCCATCATAGCTTTGGTTCTGAGCTAGTATTCTCCACGCGAGTCCTTAGAGTCTTCTATTTCGGTTATGAGTGATTTGTCTAGGGGGCTGATTCTTATCAATGTATGCCATTTTAGTAGAGAAAAATGTGTAATTCTACACATTTATTAGACATCGATACTATCATAATTTACAAACGTGAGATACTCTCTATTCTTATTAACCATGTTGGATTTGAAAAGAAAAGGTATAAAATGGAGTGAGAATTGTATGGAAAAAGAGGAAATAGCTAATTTTATTTCATTTAGGTATACTAAGGTACATCTTTAATAAAAGCACGAAATGGATTGGTAGGACATACAGATCCTGGACTTTGGGGACATTTATTATTAACTTGTGAAAGGGAAAACATGCATGGGTTAACTCATAAAAGGGGAACATGCTCATTTGTAGACTAATCCTTACTCTATAAGAGATCTATTACAATTAATAGAGAATGAGAACCAATTGTTAAGAGCATTAATTGTTGGTGTTTCCTCCTCTGGTTCTAGTTCATGAGCTGCAATAGTTGAAAAAGTTTGATTGATGTAGGGGATTGGGATGTCTGCTTCCAAAAGTCTTTCACCTTGATTTTGCTTCATCTTACTCTTCATTTCTCTTACTTTAATGCATGTAAGTTCGTACCCTAGCTCAAATGTGCCAACTTGTTCTTTGGTCTTCATTATTTGAGTGTACATTTCATTCTTCACTTGGTTTTCCATTTTGTCTAGTCTTCTTATCATATAAGCTTCTTGAAATATTTGCAGGCCCAATTCCTCATGGTTATCACTCTTGATGTATGGGATGGTAGTTTCCTTGTAAATAGAGAAATTTTGCTTTCCCAATTCAATGATTACCTAACCATTGGATATGAACTTTACCTTTTGATGTAAACTTGAGGGTATACCTTTGACCTCATGGATCTATGGTCGGCCTAAAGTTAGATTGAATGACTTTAGTATATCTATGACATAGAATGTTATCTCAAAAGTTATAGCTCGATTTCTATTGCCAATTCAACTTCACCGATTAGTCCCCTCTTGGAACCATTAAAGGCTTGAACAATTAATGAACTTGGTTTGATTTAGGCTCTTGGAATCCCAAGTTGGTCTAGAAATGATATGGGGCATACATTCAAATAGGACCTAATATTAATGAGAATGTAGGCCACTATTATGTCGCTATACTTGACCATTATGAATAAGGCCTTCGTATGATTGCCTCCTTCCTCAATAAGCTCTTTAGGTGAGAATACAATACTTTTTATGGCAAATATAGAATTAACCACCAGTCTTAACTTGTCAGTGGGGACTCCTTCTAGGACTTTGACATCTTGTTAAACCTTGATTATGGCTTCGCGATGAAGTAATGAAGTAAGCAATAAATCGGTAAGGGATATCTCGACTAGAACTTTAGCCAGTTGGTCTATGATCTTATATTCACTTGCCTTGAGGATTCAACGGTGTTGGTTATGATTAGCGTCATCTTCTTTTTCTTCTAGTTCCATAATCCTTTTAGAAGATTCCTCAAGCAAGGCTTTCTACTTAGCTTCATTAGTTGAATTGTAGAATTTGTTAGACCTCGTAAGTCTGCCCACTAAGTAAGCATGAGCCTATTGCAGTTGATTCATAGCCCTATAGTCAAGAGGTGCAACCTTGTAATCTTTGACATGTATTAGGAGATTAAATGTCAGGCTTTTAGTAGGATGGCTCAGCCTTCCATCCTCTTGGTAGCATTGGAATATCATTGGCTTGATAATTCCTTCAATCACTAAGATTTGGTATCCCTTAGGATTATCCTCTTCTTTAAACTCCAGGCTCTATCTAGTTGGTGGTGCATACAATGTAGAATCTTAGTGTAAAGGAATAGTTTACTAGACATTCGTACTTTCCTAAAGGTTCACCCAGGGTGTTGATAGTGGGATCTCCTGCTAACCATAGTTTCCTTAACTCCTTTTAAGTGCAATTTTTCCTAGGCTTTGGGACCAGCATTACTTCTATATCCTTCTTATTGATCTTTCCTTCTTCAAGCAATTGATAAATGGTTAGCCTAGTATGAGTTTGGTCCTTTAAGTTCGTATATTGCAAGTGGCCCATTTGCTTTAAATTCCATGTGACATGCTTTATTGTGATGGAGAGATTATCTAAATTGGTTTCGTATTTAAGGATTACCTCTGTCTTTGTCTTGTCATGCTGATTCACATCATTCTCACTCCTGAGGTCTTCTATGATGATCAGTTGATTATGGGCTCAAGATTTAGGATTGGGTTTCTGTTGACATTACGCTTTAGCAGCTCGATGAAGTCCAATCAGATCAATTTGGCATTGATGAGATCTTGTATTTTGTTTGTAAGTCTCCAGCAATTATCAGTCGAATGCCTTACTTGGCATAAGTGATAATCGTACTTCAAATTCGGGTCATAATACTTAGGCTTGTATCTAAGTAAGGGAACTTCAAAGGTCAGCATGTTTTCCTTTTTGAGTTGCTTAAGTACCTGGCTTAGTGGTATTAAAATTCGAGTATATTGCCTCTTGGGCCTTTTGTTCTGATCCCTATTGTCATTTAGCTCTTGGTCAACAGAGATAGTGAGTTGAGGATTGGTAGTAACGACATCACTAGCTCCTATTGCACCTATTGATACGCTTAACCTCATTTTACTTTTTATAACACTACTTTATATAACAAAAGTATATTTTATTAGCAAGTGCATTAGGTCACATATATAGTAATAATACTAGTGAGAATCGGGTTAAATCCACAAGGAATTATGTCTAATTTTTATTAGTATTAGTCTTATCTAAATTTAAGCAATTAAAATAAAGAGTTTATGAAATAATAAAATTCTAAAGAAAACTAAATTAACAAAATAAATAAATTAGGATATTCAATATCTTTAAAGATTTAATTGCAAACCAGATGATTAGAATATTAGTTATGATAATAAAGGTGTCTTTAACAAAAATAAAATAAAACTACTCTTTAAAACCCTAAATTAATGAATGAGAAAAAAAAAATCTATTTTATATTTTGTTCTTCTAGTTTCTACCTATTTATTCTATTATAAAGCCTACTATTTATATTATAAAGGATTCCATAAAGAATGGGTCTACAAGATATAATTATATATATTTCTTAAATAATTTTGATTTCTTTCCAAATATAATATAAAATGACCACACCCAAGAAGTTTGGGTAGTCTTTTTATGCTTCAATTCTTACATTGAATAAAAGATACATAGTACATTCAAAATTGGGAACTTGACTTCATTCAATAAGTGACATACACCTTCCATTCATGGAATGACTTGCCTGTGGAGCTTTTGTAAATTAATTTCTTCTCCTCGTAATTTCATATGCCTTTGTCATCATGTATATATTTTTCAATATTACACATTTTTCCTATAAAAAATATAAAAATATACAAATTAGTGTAATAAAGTGCTAAAATAAAATTTTAACAAATAAAGTACCAATTTACACTAAAAGTATACTAAAAAAGCTTATAAAAGCAATATAAAATCTACCTATAAAATATGCACGATTTAGCTTTATCAAATTTCCCCACACTTGAACTTTTGCTTCTCCTCAAGTAAAATAAATAAAGAAAAAACTGTTAAGGACAAAAATTCATTAGAAGCTCAAATTATAGAATAAAAATAAATACCGCACATAGTCTATTCAGGTACAATAGTGTATGCTCTCCCATTAAAATTCATCCTTATAAATATCAAAATTCAAAGCTTCATCAACTTTTTATTCCATAGATTTTCACTTAACCATATTTACATGCCCTTAAAACACAATTATATGATATATGTATTAGCTATAGAAATCATACTAGAATTTAATCATTAATCCATGTAAATTGGAGTTAAATCCCATCATTTAAATTAAGATTAAACTAGAAATCAGAATAAAAATAAGCTCAATCAAGAAAGAGTTATCCACATTTTATAACTAAAGGGTATATACTCTTATTTCTCACCTCTTTAAGTATAATAATTAAAAACAAATGTATGTTACATCAGCCAGTCACTTTTGTCTTCTTACTGCCTTTAATTTTTCTTTAGAGGGTTTTTCAATTCAATTCAATTCAATTCCTTTAATTAAGCACAAATATTTTGGCATTGGGGAACAACCTCACTTTTTTGACGAAGCAAGACTAATTCATATCATTTTAATTTTCACATTGGTAACAGGAAAGTACCTTACTCCTTTGAGAGACCAAGGTTGATCCATACCAATTTTCTTTTTCTTTTTCTTTTTTTTTTTACCAATTTCCTTAGGTTAGCAGCTAAAAAGAACCTTACTCTTCTAGGAAACTAAGGTCGATCCTTACCAACTACATCATTATTATTAATTCAATTAATTTTTTTTAGTTGCCTCTACTATTTTGATTTTTTAGAAAACTTTCAAGAAATATGCATCATTTTTTCATTTGTTAAAAATTAGAGGGCTCTTAAGTTTTCTAAGGGGTGAGTATATAATCAAAACTTGCAATATCATAACACTACACAAATTTTAAAGGAATAAAATGATTAAAAGATCCAAAATTTTTTTGTAAGCTGCTTGATAACAAAAAAAAATAAAAATAAAAATTGCAAGGAAGTAACAAAATAAAATAAAATAAAGTAAAGCAAAGGATATGAAAAATAAAAATTGGGTTGCCTCCCAATAAGTATTTTTATTTAACGTTATTGGCTTGATGCTTTTTGCTTCTTTCCTAAGGAGGTTCAAATCTATGAGGCTCCTTATTAAAAATCTCTATAAGAGCTTCCCATTCATGGTCAGAGTCAATTGTTATCCCGATTGACATGTCCCATGTCATATTTGATCTAATGGTCCGAAGGTCTTTTTTTTTTCTATCGCTTTGAATCACTTTGTAATATTTACAAGATGCTCATTGTTTCCAACCCTTAATACCATTATTTTTCACATCAATTACAACTCTTGCAGTAGCTACAAATGGATGACCTAAGATGATAGGAATTTCTAGCTTTTCTATTATATCCAAGACTACAAAGTCTACATGGAATATAAGTTTATCTACTTTTAGAAGTAAATTCTCAATCACTCCTTTTGGTTTTTTGAATGACCTAATAGCTCATTGGATTGTCATTTTAGTTCTTTTAAATGCATCCCCTAATCTTAATTTTTTTTTTACCATAGAGAAAGGAATCACATTTATACTTGCGCCTAAGTGACAAAATGCATTATTAAGATTTTCATCCCTTGTGGCGCAATTTATAGTGAATTTCCCTAGATCATTTAATTTAAGAGGAAGGGTATCCTTTAATGCTTGAGTTAACATTTCTTGCATATTAATTTTTCTTTTCTTAAACATTATTTACTTCAAATAATATCTATAACGAGGCGTTTGCTCTAATAATTCTACTAAGTGAATATTAATTTCCAACTTCTTAAACATCTTTAGAAATGACTCATAATCTTCATCAACTTTTTGTTTAAATATATATTCTGAAAAAGGGTACAGGATGCATACCTAGCTTGGTAGTAGGCTCACATTCTTCAAGAATGTGCCTTTGTCATACCTCTTTTTCCTTTAATTTTGATGTAGAAGCTAGATATTCTTGAAGTTCAACTTTTTTGCTTAGCCTTAATTGTATGGCTTTGACATGCTCTACCGAGGTAAAAGTTTTCACAATATTTTTAAATTGCCTCTCCAATCTTTCAAACCCTTTTATGGTCATGTAGGCAAGTTTCTCAATTGCTGCTTCTAAGTTGGGTTTTCATCTGTCTTTACCACCTCTTTTGCTGTTTGACTCCAACAATTAATTTGTGATTCTCTAGACAGGATCACTAGCAATTTTGGTTTTTTCTCATCCTTATTGGAAATTTCTTTTACACTTACTAGTGTAGTGGTCAAAAGCTCTACTATTTGTGTTAGTTGAGTCTCTAATTTTTAGATAATCAAGCTTTATCTTTCAAATCTTTCTTCCCACTTTTGCTCTAAATTCCTCAATAATTTTTCAGTACTCTTTTCTTTTTTTGAGTTGAGATAAGGTCGTTCATCATACTCAAAACATGCCACTTCATCAATTATTTTAACTACTTGCATTACCGACATGTTTGTCAATGGTCCTTTAACCATGGCTTCAATTTGAAATTTATCTAGATATCAGATCCCATCGTAAAATATTAGTGGTTGATTCTACATAGGAGTATCATGATGTAAGCATGTGGTTATAAAATTGCTAAATTGAAACCATGCTTCATATAGTGATTCACCTTCATGTTACTTGAAAGAAAGGATTTGAATTCGAAACTCTACAATACAACACAATATAAAAGTCCATGCACATCAATCCTCTATGTTGAGTGCTTACAAAATAAAATAAAAAGAAGTAGCAATCTAACACTAAAAAGAAATTAAAAGAAAATCAATAAAGCAAATGAAAATAAAGAGAAAATAACAAAGAAAATAAAGCACCTAAATCTAAACAATCCTAAATATTGAAATTAGCACAACTCATTCCTTGGCAACAGAGCCAATAACTTGATATGCTTAAGCTCACTTTACTTTTTATAACAAAAGCATATTTTACTAGTAAGCATATTAGGTTACATATGTAGTAATAATACTAGTGAGAGCTAGGTCGAATCCATAAGGGATGATGTCTAATTTTTATTAGTATTAGTCCCATTTAAATCTAAGCAATTAAAATAAATAGTTTATGAAATAATAAAATTTCAAAGAAAACAAAATTAATAAAATAAATAAATTATGATATTCAACATCCTTAAAGATTCAATTGCAATCCAAATAATTAAAATACCAGTTATGATAATAAAGGTGTATTTAACAGGTTTAGTTTTAAGGCAATCAAGTACTAAATATTCCTTTTTAAGAAGTGAATACCCAAGATTAATTGATTTAACCTTTCTCTTACTAGATAAGTGATAAATTAAATTAAATTAAACTTTCTTGTTTCTAAACCTTAATTGAATTAAAGAACATACGTTATGTCTCTTTAATCTAGATTATCTAGTTTACAGTAAACAATTAGAAAAGGTTTTATAACTCAATCCTAGTTAATACATATTCCAATAAAATAAAAATACATGTTCACGATTAGGGAATTAAAGACTTTAAACAATAGGCATAATTCATAAATTGATAATCTAAAATATCTAATAAATAATATCAATTAAGCACAAACAAGAAATAATAGATAAGATGATATCCAAATCAATTATTTATTAAAAGGAATGAAAGAACTTGTTTATGAGTTCTAATGTCTTATTCAAGATCAAATATCGCTTCTATTATTTCCAATGTTGAAATCCTGAAAATAAAATAAAATTACTCTCTAAAATCCTAGACTAATGAATGAGAAAAAAAAATTATTTTATATTCTATTCTTCTAGTTTCTACCCATTTATTCTATTACAAGACCTATTATTTATATTACAAAGGATCCAAAAGAGTGGGCCCACAAGATACAATTATATATCTTTCTTAAATGGCTTCAATTTCTTTCTAAAAGTAATATAGAATGACCATACCTTAAAAGTCTGGAACCATGGTCTTTGCATGTAGTCTTTCTATGCTTCAATTCTTACATCAAATGAAAGATATATGACATATCTAGAATTAGGAACTTAGCTTCATTCAATAAGTGGCACGTCTTTTATCTATGCAGTGATCACAGCCTCAGACTATAGGTGTGGTCCTTACCCTTCGAGCTTTTATAAATTAATTTCTTCTCCTCACAATTTTGCATCCCTTTGTCATCACGTGTATATTTTCCAATATTACGTATTTTTCCTATAAAAAATATGAAAATATACAAATTAGTGTAATAAAGTGCTAAAATAAAATTTTAACAAATAAAGTACCAATTTATACTAAAATTACACTAGAAAGCCTATAAAAGCAATATAAATTCTACCTATAAAATATGCATAGTTTAGCTTTAACATTTACCACAATTTCCTTAGGCTTAGTGATAACTCTGATTTTAAACATATTTCATATGGTGATTTTATAGCATTTCCCGTACATTTTTGGTTTTCTTTAAAGAAATTGATGCTTAATTGAGTAAAATGTTGATTTCAGGGTTTAAACGCGTTCTAGGCTCGAAAACGAATCAAGTTTCACTCAATTCCGAGTTCAAACGAAGAAGTTATGAAATTTTGAAGTTGTGCAGAAATTTTGCCTTAGTGCAGAAAGTTACACGACCTGGGGACACGGCCGTGTTCCAGGCCGTGTCTGGTGACGAAAATAAAATCCGTGTAATACACATATATAAGGGGATCTTAGGGTTTAAAAGAGGGAGAGACATTACAGAAACAAAGAGACACAAGAGACAAGAAGAGACTTAAGGAGAAACAACATCAAGAAGCGATAACGACATCGATTTCAAGATTAGAGATTGTTCATAAAATCAAGAGGGGTTTTCATGCTTTATTTCATGTTTTTGATGAATCTCGTTTTTAGAGTCATTATGATAGCTTAGAATTCAAGTATTTAGGATTATGGAACCTAGGGTTTCATGTGATTCTTGGATTGAATTATAATTTCAAGAAAGTTTCTATCTTTTCTTGATTCAATTATATCGTTTAGTTATGGATTGATAATTCTAGAGTATCAATATATGATATTATGCATGTTGATTGGGAAATTGCATGTGTAATTAGATCTTAACATAATTGAAGAGAATTACATGTATACTTAGAGATAAGATACATGGTTCTTTCGGAAAGTTGATTGTTTGTATGGGAATTCATTATACATTAATGCAATTCTAAGTTATATTACTAAGTGAAGAGATTCCGGTAAATAATTTAGGATTAGGGTTAATATGCTTGAGAAAGATATTAGCTTTAATTGTGAATCCCTCCGGTCAAGAATTATAGAAACTGAATTGAATACATTTTAAAAAGGTTACATGTTAAACACTAGGGGGAATAATTCCTAAATACATCATTGCATACTTGAAGTCGTTAGTAGTTTATTGTTTCTAATTTGCGTAATTAAGTCTCATAAGTAGTTTAGTTGTTAATTTCAATATTTTTAATTCATTCAACTCGACATAATTTTCCGGTTAGATAATAAAGCTAAAGTTAATATTAGTACTCAAAATCTCTGAGGGATCGACTCGGACTCATATCCGACTATATTAAAATTGATAGGTGCGCTTGCCTCGTATCACTTAGTCACATTCCTAGGGGCATTCAACCTCTTGTCATTAGAAGAGAGGAGCATTATCCGGCTTGCAGCAATAAAATCCTCAACTCGGCTGCTAGCTATTACCAAGTTTGCAAAATTACAAGTGGGGTGAGCTAACAAGAAGTTGTTATAGACTTTTACTAAGCTATTGATGAAAAGGTGAATTAGGTCCTTTTTTGTTAGTGAGGGAGTGATCCTAGTTGCTATGCTTCTCCAACAATGAGCATACTCTTTAAATGTTTTTTTATCCCTCTTTGTCACTTTTTGAAGATCATGCATGGTAAGAGCTACTTCGATGTTGAACTTATATTGGTTGTAGAATGCCTTGGCTAACTTATCCTATATGTTAAATTCATCTAAGTCCAATTGGGTATACCACATTAAGGTTAGGCCAGTGAAGCTATCTTGGAAAGTTTGAATTATGAGATGATCATACTTGGTGTACTTAGCCATTTTGTGTGCATCAAAGGGCAGTTGGTCCCATTATACTCCTCAAACTCAGGGACCATGAACTTCTTAGGAAAGTTACTTTCTAAGTAATGGGACAACTGTAGAAGGTTCTTCTTTTCCATCATGTTGATGGTTTCAAAAGTCTTAAGCTTCTCCTTTACTTTTTTCAAAAGTTCTTTCTTAAGGTGAGCATCAATTTCAAGTTCAAATTCAACATCCTCAAGCTTAGGTGGTATATTGTCATTACCAATCAATCCTTTAGTGGGGTTGGGTTGCTTGTTGGTGGAGATTGACTAGAGTTGTTCCATAACTTCATAACTTATTGCAAAGTTTTCTCAAGACTCTCTACCCTTTAGTCATGTTCTTGTTCAGCCATCTTAGAGTGGAAGTGAGTAATAACTAGGCTTTTGATAAAAGGTTAATCGCTTGGGAGCAATCTTTGTTTTTCTACAAAAGGTAGAAACAGACTCGGAAGTTAGCTCTAGGTTTTCAAAAATTTCCCCTCTTCTCTTCTCTTCTCTCTCTCTCTCTCTCTTTTTCTTTTTGCCTTTTTCTTTCTTTTCTCCCTTTCTTTTCTTTTTCCCTTTCTTTTCCTTTTTTTCTTTTTGTTTTAGCTTTTCCTTTTTTCTTCTTTTCTTTTCTTTTCTTTTCTTTTTCAAGTAAGTAAAGTTAAGTGAACAAATATAATAAAGCAAAAATAAAATGCAAATGAAGGCACATGGATGTAAACAATGGGTTGATAACTAACTTGTGATGTGGCAAAACTTTATTTTATTAAAGATGGAAATCACGGAGTCTAATTACATCACTTTATTAGAAATAAGAAAGATTGCTAAACTTAGCTCTTGTAAGAACATTTTATTAAAGACTTAAATCCTATTTTCTATTACAGACTCTTGTCCTTCTCTTCTTCTGTTGGCTTAACTCTCCCTTAGCGTTCTTTCTCTTCCCAAGTTGGCTGGCTTCTATTAGAGTTTCTAATTCTTTGATGTTCTCCTAGGATATCACGAACTAGTCCATTAACATCTCAATTTGATGGTTTGACACATCATATAAGGCTTTTCAAATGCTTCTTGACTTGTTGGCATTCTCATAAAGGTCTTCCACTTGGGCATGGACTTGATCCATATAAATCTTTAGTTTTAGGGTAGGATTGGTTGGTGTAAGTTAGATCATGTCAGGAGCTTGATACTATTTTTTGGCTTGCCTACTTGAGGTGGTGATAGACATAATCTCTAGTGGCTCGATACTTCTTTACATGGCCTTCCTAATCTTCTAATTGGAGTGTTAGAATCATAACTCGTTGCCCTTAGAGTGCTTTGATTTTCAATAACCGGGACACCTTCTCATCAATGAACACATGAGGGTTATGATAATTTAGGGTCACCTTTTTTAGTGGAGGGCGATGGACCATATTTTGAATGGGCCTAACTTAGCAAACTATAATAGCCGGGTAATACCTAGTACACCGGTTATGGTCGATCAAAGGAGCCACTTCATAATCCTTGTGACTTCTTATCATCTTGCTTGTTGAATACCATTGAGCCACCCATACCAAATCTTTTATACTGAAGTTTTGAAAGATCTCAATCTAACAGCAAGCCAAAGCTTTAGGTAACTTAACCTTATAGGATTGGATCGAGTCAACTTTAATAGAAAATCTTGCCTTATGGAATTTGAGTTGGTGTAAACCCATGTGACTAATGAACCAAATCATAAGCAAGCTCAAATTGGTCTTTGTGGCTCTTTGTCTTAAGGTGGTTGAGTGATCGGATTTGTTTAGCTAATAGGGTCGAAACACAAGACTTTTCCTCTAGAAACTGGGCCATTACCTTTGCAACTCGGAAGTAGATGTAGAACATACCATTTAGGAATAAGATGGTTGGAAATACAACTAAGATGTAGGCATGGCATTGATTGCATTGCCACTTTTGATACCCTCTAGTGAAAATTTCTTACCTTTCTAGATACCTAGACTTTCCCATAAACCAATCCAATAAATCCTGCATCTTAATGGAGGTTCCATTATGCTAAGCCAAAACCCAATCCACTTCAATTTTTTAGACTCCCACTAATTTGCTAAAAATGCTATGTGGGTCTCGAGGTTTATGACATAAATCCCATTCATGTTAGATGTAGCCCTCAATATGGAAGTAATATGATAGTGGTTATTATGTGAGCATATATGTATACTAGAAACTAAAAAATACCCTTTAGAAGTTATCTCTTGAGATAAAGCCTGTATTACGTATTGTTAAGTTCATATGAACTTTATGATACCACTTTTATGAAAATTAGATAATTCTAGGCAATAAAACAAGTATTTCTATAATATTATGAAATTTATGTACTACAATAACTTTATCATAATTGAAATGTAACTTGACTGATTAAAGTTACGTTTCAATACAATCAAAACATTATATTATATATAATGGTATAACTATGTATATCGTTAAGGTTCACCAATTTAATATAACCTGTATAATAAAACTATAATAATTAAGTACATATCTAAATATAACTATATTCCATCATATAAGAATAACATACTTCATATATATATATATATATATGTTTATAACTTCATAATAATACAAAGAGCAGATAAATACTTAACGTTTTTATAAATCTTACGAAAACTAAACTTGGGTTTTAGTATATATATAAGATCTTCCAATAAGTAGAACATTGATAGTATAAATCTACTGAAGTGAGCATCAATACAAGTTAAGATCGTGGCTTTACCGCTTATTGAGATATTATATCAAAGTATCTAGAGGCTTAAGAGTGCTTTTGTTTATAGTTGTAAATTAGCTGTATGTACACATGCTATGTACGAGATTGATATTTTGTTTTGTGATAGGAGTTGAACTCCTTGGCATACTATTTTACATGACTTCATAGTATTGTATTGTGTGATCTTGTTTAGCCACCACTAAATAGAACTAATAGTGATTTGACTACTAATGTAACTGGACGTGCATAGCAACTCATTAAGGGGATGATTAGGTAAGTCAAATTAAATATCAACTCCCTTCAATGAGAATAGTTGAAATGGTCATTCCTCATCCTTAGTTGGACTAAGTGGTAGGTAAAGAGGATACGACAAGGTTAGGGGCTGTGATTTGAAGGTGGTCTCGAGAAAAGAGTGTTTTTTATTACATAAGCTTGAGTTTGATCTGATTTGAGTTGTGGTAAACTCTTTAATCAATATTAGAGTAGATGTAATTTCTTTAACCTTACAATAGACCGAATAACATTATGTGATGTTGCAAATAATTGATTACATTGTGTCTCATTATAATTAATAACCTTGTTTGTGTTTATATGGTACTTTTCTGTCTCCATCCTACTTATTGAGCTAGTTTTGCTTGCATCTCTATGAACGTTTTTGTAGGTGATGAGTAAGAGTTTAAGATGTATAGATATAACCAACTACAGGTTAATGCATAAGTGGTTGGAAAAGTGAGAAAAGGAGAATGTACTAAATTTGGACTTTTGACTTTTCTTTCTATTATGAAGAAACTAATTGAGAATCTCTAAGACACCCACTAGTTTCTTATCTTTTTGTAAATAGACTCTAAGACTTGAGGCTTTTGTAAACTCTTATATTATAACTCTATATGTGGAAATGCTTATATAAGTACTGTTATATTATTGAACAACAAGTTGTTTTGAACAGGTATTTTGAAAAGCTATATCACTTATTTGATTTTTAACAAGTGTCAAACTAAATGCTTTAAGTTGCTTAAGTTGTGTATACCTTATGTAGACTATATGTACAATAGTAACTGTGAGGTCAACTCTTATTTAGGTTAATTTATACGGTGGGACTATTATAACTTCTCCTATTTAGGTCGTGATGAAGGTCTTAACAAATGAGAAGTCGATAGCAACATCAAGTAAGGACATGATGGGCCAGACTTTTCCCTTGATAAATTCTTATTGCTTGGGGTAAAGAGCTGGAGCCACTTCTTAATTACGACCTTGGGATTCATAGGCTTATTGATGTAAATCTTTTTCTTCATCACTTAAAAACTTAATAACCTTCTATCTTGCAAGAAAAATGAAATTTCAAAATTACAAAATTACAATGGTACAAAAATATTACCAAGACACAAATTTTACAAAAATTACAAAGACACAGATTTTTATAAAAAATTACAAAGACACAAAAGGTACAAAGTGTATAGTCTCAAACTCTAAAATTTCATAGCTTCCTCTTTGATGGGCTTGCCACATAAAGTTTATTTGCCAATCCTTGAGAGAGAATCGTGAATGCAATTTTCGATGGGCTTTTGAGTGATGGTAACACTACAGTACCCAAAGTGCATATGTATCTACTAGCTAAGATTAAGCCCACATAGTTCTAAAAAATATTTTATAAAATTTTAGTAAGTTAGTCAATTTTGTTTATGGAATGTTTTACTTTAAGTATTTACGTTTTAATTAATTTTTTAAAAACCTTTTTTTTCCCACTTATCCGAGAAAACCTAGAGAAATTCTAATTTTTTGAAAAATTTCTCCAAAGAATTTCTCTAGGTTTTTTTTTTTGGAAAAGTAGGAAAAAAAAAAGGTTTTAGCTTTTTTTTTTTTTTTGGAAGATGTGTTGTATTAAATCTTTTTGTATTGTATAAGTTTGTCTCATTTTTATTTTTTTCCCTTTTTCCATCCGATTTTAGCTTGTTTTAGATATTATATTTGCCAAATAAATGGTCAAAATCCTATCTTGATGTCTTCTTGCCACTTCTATATATTAATTTTATAGCGGGTTAGCTATAGAAGATTCAAATTTCCTTTTTTTTTGGGAAGATGTGCTATATTAAATGGATGAAGGACTTCCTTTTTTATTTTTTTTTTGTTAGGGCCATTTTTCTTTTTTGTTTTCTAGATTTTTGGATCAAAATGTTGTGCTTTAGTTACCCTTTTTATCCAATATTTTTTCTTAATTTTTTAGATGCGACAAACAGGACCATATTAGGTAGAAAATACAAATATTTTAAAAGAGGAAATTGCCTTGTTTAATTTTCAACTTTTATTTGTCGAATTTCAAGCAAGGAAGAAAAAAAGGGGAAGGGGAAGAGGGATAGGGTACATGCACGCATGCATTATACACATAAGCATTATACATGCACCTTATTCCCTTTTTTCTATTTATTTCTTTGAATTTCCTATTGCATGCCACATAACGCATTTACGTGTGACTACATGGCGTTGTCATTTAGCTATGTGGCACTATCATTCGACCACATGGCAATACGTAGCCACTCACATGGTGAGACATGGAAAAAATTTTATTTTATTATTTTTTTGTCCCTTTCCACTTGCTACATTTACTCGTGACCATGTGGTGTTGACATTCGATCACGTAGTGACATATGACTACAACGTATCATGCCACGTAGCAAAATTAATTTAATTTTATTTATTTATTTATTTTTTAGCTTGATCTTTGAACTTTTTTCTCCTTTTTCCTTCTTTTTCATGTTTTTTCCTTTTTTGAGCAAAAATGGGATATCCACAAACTTCATACCATATCTTCTTAACGTGTCAAATGTTTCCTAAAGGTCGGGATCTTTTTCTTTGCTCTTTATAATCATGTCATCTATATAAACTTCAACATTTTTATGGATTTGAGGCTTAAGAATATTCGTCACTAACCTTTCATAAGTTGCCCCAGAATTCTTTAAACCAAAAGGCCTTATAGTATAGCGATATGTACCAAAATTAATGACGTACAAAGTGTGTATCTCATCTTGTTCCTCCATATTAATTTGATTGTAGTCGAAGAAAGCCTCCATAAAACTAAGGAGCATGTGATCAGCAATTAAATCCACCATCTAGTCAATCATTAGTAAGGGAAAACAATATTTTGTAAAGGCCTTATTTAGATTTGTGAAGTCAATGTACATTCTCCATTTACCATTTGACTTTTTGACTAACACGTATTTAGCCAACCAAGTCGGATAAGGCTTCTCCCTTATAAATCTTGCTTTAGGAAGTTTTTGAACTTCTTCCTCAATCACCACTTGCTGCTTTAGGGCAAAGTGTCTCTTCTTTTGCTACATCACCTTGGCATTTGATCTATCTTCAACTTATATGTCATAAATTCTTGAGGTATGCTAAGCATGTCCGATGGGGACTAGGTAAGTACATTGACATTTTCCTTAAGAAATCGTATCAAATCTTTATGTAGCTTTGGAGGTAAGGACTTTCCAATCTTTGTTATTTTTCATAGATTGCTTCCAAGCTATATCTCTTTAGTTCCTTCTTTAAGCTTCTCTAAATCACCAAGTTTTCGATCTAAATTTACTTCAATTTGGAAAACTTCCCCGCATTTAAGAGCCTTCAAATACAGGGATCTTATGAGTTGTTGGTCTCTTTGGCATACTCCAACTCTAGTGGGAGTAGGAAACTTGGCTTTCAAATGTGCTGTCTAAGGAACCATATCAAGTAATTTCTAACTTGGTTAGCCCATAATTATGTTGCAAGGTGACCAACACTTAACGACAAGAAAGTCAACTTTGTCTTCTGCCACATTATCATCATCCCTGATGTGAATGGGTAGAACGATCACTCTTGCGACAAGTCCAAGCTGATTGTTGAAAGCATAAGGTTGTAATCATAGGACCTGAATTGTATCTTAATCTTCGGCTTCATTTGATTGTATGCATGCTGGAAGACTATGTTAGCTGAACTCCTTATATCCACTAAAATCTTCTTGACCTCAAACCTGACAATCCTTGCATTGATAACCAGAACATCATCATGGGTCCTCAGAACACTGTCAAAGTCTCTTTTTGAAAAAGAGATGGAGTTGTCAACTCTTAATTTTTTCCTCTGCATGTTACGAACATGGTTAAGGGAGTTAATTGAGCTCGAAGAGCAAGACCGGCCTAAATTAGAAGGGCTGCCTACTATAGTGTTAATAATACTATTAGGGGCTTTGTTGTTACTATTACCATTTTACTAACCATCCATGCCATCCTAAATAGGTCTCTCCTCTTGATCCTGATGAGTCCTTCTCCTTTTAGTTAGTCTCTTAATGTCCTCTACATCGCATGTTAGGAACTTTCTTGGATAACCTCTCTAAATGGCATCTTGAATAGCATTCTTCAATTGTACATATTCATCAATATTGTGACCCTTATCATGGTAAAGGTCACAATACTTGTTTGAATTTTTCCTATAAGGATTCCCTCTCATCTTCTCCTGTCATTGCATGATTCTTTGGTTCTGAAGTTTTATTAGAATGTCAAACATTGGATGATTTAGGGGAGTGTGGGTGGAGAAATTTGTAATTTGTGGTCTCTTCCTCTCTCTACTAGCCCTTACTAAAAATTTAACATCATGACCTCTAAGTTGATCATTCGCTTGGGCGTAGTTCCTATCATTCTTTAGGTTGGATTTGCTTTAGTCAGCCTCACACGGAGCTTTGATATTGTCTTCCTACCTAATATAAGACGTTACCTTAGCCTTGAATTTCATGAATGTCTTAGGCTTATTTTTCGCCAAGGACTTAGAAATATCTCCATGTGGCTTTACTCCATCTATTATTGTATTAAGTGCCACACTTATGCCAATCTTTGGGATTTGCACCATTACAACCATGAATCAAGCCGAGTATTCTCAAATACTCTTATTAGGATTCTGCTTAATCATATTAAGAACAAATGAGTCTTTCATTAGGAGCTTGGTAGCAAGGAAGTATTGCAAAAACACTTCTGTTATATCATCAAAACAAGTGATACTATTGGATTTCAAATGTTTGAATCACGTGCTTATAGCATTCCTTAGCATTGATGTAAAAGCCAAACAAGCTACTACATCATTGAGGCTATGCAATTTGGCCAAAGTATGGTAATATTCCAAATGGTCTTCTAGATCTTTTGTTCCTTCATATGTCTCAAACTATGGGAGCTTTATATGACGAGGAATAACTTCCTCAAGAATTTCAAGGACAAATTGCTCTTCTTCAAGATGAACTACTTACTAATAGAAGTAGAAGCACTAACATGCGATCAACCCACATGATGTGCTTGCTGTGGAGCCTTTCCTCTATCGGTTCTTTTTAGAGTAAAGGCTTAAGTTTCTTGAACTCTAGCCTACTTGGCTTGTTGTTTAGGGGACTAAATAGAGTCATCTAAGTTTTCCCCATTGCTGTGATCTTGTTCATCATTTTGATTTGGCAGCATATTTATGCAAACTAAGTTATCATCATTCCTTTGCATAAGTTTCTCATTTTCACCAGCTAGGTTAGCATACAGTTGCTTTGAATTAGCTAGTTGATCATCATTTGAATGGTATTTCCCCCTTCTCCCTCCGCAACCACATCCCCTCGGGGCACTAAGAGATTATGGGAAGAAGTAGGACCACCAGTACTTTTGGTTAAGCATGTTTTCGCTACCATGGTAGAATTCAAGTATGGATAGTACTAAAATGTTGTTGTTAGCATTTGGATTGATGTTTGTGACCAATGGAAGAACAAGAGTTAGGCTTTAGAAGTGCCAGACTAGTTTGATGTAGCCACTTTGATACCTAAGTTAGTGAAGTGTTTGAGGAAAAGTGTTTAAGAATATGAAGTCAAGTGTTTAAAGAGCGTAGAGAGTTCTTACATTAGTTATGTTCCCATATTAATAGGCCTTTGCTTGATAACTGTAGTGATTGATAGTTGAACTGCTAATGACATGTGGTGTTTTTTGAATTAGGCCATGTGCAAATTATGGGGAGAAGTGGACAGTTGGACAATTGGATAGTTATTGTCTAGGTAACTGCCAAACTATTCGTGTTTACATTTGAATAGTTGAACCTTCTTGGACTATTCCTTAATAATTGGGTCTTCATATTGGTCAGAAGGATGATATTGAGTTGTAGCTCTGGTACACGGTTAGTAACCAAGCTACCAATTAAGTAAGGGTGACTAAGTGGTTAGCTATAGTGGGACCTAGCTAAAGGCATAACCCTTTGGCCAATTTTTTATTCACTTAAGATAGGTAGGCATAATGCTAAGCATCTGATTGATAGGATGAAAACCTACTATCAACACCCTAGGCGCCAACATTAGTACAGCTGTCCTTATCAATGATTAAGGCATAGATGTTACCATTTACTCAGTAGTTTGTATGAGAGAGGTTCTCCCTTTGCTCTTGATCCTTAGTAGTGGTAGTACTAAAAACCCTGTGAATTACCTTATTCATATATTACCCTTGTTCTAGACGAACTAGGGCATCAAAATCTTCCTGAAACTCATTTAGCAAGCTTTCCACCTTTACTTCCTCTTAACCTTTATCGGCACTCTTAACTTTAAACTGCGACTCTTGCCCCTTTATGGTCATTACATATCAGTTTAGCCATTGGTTAGCCACATGTTTAAAACCAAGGAACTTAAAACACTAATTTCTCGGGTCTTCTTTTCAAAGCTCTAACCCATGTACTTCTTCACTTCAGTCTCCTCAATGTTAGTCTTCCTTCGAATGCCATCAAGTTTGTTAAAGTTTCAACTTCGTCAATCCACATTAGAGCCGTAAGGAGTTTGGCTACTACTAGGTTAACTTTAGGCAAAATGTCGGCCCATTAGAGCTTGTTGTTGCCCTTCTATTCTCTGTGCAATTTGGATATCTTTATCTTGAGTCTAAATCATCTATACTTTCACTACATTCCTTATCTCATACCGTAGGTCTGATATAAATGGTGCTACAATTTTGTCCTCAAGTTCTTCTGCATCATACCTGATCATCAATAACTAAAATTCTCAGACATAGTGATCTACGCTTTTACCACCTTGCTTAAGGTCTTGTATACATTTGAAAGTGTCTTGTTCGTAATGCTTAGAAATGAACCTATTCCCCAAGATGCACTTCATTTCATTCCAAATTCTGATCTCTTGTTAGCCTTGCTATCATGTGGCTTGCTCCTTCTTCCACCACACTGCTACATATTTAGAGAACTTAAGGCAACTAGGCAGATTCTTACTGCATCTTCTTAATCATAGCAATAAAAAATCTAATCTATCTTTTCTTCCTAGTCTAAGTACTCAGCAACATTTTCTATTCTATTAAAGATCAGAATTTGCATGTTAATGTTCTCCAATCCCCTTAGATCTTGGCCCTCTCCTTCTTCAAAGTCGAGGAATTTGTCATCCTCCTCTTTATCCTCGTAACTTCATCCAACTCAATTCTTCTCTTATCTTGGCACCTACTTATCCCTACTCCTTTAGTTAATGCTATTTGCCCACATCTCGCCTCCTGTTCACTCTTGCTTATCTTCCCTGCGTAGGTCAGTCATCCAATCCATTAGGTTAGAGAGTAGCTTAGCCAGCACCAATAGGTCGGCCATTATCTTGCACTACCTCAACGAGTTGGTCATTAGCAATCTGGCTCATGAATGTTGTCATCTCAGCATCATAGTAACTAAAACATTTATTTTCTCATATGTAGTGCAAGTTATTTGGTTCCTTTACTGCCTATGGCCTGAAAAATCACTCTTAGCTTCGACAATACCACCATGAACACCTAGCATTGACATTCTTGCTACAACTCCACACAAAAGCTCTTGGGATAACCTTTACTAACAATACACCACACAGAACCAAGTAGTACAATTTGCTCTATTTTTAGATACAAAAGCAGGGTAATATGAAGTACCTTAGCACCTAACTAGAGATACACCAGCCACTTTAACATTAACATAGTACTACGGTACTACACCCAAGCACATTACACCAACACTCAACATAGCTATAAGTACTTCAATCTTTCGAATACAACACATACAAATACACCTTTGGTCGTAACCTTAAGCTCTATTACTAAGATTATATGGTGTATCTAAGAGTTATGTTATCACTAAGGTTTAGCATAATGAGAATGGGTCCTTCAAGTTATCGAAGAAATGGGGGATGAAGTTGAAATAAGTAGTAACTTCATGAAGCATCTCCTAAGATGTGACTCACTAGTAAACTCAACACGACATGTTTTCTGCTTGATATGACTCACAAGCTAAGAATCTACAGTCCACTCGTTACTAATCCCTAGCTACCAATGGAACTATATACGAATGTAGAAAGCAACTTGGAGAAAATGTCTCACCAAAAGGAGAATATGCAAATATGATGTAATAGCTGATTTCAACTATACAAGGGAAAGGACTATTTATAGTAAATCCTTAAGATAACATGGGGATGCAGGAAATTACAAAAAGTGTAATGTACTAATGTCAATTCCTAGTACGTACTCAAAAGGGTAAAGAAGATAAATACACCAAAAGGAAATGTAGTACAACTAGTAGAAAAGATCAACATGTGTAAGGGTGTTGTTGGTATTGTACTCTAATAAGGACAATTCCCCCAAGCCACGCTGTACTGGAGTAAGACTAGGTTGTGAAGCTTAGACCTTGATAGATGGATTGGATTACTTAGTTGGTGCATAGGAACCTCGAGTTGAGATCTCGATATTAGAAAGCTTGGCTAAAGTGGATAAAGTTTAAAGCTAACCAATAAGGTCCTCATAAGCTTGAATTAGAATGGGGCTAGATAGACTTGGTAATAAGTTGAGCCATAGGTCGTCTTGATATTCAGATTTGTCTTTGGCCGGTTGCAAAGTTAACATGTATTAGTTAAGCCCTAGGGGCTTTGAAGCTAATCTCAAGTAAGAGGTCTAGAGGTGGGTAGTCCATTAAAGAGGAAGTGCTTAAGGAACATCCTGATTATGACCTTTCCTATCTTAACTTCGCTAATGTGAACAATGATGAAGATGAAGATTGAAGGGAGGAAGATGCATATTATGAGCAAAGTTGTGAAGACCTTAAGCTAATGGAAGTGTCTACTGTAGTGGAATTTTCTCCAACAAATACATTTAAAGTTAATGAGAATGCAACTAAACATCCTTTTATTTGAATTTTGATATTCTCCTTGATGTTTATCTCTATACAGATTGAGATGCTAATCTTTCTTATTGTAGATTCATTGGACTCTTTTCCCAGTTATTCTGACTAATATATTTTTGTTAAATATTCCATGCGTAAGTTTATCATACATGTTTAATGGTCAGCATGAGTGTGACCTATTTTGTTTGAGAAGACTTAACATCTAGTATTCGTGTTCTTAGTACTAGGTTAGGATATAGATTATTTTGTCTACTAACCATTTAGTATATGGACATAAAAATAGGTAGTTAACCAAATTAGGTCAAAACCATTAAGTTAGTTCATTCGTTGAGCTAGTTAAAACTTTTCCAAATTCATTAGTCCATTAATCATGGCTAGGTCAAGACACAATTAAGAGAGTTGTGTAATCATACAAGCATTTGAAAAGTAATACTTCATCATATTATCATAATAACTTAATGCCCAAACTATAGTATGGGCATAAGCAAATAATGATCAAACATACTAATGAAAATAAACATGAAAAGTGAATAAGAAATAGTAAAAGATAAATAGTTGATAGAAGGAGATCACTCAAAGTATAATTTCAAGTTTTTAGCATTTCATGCTTTAGGTATTCCTAGTTTATAATGAGCTTCCCTTAGCTGTCCCATACCCCTATCAATTCTAACTTATGAAACACCAATTATCCAAGTTGGAATATCTTATGCTTCACTTTTCAATTGTAGTATCACACTACCCTATGTTAATATGCCACAATTTTAGCTCTTGCTATAGCTTGTATTTCCTTAGTTGTGTCTAAATTAGCTATGAGACTGATTTGATTGGCCATGACTCAAGGCCTTACGTATGTAAACTTGGAAGTTCTAGTTTAATGAGTAGGGCAACTTCAAACCCAAATGCTAAATTGAATGGGGTTTACCGGTTGAAGTTCTATAAGTAGTCTTATAACCTCACAAGATATTTGGAAGCTTGTCAACCCATTTCCCCTTTGCTTAGTCCACTCTTTGCTTCAAACTATGTAATATAACCTTGTTCATAACTTCAACTTAACCACAAGCTTGTGGATTTGCAACTAATGTTTAGTAAAATGCTTAGGGAACTTATCATTATCAAATAGTAGATCATTATCAATTACAATCATGTAGGGAACTCCAAACCTTGATATGATAAAGTTGAGTACAAATGACTCCATCTTTTGCTTAGTGATCTTTTCCACAGCTTCGACTGTCCACTTTGTGAAATAATTTGCTGTGACCACAATAAACTCTCATTATGTAGTGGCATTTAGAAATCACTGAAGAATATCTAAACTCCATTGAGCAAAAGGCCATGGATTGGTTAGATACCAAAGCACGCTAGATGGAAAGTGACCAATTGCCTCATGTGTTTAGCATTGTGAGCAATGTTGCACCAAATTCTTCGCATCTTCTCTCATGGAAGGTCGATAGTAACCAAGTTTAAGTGCTTGAACATGCAATGTCAAGGGTTTCATATGATTACTACAGACTCCTACATGAAGCTTGAAAAGAACTTATTATGCCGCTTTGGTCGTAGTTATGTTTGTATAATTGATCGTTGATCATCATATAATTCACAGCTTAATACGTGAGCCTCTGTTGAGCCTAGTTTTTCATCCTCTTAGTTTTTTTTTTTTTTTTTTATAAAATTAGGTCTTCTTTAAACCGATTAGTATTAAACCTTACCCGTTTAATACTGATCCTCGATTAGTGTTTAAAGAAAATTATTTTTTTTGTCAACTTAATAAGATTTGGAGTCGCCTCTTGATCGAAGTCGGGAAAAATGGTTAAGTTATAACTAATTGGGTGGATTAGTTATAACTTAGTTATCGGTTTATCGATTGAAAAAATTATTTATAAATACGGCTTTTTAAAAACCAGAGATCTAGATTCGGGAGCTAATTTATTAAACCCTATATGAGTAACACTTTTTAACTTTTCGAATTTAACTTCACTATTCAAATATACCTTTTTTAATTTCTAAAACAGTTAATTATAATACACACAACTAAATTGATCAATGTACATAAATATCTAAAAATGTAAAAAATAAAACTTTCCATATTTTAAGTCGTTCCATACTTGCATACAGGTGTCTACGTACCTGTTATCCGAGTTAGACTTCCATCGTTTGTTTACCAAAAACATAGCGGGTTGATTTAATTTTAATTTTGGAAAAACAGCCGGGTTTACGTTTTTACCCATTTTGACTTATTTAAGAAAATTTCCTAAGGGTCTTAAGTTGGTTTATTTTGGAAAACTTAAAGTGGCCAAATTTAGAAATGATCCATTTTATTTTTTATTTATTTAAAAAAAAATGTTTGTCTAAGTGGTAAAAAATTTTTCTTTATTATATATATTTATTATTATTATTATTTTTGTATTTTTATTTTTTGTATTTTTTATTGTTTTTATTACTTATCTTTTTTTGTTAAAATGTAAAAATAAAAAAATTAAATAAAAATAAAAACGAAATAAAATACTTCCTCTTCTTCTTTTTTTTCTTTTCTTTTTTTTTTTTTTCGGTTTTCTTCTTTTTTCTTTTTCTTTTTTTTTTTAATTTACAATTAAAAAACACAACATAATAAACAACATAAATAAGATTAAAAAAAAAAAAAGGAAAAGGCTGGACTTAAGCTTTGTGGGCTGAATTGGATTCAGCTTGAGTTTTATGAGTCGGGTCGAGTTCAGGTTAGATCGGGTTGTATCTGGAGGGTGGATCGGATGTAGGTCGCGGGTTGGGTCATGCACAATAAGTCAGAGGAAACGTTTCAAAGGCTATTCCAATGGCCAAAATGATCGGGAAAGGCTACTTTCGTAGCTACTTTATTGGGGATTGGGGGGTTGGTCTAATGCTATAGTCAACAGCAGTGGTTGATGCGGTGGTCAATGGTGGTGGAGTGTAGTTTAGTCATATAGTGTGGCCGGAGATTAGATGATTGATGAAGAGAGGTTGAGCATAGTGCGGATTGTGTTTTGTGTACCATCTTAGCGGTTGTATGGCAGAGAGAAGGTTGGACAAGGATGGTTCAGGTTGGGCTCTATCGCGACGGGTTTGGGTTATACGACGGTGAAGGAGTTGGGTTAGCTGTTGTGGTCGGTGGGTGTAGGTCTTGGGTGGTATCGTATGCTCGACCTTACGATAGAGAGAGAGAGTCTAAGTCGAGTGAGGGAGAGAGAGTGGACCGAGTGTCTGTGTAGGTTTGGTTTGGTTGGCGTATAGGTTGGTGGCGCTTGTGAATGAGAGAGTGAGGGTATTGTGGGTCGAGCACGGTGTTTGTTAGTTAAGAGTGGTGTGTATGTGTGCCGGGTGGTGTGTATCACACGAGAGAGAGGAGGCTGAGAGCATGAAGGTGGTTCGGTTAGTGTTGGGCGGTTGTGTAAGAGGGTGATGGTCGAGAGTGGGTGTATGGGAGGATGAGTCCGACGGTGGAGAGAGGGAGGGAGAGAGAGAGAGAGAAAGAGAGAGAGGGGGATTCCTGGAGAGAGATAGATGTTGAGAGAGAGGGTAAAGGGAGAGAAAGTGTAGTGAAGAGAGAGAGAGACAGCTGAGGAGAGAAATCACAGTAGAGAGAGGGAGAGAGATTGTGGAGAGAGAGAGAGAGTGGGTCCCCCTTGCTTGTATGCGTATGTAGATTTTAAGAAGTTTCCCCTTTGCTGTTTTTGTATGTGATGTCTTTTTTTCCCCCCTTTCACTATGTGTGATTGATTTATAAATGAGCAAACGAGGAGTAAAAAAAAAGGAAAGGGAAGAAAGAAAAAAGGGGAAAGTAATTTTATTGTTACGATAAATCACAACATACCACTTATCACAATTAGACACGTGGCCCAGTGATATTTTGACATGTAGCAATATGTGGATTTTAAAAAGAAAAAAGAAAAGGATAAAAAACCATCCTTATGCCTCTAGTAAGTTTCGAACCCTCATCCTTTAGCTTAATCCATAAACTTAGTTCATGTGTTTTACCATTAAGCCGTTAACCTGTGCTTTGTCCATATATGTAATTGAATTGTACATATGGACTCGGTCAGCCTTGGCTAGATTTAAAGTTAAGCTCAAGTTTAATGACCCAACTTCAAAACTTAAATTAAAATTAAAAATCTACTCTAACAAAATGTTATTTTCTAAAATCTTTTATTTTTTTCAATTTTTTGTGACTTTTCGAAATTTTTATGTATGTTTCCAAATTTTTCCATTTTTTTTGTATTTTTTCTAAATTTCCTATTTTTTGTACTTTTTCCTATTTTCCTATTTTTCTAGAATTCCTATTTTTCTAGATTTCTTCATTTTTTGGGGTTATCTTTTATTTTATGTTTTTTTGAACTTTTTCTAATTAAGGATTTTATAACTTAATTTGAAAAATAAAGAAGGGGCAAAAATTAGGTATCTACAGCCTCTAAGCTTCTTTCCTATCAGTAGGTAAAGTTTCATCCTTCAAGTAATCAATGATTGGATCCATTAAAGACTTTTCCTTCATAATGGGTTACACCTCACAACATTGATTGGCAAGAACTTCTAAGCTTTTATTCGGCAAATATTCAATGACAACCAATCATTCAAGTCTGGGAGTGATGTAGAAGCTAACTTAGATAGTTTTTTGGTAGCCATATTTTGTACCTTAGGTATTTTTGTGAAAATAAAAGTCAGGAATTCTTTGGTAAGCATTTGTACTATGGAAAAGTACTTGCTCATCACTTCATCCTTTGCAATGTAGTCTCCTTTTACTTGTTGGACTATCAACTAGGAGTAAAAAAAAAAAAAAAAAACTCTAGCCTCTCAACTCCTACCTCTTTGGCAAGCCTTAATCTAACTATTAATGCTTTATATTTGGCTTCATTATTACTGATTGGAAACCTAAAATTAAGCATGTAGTGAATGCCAATGTTATGTGGTCCATGCAACACAAGACATGCCTTACATCTTTCTCATGTTGAGGAACCATTTATGTATAAATTCCATTGACACTTCTTGATTAGCTCGGTATTGTCCTCTTCTCCTATGAATTCTAACATAAAATCCGCTAGGACTTGTGCTTTCAAAGTTGTTCTTGGATGGTATCGAACACCATATGCGCTCAATTCTAACCAATACTTCATCATGTAACTTAACTAGTCAAGCTTTTGTAAGGCTTTCCATAATGGTTGATCTATAAGAACCGTTACTTAGTGAGCCTTAAAGTAAGACTTCATCTTCCTGGCGACTGTAACCATGGTAAGGACAAGCTTTTCCATCTTTGTGTACCTTAATTTTGGTCTTTGTAAAATATGGTTGACATAATAGATTAGCCAATGCTCCTTCCCCTCAACACATATTAGTATAGAGGAGAGAGCTTGCCTATTGACAAATGGATAAAGAAATAACTCCTTGCTTAAGATAGGCTTTGAGAGTACAAGTGGAGATGATAGAAATTCCTTCAACTCTTGGACTACAACTTTGCACTTGTTGGTCTACTTGCATTCCTTAAGGTTTTTCAAGATCTTGAAGAATTGGGCACATATGTTTGCACTTTTGGAAACAAAACTATTAAGGGTTGTGATGCGACTTGTTAACTCTTGAACCTCCTTCATTTTACTCAGGGACTTCATATCTTTTGTAGCTTTAATTTTTTCTAGATTAGCTTCAGTTACCCATTGGGTTACCATGTAACCTAGGATCTTTCCAGAGGCAGCTTCAAATATACACTTTTGTAGATTCAACTTCATACCATACCTTCTTAAAAGTATCAAAAGTTTCTTCTAAGTCGATAAGTTGATGACTTTGTTCCATACTCATATCATCAACATAAACCTCTACATTGCGATGAATTTGAAGGTTAAACACTTTTGTTATTAACCTTTGATAGGTCACATAAGCGTTCTTCAAATGAAAAGGCATTACAGTATAATAACACTTACTAAAATTAGTAACAAACAAGGTATGTACCTCATCTTCCTCTTCCATCTTTATTTGATTGTAATTTGAGTAAGCATTCATAGAGCTCAATAAGGCATGGCTAGCAATCACAACCACTATTTGATCAATTCTCGATAGTAGGAAACAATTCTTAGGGCAGGCATTGTTTGAATCTGTGAAGTCAATACACATACACTATTTGCTATTTGAATTCTTGACTAATACATAGTTGGCCAACTAGGTCGAGTAAGGCTCTTTCTGAATAAAGCCTGCCTTTAAGAGTTTCTACACCTCTTTCTCAATTGTTGCCTATCGTTTAGGGCAAAATGCCTTTTCTTTTGTTGGATGACATTAGCATTTGGACCTATCTTGAGTTTATGTGTCATGAACTCCCTAAGTATGTCGGGCATGTTAGAAGGAGACCAGACAAACACATAGACATTTGTTATGAGAAAATGTACCAATTTCTATTATAGCTTTGGAGATAAAGATTTCCAATCCTAGTAGTCTTTCTGGATCTTCTCCAAGCTGTATTTCCTTAATCCCTTCATTTGGTTTCTCCATTTCCTGATCTAGATTTTCCTCAACATGGAAAAGTTCCTCACGGTTGAGGACTTTCAAGTATAAAGACTCTCAAGCTGTTGATCTCCCTTATACACTCTAACTTTAGTTAGAGTAGGAAACTTAGCTTTTAGGTGCGTTGTAGACCCATGTCAAACAGGTTTTCACTAGGTAGACCTATTTTGATATTGTGTGGAGACCAGCACTTCACTATAAGAAAATTGACCTTATCTTCTGCTACATTCTTATCATCCCCAATTTAGATGGGGAGAGAAATTACCCCTGCCACTCATATTAATTGATTATTGAAAGCATATAGATCATGGTCATAAGTTCTCAATTGAGTCTTGATATTAGGCCTCATCCGATCAAAAGCATGTTGAAAAACTATACCTATCAAACTTATAGTATCAACAAGGATCTTCCTAACTCTAGAGTTTGAATCCTCATGCTGATAACTAACATGTCATCATAGGGTGTTAGGATGCCTTCAAGATCTCTTTTAAAGAAAGATATTGAATTGTCAACCTTTAACTTTTTACCTTGTACATTGTAAAATAATCAAAGGCATTAGTTGAGCTTGAAGAGTAAGACCAACCTAAATTTGAAGGTCCCCTGACAATGGTGTTGATAACACAATTTAGGGCCCTATTGTTATTGCCATTACCGTCTTCTCTATCACTTCTTCTGGCTTAATTACGTCATTCATTTCAATCTTGATCATCTTTCCTTCTCTGAGTTGGTCGCTTAATGTTCTCTTCATGATGGGCTAAAAACTTCCTTAAATAGCCTCTTAGAATAGCATCTTCTATGACATTTTTAAGTTGGATACATTCATTGAAGTTGTGACCCCCATTACTGTAGAAATTACATTACTTGTTCGAATTCCTTATAAAGGGATTCCCATTCATCCTTTCAAGCCATTGCAATATTCCTTGATTCTGAACTTCCATGAGAATGTCTATAGGATGATTGAGGGGAGTGTGGGTAGAGAAGGTCAGAATTTGTAATCTTTTCCTATGTCTATTACTCCCCCTCCTCTCCGGAAAAATGATTCTATGACTATCGAGTCGGTCTTTCGTGCTCATGCGATTCTTGTCATTTTTGTGATCATATCTGTTCAAGTCAGCCTCATGCTAAGCTTTGATGTTGTCATCTTATTTAATATATGATGTTACTTTGGCCTTGAACTCTGCAAATGTTTTAGGCTTACTCTTGGCTATAGATTTAAAAAAGTCACCATAGGGATTCACTCCATCAATAACTACATTAAGCGTGATACTCATGTTAATCTTTAGGATCTCAATTGCCTCAGCCATAAATTGAGCCAAATACTCTCTTATAGATTCATCGAGTTTCTACTTTATTGTGTTAAGGATATAAGAGTCTATAACATGAAGCTTGCTTGCAAGGAAGTGTTGTAAAAACACTTATACGAGATCATCAAAACAGGTCATTGTATTAGGCTTCAAGTGTTTGAACCATGTGCTTACAATATTTCGTGGAGTTGATGGATAAGCTTAATACGCAATTGCATCACTTAGTCCATGCAATTTGGCTAGAGTAAGATAGTAATCTAAGTGATCTTCTGGATCTTTGGTTCAATCATATGTTTCAAACTTTAGAAGTTTGTAATGTTGAGGAATAACCTCCAAAAATTTTGGACAAATTTTCAACTTATTGAAGTAGGAGCACTAACATGCAATGGACCCACATGTTGTGATTGCTGAAGTGCTTTACCTTTATCAATTTTCTTAAGAGCATGAGCCTGAGATTCATAAGCTACTTTTGCTTGCTTGAATTCTTGTTTAGGAGAATGAATGAAGTCATCATAATTCTCTACACTATTTGTGTCTCATCCATGGTCTTGGTTTATCAACACACTTACATGTACCATTTCCAAAATCTTGTCTTTCTTTCTTGCTAATTCTTGATTTTGTTTTGCTAAATAGACACGAAGCTACTCTAACTTAATAAGCTAATCATCTCTTGATTGGTTTTGTTTACCCTCTCTTATGGATGGTTGAGAGGTAGTAGCACCACCAAAAATTATGTCATTCTTGTTTTTCCCACAATGTTAGGGATTCAAATACAAATGGTGCCAAAATGTTGTCGTTGAAATTTGGTTTGGTGTTTATGATATGTAAAAGAGCAAACATTAGGCTAAAAGGAGTCACGGCTACTTGAAGTTGCCATTGCAATATCTACGTCAATTGTTTGTACCAAGAGTATATAAATATAAGGAAAGTATGTGAGTGTTTGAAGTGTTAGAGAGTTCTTATAGCAGTGGGCCATTCATATTCATAAATAGGGATGTAACTAGGTGAGTCGTTATAGGGTACTTAACTCATCTAATCCGTTAAAAACCTTATAAGATATTACCTGATATGGTTTTGAGATGGGTTTTAAGATATGGCTAAAAACCCATTAGGATTGTGGGATGAGTTTTAAGATATAAAAAAAAACCTGATAGGAAACCGATTACCCAATAGAAAATAATAGATGAATAATATAATATTAACTAAAATTTCTAATATCTAAAATAATAAATAGCAGAAACATGAATGATAACAACTTTGATCATGTTTACTACTTTTTATTAGTATTTGTGTGTATGTATCTACGATTGATTTTTTTTTCTTTTTTTAGTGTTCTTTTTTTTATTATATAGTAGAGAGACATAGTTAAGTAGATAATAGATTTGATGTAAACGTTGACCATATCCATAAAATCAAATCAAATCAAATAGAAAAATCAAAATGGAGTATAAATAGATTGTTTAACTTCTTATATAATAATATATTGGGTGCCTCGCTGACGTCGCTATAATATAATATTAACTAAAATTTTTAATATCTAAAATAATAAATAGTAAAAAAAGGGATGATAACAACTTTGATCACGTTTACTACTTTTTATTAGCATTTGTGTGTATGTATCTATCATTGATTTTTTTTTTAAATGGTTGTATGTTTATTATATAGTAGAGAGAAATAGTTAAGCAGATAGCAAATTTGAATTGCCAGTGACATGTGACTTTTCCCAAATTTAGTCATGTGCAAATCGTGGAAAGGAGTAGATAGCTGAATAGTTATCATTGGGGTAATTGTCAAATTGTTTGCGCCCTTGTCTTAACGTTTGAATATTTGAACTTAATGGGTACACCTTAGTGATTCGGCCTTAAAAGATATTGGTTAGCAAAAGTGCTATGGGCTATTGAAGCTCTATGAAGAGGTGAGCAGTCGAAATGCCAATTTAGTGGTATTAGTTAAGTAAGGATCATCACAAGAGATGATTAGGAGCATAGTCATATAATTGACATAACTCTTAACTTAAAACAAATCAGTATTATACCGAGCATTTAGTTATACGGAAGAAAAACCATTATCAACACACTAAATAGCTTATATAGTAATAAAATTGGTAAGATTATATCATTTTCATAAGGATAATTGTAAGTCCCGCGTATGATATCAAGAGGGAGGGAGGTAGAGGTGAATTGATATCTTTTGCAAAAACTACAACTTTTCAATTTAAAAACAAAACCCCTCTTGATAGCTTAAATGGTGTGATAGTAGTTGAAGATTGATTGCACAACACGAATAAAAATTAGAAACTAAATAGCATAGAATTACATTGAACGAAGTAGCCCCATAGACTTAACCATTTTAGTGAAACAAAATTGAATATATTACCCAAATATACTCAATAAAGTGGAACTAAGCCTTATTCTACATTTATCCAACTTAATTTATTCATGTTAATTAAAATAACTTAGAAACAACAGTTGAACATATTACCAAACGCACACAGTGATGTTTTAATGTTTACTGATGTTTTGATGTTTGCTGATATACATTTTAATTGATGTTCTGATATTTGCTAATATATTCTTTGATACACATTCTAACAAGTTCAAACTTATTTTCTTTTTTGAATTGATTTCATTTTAAAGTTAACCTACACACTTGGTGTTCTTGTTAAACACACTTTAACCTTTTTCCATTATGGTTTCTTTTAGAATTAATCAATGTTATATCATGATATATCTATACATTTCATAAATATATTAAATAACTTATCACATATTTTGTTGTTATCAAAACCAAATTAGGAGATTTAGCAATAATTACTAACTCCCAACAATAGTAGTCTAATTTATACCTAGGCAAAACAATATCCTCTAATTTGTAAAATCTAAAACTATTCTTATGTCCTAAATAGTCTATAATATGGGAATATAAGCACCTAAGTTGATAAAATCAATGAATCGACTTTAGGAGTGTAATCGAATCAAGTCTAACTAAACAATATTAATCTTGAACTCAAGGTTGACTTGAAAACTTGAAACTTGAGCTCAACTCGAGTTGGACCAAGCTTTAAATTTTAAGCTCGAACTCGACTTAAAAATATATATGGCAAGTTCGATCTCTACTTGATTAACTTGATTATGCTATAACTTTTTATAAATTTTTTCTTATCAATATCATATTAACTTATATTTAAATAAATTAAAAATATATTAAAAATTATATCAAGCTTGATTAGGTTCGTGAGCCTAATAAGTTTAGTATCTTAAAACTTGAGTTAGACTCAATTTATTACTCTAGTAACTCAAAACTTAAGCTTAACCCAATTATCATTGAATCAAATTAGAATAAAATTCAAGTTAAACTCGAGTAACAACTTCCTTTTACATCTCCTGAAACTAAGTTAACCTCTCTTATCTCTGTATCTTTCTATAAACAAATCAAAACTGAATCCGGTTCTTGCATGTGTTGTGAAATTCGTATGTCAACGAATTTTGATGTGTAATATGGCATCCCTACTTTCCTGATTTGTGTTCCTACTGACCGAGGCCTGCTTCTTGTCGACGTGGATAAGATTGTGTCTGCTCTTGAACTTGATGCATGTATGATGTGAGCTTTGGCTTTTTACCTTTTGAATCTTGACTCGCTGAAATGAATTAGTTAGAGATACATGGTCTGTAGGCTTCTTCGCTAAAAATGACCAATATGGACCAAATGCACTTCCTTGAACGTTGCTAAAACATTGAATTACTAAATCATTTGCTCGATACTGATCATGTAAATTGCTACCTTTTACATGCATAGATTGGACGTGTTTTGGACCTCGTTGTTGCCTTTGAACTCAAGGCAAATGTCTAATCTTTTGGGCTTCACGTGAATCTCAATATTAGTCTGGGCCTTGTGCTTCTTTTGATCACTTCTTCCCTTTTTTACGTAATTTTTTGCATTTAGAATTGACAGTATTTTTTTTTTTTCGAATCAGCACATTTTTACTAAAAAAATTATAAAAATATACAGGTAAGTATAAATTATAGAATAAATTTTACGTGCGGGCTTAGCATAAATTATAAAATGCATATATATATGCATGGTTTTTATGGCTTCAGGATA
This sequence comes from Lumnitzera littorea, assembly GCA_024138015.1. Taxonomy (NCBI): domain Eukaryota; kingdom Viridiplantae; phylum Streptophyta; class Magnoliopsida; order Myrtales; family Combretaceae; genus Lumnitzera; species Lumnitzera littorea. Next base: position 32,069,062 of record JAMXBB010000003.1, read on the forward strand.
TATTTTTAAATATTGATGTTCACTCACTATGTATTTGCAGTTTAAGCATTAAAACTTTGAATTTGGTTTTTATATCATACTAGAAAACTAATTTTCATATTCATGGTTCATTTATCTTATTTTCATTTTAGGTTATATTTTATGCTCATTTTTGGTTCTCTATGTGCCTATTGTCATATTAACCACATTGTGATTTAAATTTTGAGAATTTTACCATTACTAATATCATTAAAATATCATCAATTTTAATATTTCATGATATTAAACTTTTGGATAATATCATTAATAAGTGAATATTATCAATTTTAATATTTTTATTATATTAAACTTTTTGCTCATTTACAACCCTAAGATCGATGCCCGTTTAATTGGAAACTAAGTTCACTTTCAAACTTTTGGAATGAAGACTTAGTATTCTTTTGCTAGAATTGGGTAGGGGTGAAAACATAGAACTGTATAAAATGTGCATAGTATAACGCTATACTCTATGAGATGCATGCTTTCAAATTTTGGATTCAAAACCATTAGCACCCTAAAACCACCCTGGAACTTGTATGATTTAAAACTTACAAGGTATAGAGTACATTGTAAATCTTGTCATTTTTGTTTATTTTTTTCTTATAAATTTTAAGTTTATGTGATATCAAAAAAGTAATTTATGTATGATATTAAAAGTCTTAATATGCAAAATTTATAAAACTTATAGCAAAATCTGTGAAATTAAAAAGAAAAAAATTTCCTACCTTCATATTTGAAATTTATGTGATCTTACTATTTGACAAATGGGAAATAAGAAGGGAAAAGGATGGAAAACATAAAGTCAAAGAAATGGAAAAAAATATAAAGCGTAAAGTGAGAGAGCTAACATTAGATTTAATTGATAGCTTATTAACTTATGGGCTTGGATTCTTTTCTATTTCTTTCTACTAAAACATTTAGTGGTCGAAAAATTTAATAATATGATTTATTATTCATTTATTAAAATTTTTTAATAATATTTTTATTAGATGGATATAAATTACCATGAAACCTGTACTTGAGTACAAGATCTTGGGTGGGTGGAAGGATAGGAGGACCTCATTACCTATACCATATCCTATGCCAACAAATTTCGAAAAATAGCTGTATCCAAAATCTAAATTGTGATTCTTAGGTAGCGTTTGGTTGTACAATTTTTGTGGTACTGATTGGACAAAAAATTTTTGTTCTATATTTGATTTGTAAATTTGCTTAATGATTAGACAAAAACTAGATTGATAGATTGGATAAAATACTTAAATTTTATCCCATCTGAACCACAGTATAAGAATGAAATTCATTGGACAAAAAAAAAAAAAATTTTTACATTTTCAAAAATACTGCTCCATGTTATAATATTAAGTTAATAAATATTATTTTTATTAAATATTACAAAAAATTATTTATTTTATAATATAAATAATTAATTTTTTAATATAAATTTTGTGTTTAGTACTATGCAAACCAAATATGATACAATAAAATTGTACTGTTCAATTTTCTTTATACTTATCCTGTTTAGTCCTTCTTATACTTGTCATGTTCAGTTCTTATAACTAAATATTACCTTAATATCTATCAAAACCTATATGATAGAGTAGGGTACGAGTAGGTGTTATATACAATAGAGTTCCTCACTCACTAACCATTAAAAGTTACTCGTAGATAAAGATATTTCAAACTCAAAAGACCCTTTCACTAAACATATAAATTTATTCCCATATAATCCATATTCTTAAATAGCAAGTAAATTTTCATGCATTTTATTTATGTTTTTTTCTCTATCCAATAAAGATATAGATTTTTTAAATTCAAATCCATGGATTTTATTTAAAACTTTTGATATCTAATTAATACATTACACTTATATTATTGTGTGTGGTCGCAAGCTTGTGACCTGGTTCGAAAGATTAGAGAGTAATCATCTATTTCACATTAATAGAATTAATAGAAGATGAGTGGAAGTGCATTTAAAAAAAAAAAAGAAGAAGAAGTAAAATAGATGGATTCAGCTCTAAGTTGGTTCCTCGAAGCAACGAATAGGTTACGAATTCTAAAAATGTCGATTTGATTTATACGATAGATATGGCCTTTATAGGATACGTTTCGAGCTCTATACTCATAGGGAACTTGCCCTAAAACTACCCACACCCAAGGGGGATATTTTCTAAAAGAATAAGTTTATACATGTTCTTTACCTCACATGTTTTACTTCGCAAGATGGTTGGGTTTAAGCTCTCCATTTTTGTTGGTATATAAACATTCCTAAATTAGGAAAACACTAGTTGAGATCATTTTCTCCTATTTTGGAAATCCGTCTTCTCTAAGTCTCTATAACCAACTTTTTTTTTAATGGTGTCAGATCCTTGGGACAGTAAAATTCTTCAACTTTCTTGATTTCAAGTTTTTTGCATTCAATTACTAAAAGATTGTAATTTATGATTTTTATTTGAGTGGAATTGGAAGTGGATTTTAAGGAGGTATATTTCTAGTCAATTCAATTGCATTGTCCCTTTATACAAATGAGTCATATCATCAAAGAATGATGATAGATAATGCATTATTCAGTGCTAATGATTCTATAGGATGGAGAAACGGTTTAGGAGTACAAGTTAAGTTTACGTTTGTAGATGGTTCATAAAGAAACCAACTTTTGATAGAAGGATGTTAGAGGTAAATAGGTGTGATTGATTCAAGATTTTGGAGTTTGAATTTGATGATGAGTCAATATTCTTAAGGATTTCTTTATGCCACTTCTGTTTTTGACCTTTACGAAGATACAGGGATAGTCCAATTTTTAATTTGTAGCATGAATTATCATATTTTAAAATCTAACGTGATAAATTAGTTGGTATTATTGATTGTACATGTGGAAGGACAAATTTATGTTCTAGTAAGTGACTAAGAAGCGCATAGCTTTTTTGTCTGTTTATAATAATGCTTTATAATGCCTATGACTAACAGATTGTTTTTTTTTTTTTTTCTCCGTAATATACCTATGAGATTGATGGAAATTGGATTTTGGTGATTCCTTTACTACTGTTAATTTCAATATGTAATTTAACATGTTAATTTACAAAGGCAGGTGACAACAATTATGGTGATTAGGTAAAAAAAGTGCTACACAATTGGCTAACAAATTAAGTAGTAAACACTCATTACTATGATATAAGAATTACATTGAACGAAGTAGACATTGTAAACATTGCAGTACAGATGTGCATGCAATTGAATGGTGCATTGATATCAGTCATTTGAAATAATGCCAATTTATGAAAAAAGAAATAGGTTCTCCATAATTTGAAGAATGGATAGGAGTAGATTTGTGAAAGTAGGTTCATCAAGCTAACCGGTATTGCTCTGTATTGATTGGAAGATTAAACGGATCACTTACGTTGGCTTGCTTAATATATAGGTTAGAATTTTTAGCCCAATCTATCATACCACCACACTGTACGTTGATGAGTTAAGCTTGCCAATTCAACAATGCACAATATTTGATTTATTTGCACGACTTAGTGGGTTAAGCAGGCCAACTTACTAACCCAAAAGAATTTTTTTATACAAAATTCAATATTTCAAAATAAATCTACTAAAAATAAATATTATGTTTTCAATTAAAATTTAAAAAAAAATTATGCGTATAATATGTCACATCCCAAACGGGTGGAGTCATAATAATCCTACTGTGTAAACTAATTTAATATAGAAGCTAATCTCACAACTACTCTAATAGATGTAGTCTATTCAAGATGAACATAACTTAACCAACCTAAAGTGTCTAGTAAGGTTAGTAAGTAGGATGGAGACTAAAGAGTACAAATTACAAACACAAGTAAGGTTATTAATTTTAATGATATGTAATGTAATTAATCATATGCAACATCGCACAATGTTAACTAGTCTATTGTGAGGTTAGAGAAATTGCATCCGCTCTAACTCGGATTAAATAGTTTTAATGTGGTTCAAATCAAATTAAATCAAATCAAGCCCAAGCTTATGTAATAGAGAATACTTTCCTCCCGAGATAACTTACAAACCATAATCTCAACCTTATCGCAACCTCCTCTCCTATAACTTAGTTTAACTAAGGGTAAGGAAATGATCATTTCTCCTATCCTCATTGAAGGTGTTGACATTTGGTTTGACACATCTAATCGTTCTCCTAATGAGTTGCTATGCATGTTTAGTTAAATTAGAGGTCAAATCTTAATTAGTTTCACTTAAAGGAGATCAAGCAAGTTTAAAAAAACCAAGCAATATCAACTTACATAAAGTAACAGTCTAAGGAGTTTAACTCATGTCACAAATCATATTATTAATCACACACATAGCATGCACGCAAACAACAAAGTTACAGTCAAGATAATTGCACTCTTAAGCTTTTAGATACTCTGATATAGTATACCAACAAGCTGCAACGCCTTGATCCCAACTTACCTCAATGCAGTAACTTGTTATCCTCATGCGTTATGCTTATCTTCGCTAGTGATCTCTGAAAATTTAACACATAACTTTAGTTTTTAGTTATCGTATGAAATATGAATTTATTTTCAATATTAGGCATGTTTTTAATTTGAGTTAAGTAAGTTCTTTGATTGTTTAGTAAGTTTTAGTTAAGTGAGATATGTTTTAACCTAGTTTCTAACTAAGATTCTAACCTACTATTCTAAATTAGGTTTTTATCCAGGTAGTTTTTAACTTACATTCTAATTTTGGAAAGGGTATAAAGTCTAAATATAAATCACTTTTTGACATAAGTCCAATTTTTAGTGTACTCAAAATATTCAATACTAGGTTACATTCTGACTAAATTTCTAACCTTGTTGCTAGTTTTACATTTACTACTTTATATATAATTCAACTTACCTTGAGTTCTAAAACCTGAATAAACCTGCATATATAGCATGTTAACAACTTAATACAACAGTTATTTATACACTTCCACATCATACCTTCTACTTAGCCATAAATTCATTAGAGCTTTTAAAATTGAGCTCATAACTACAAATACCCACTTAAACTTAAAAATCATCAACTTAAAACTTACAATAACCTACTTTTTGCCACTACATGTGGATGGATATAGGTTGTAATATGACTTTGTAAAAATTCATCTAACTTCTTTAGAAAAACATTACCATCAGCTCACTATTTTTGCGAAAATAGAAAATTTCCAAAAATCCAACAATTCAATTTTGAAAATTCAACTATATAACATCAAAGTATAACATTTCAAAAATATACTCATAAAATTTTAGGTCAAAATTACATTGAATAATTTTTTGAAATTACAATCGAAAATTAGTGTGTAGGACATTTTTCTCAAGGACTTTATATTAACACTTAAAATTTTGAAAATCTAGTTTGAAATTTTAATTCCTTATGCAAAAATACTTGAGAAAACTAAGTTTAAAAAATTTTGGAGGTTGTTTGCTATTTTTCTTGAATTTTAGTTAAAAAGAAGGTAAAGCGATTACTCATCGAAACTTGGAGATCTAGCCATCGTGGGAGGGATAAGATTTGTCGACTAACTTAGGCACCTACTACTCCTTCAGGTGGTGACCTTGTTTTACTTCCAATTGTTGATTTTCTTAGTGAACTCTTTAAAACCTAACCCCATCCTCCGCTTGTACTTTTCTGAATTTTCTTTTCTCACTTTCTCTCTCCTAAGAATTTTTTAGCGTATCAAATGAGCCAAACTTTCATCAACAAGGGTCGTTTGTATTTTATAATAAAGTTTGAGGGTGATTTTATTTTTATTTAACCCTTATCAAACATGTGTTAGCAAACTAGCTTAGGTGTCCAAAGTTGGTTCTTTCCAAATTTCTTATGTACTCTAACTTTTCTACCCCTCAAGGGATGTTCCTCGATTGTCTTCCATTTTTAATAATTTTTCCTATATCCTTTTTATTTATATAGTGAAATTTACACATTTTTGAGTATTTTTAATAATTACAAGTACATATATTTATACATTAATCATATCCTATATATATATATATATATATATATATCTTTTACACATTATTTCATGTACATTAATAATTTTATATTTTCTATAATTTATCTTTAAGAGTTTGTTAATTAACAAGGCCTAATCTATGCGTTTTTGCTATGTTTATAATAATTTAGTAAATTTTCACTATTCTAGCTATATTTTTAATATTTTACTATATTTTTTAATTTTGAGCCTATGGGGTTTCTTTGCCTAACATTACTAAACTCCTCTAAATTTCTATCTTAATCGAGTTATCTTTCTGAATGCTCTAAATCGACCATTTGGTACTTAATCAAGTAAGTATAGGGCTAACATAATGCCCAAAGAAATAGAGGAAATGCTTGTAGCTAGTGTTCATAGCAAGATAAGAGTAGAGAATGAGTAGAATTACAATGAAGTTTTCAACCAACTCATCATGTATGTTCTTTTTATAGGATTCCAATTGCTAATATGGAAGAAAACAATTTGTCGACTTATGCAGTAGATGAATGATGAAGAAGTAAAGCCATAGAGAGAGCAAAGTCAAAGAGAAAATGAAATTCTATTATGTATTGAATAACTAACCAAAGTGATGTATAAGATATTTATATGATGATATATTATACGTATGTAAAGTTAGCCATTAGGAGGGACTCAACATAGACAAAAAAGAAGTTAATTGAGCCTCTGGTACTATTTTGGTAAACAAACCTACTAATTGAAGATGCGATGGAAGATGTTGAATACACAAGAAACCGGAAGAAACACAGTCTTTGATGAAATGAATATCAAGCTCTATATGTTTAGTTTAGCTAGGCAACCATGGGTTTTCCTCAATCAATTTTGCTAACTTGCTATCAATGTACAAAATAATAAGTAAATGAATACCAAGATCATGCATCAAGTGGGAGATCCACAACAACTCTTTAGTAATGAAAGTAGGACTACGATACATTGCCTTAGCCGATGATGTAGAAATAGTAGCTTACTTCTTGATCTTCTAGGATACTAATGAATCACCAAACAAAACACAAAACTAGAAAGAGATTTCTACATACGAGAAGCACCCTAGTACTCATCACCATATCCAATTAGATTCAAAGCTCTTGAAGAAGGAAGGTGTAGACCTTTGTCAATTGTCCCTTTCACATAATGTATGACATGCAAAGCGGCATTTATATGAGAAATTCTAGGTTGTGAAACAAACTAATTAATTTATTGAGCAACATAGAATGAATTTGGTTAGCTAATAGTAAGATACACTAAATGCCTAACAATGTGCCTAACACTCTTAGATTAGATAACAATGTACCAGTAGTACTATCAAGTTGTAAACCTTAAGGAAAAGGAGTCCTAACTATCCTAGCTGCTGTAAGAATTGTGTCAAGTGGAATATTGAGCACAAACTTGCACTAGTTTAATAGAAATCCTTTAAGCAAGCAACACACTTCAATCCTTAAGAAAAAGCGAACCTCACCTAAGTCTTCAATAGCAAAGGCTCAATCAATTGCTATTTTCACATTATCAATTTTGACAAGATAATCCCTTATTAACAAAATGTCATCGACATATACTAAGATGTTAAGAAAACCAAAAGATTTCTACTTAATGAACAATGAATAATTAGATTTGGACTAAAGAAAACTAAGAGAAACAACAAACTTTGAAAACTCCTTATTCCATTGATGAGAAGCTTGTTTAAGTCCATAAAGACACTTAACAAGTTTACATACTTTCCTTGATTTTTCAAAAGAAGACCCTTCCGTTGGCAACATGTAATTATCTTCATTAATAAATCCATGAAGGAAAGCATCATTAATGTCTAATTGATGAACATACCAATTTTTAATTGAGGCTACAGCTAATAAGACTCTTATGAAAGTCAATTTGGCAATTGGAGAAAAAATATGAGTATAATCTATACCCTTTACTTGATTTTATCCCTTTGCCAATAGTCAAGCTTTATATCTTTCAATAGTTTATACTTGATTTTGTAAACCCACTTTGATCTTATGGGTTGTTTACCTAGTAGCAAGTCAACAATATCCTAAGTACCATTAGATTCTTGTACTAAGAGTTCCTTATTCATAGCCTCAACCTTGCTAGGATTACTCTTAGCTTCTCGATAGTTTTGTAGTTCTTTAATTTGCAAACACATTCAGTAATGAGACCTCATATTCATGAGATATACCAATAGATGAGGTGTTATGAAAAAAATGAGATAATGGGTTGATTCTGTAATGAAAAATTGTTGTTGATTTGCTGAACATGCATTATGGACATGATGAATGAAATCTTGAAGCCAAATATGAGGTTGTTTGGTTCTTTGAGATCTACAAATAACATGTGAATTGTTTAAGGTCTCTATTAAGTTGAAACCTTTAGGAGAAGTAGCACTTTGCCTAAGAGCAACAGGTTCTATAACATCAAGTCCATTATGCAATGAAGAAACAATCAGAAGAATGTTTAGTGATATATCATTAGACATACAAGGAAACAACTAACTAGTATTTGGAGAAGTATGAGTAGAAGACTCACCTTGTGAATTGGTTTGGTAAGAGAAAATGTGTTTAAAGAAGAATACATCTCTATCGAAAAATATTTGTTGTGTTTCTAAGTTATAAACTTTATAATCCTTTTGACATTATGAGCATCCTACAAATACATATCTCCAACCCCTAGTATCATATTCATCCTTTAGCTTAGGGCTTGAATAGGCATAACACAAGCATCTAAACACTATTAAAAGCCAAAAGAAGGTTTTTTGTTAAATAGAAGCTCATAAGGAGTATTCCATTATAAACATTGAATAGGCATTTTATCAACAAAAAAAGTAGCTACCTAAATACACAGTGCTTTAGTTGTTTCAAGTAGATGTCTATGTTTACATTCCACTATTCTATGTTGTTGTGGAGTATAAACAATGATTCTTTGGTGATAATTCTATATATGACAAAGATGTCTTGACACTCTTTTGAAAAAAAATTCATTACTATTGTCAGCTTTATTCACTTTAGGAAAAAAATTGAATTATGTTTTGGTATATGAAATGAAAGAGACAACAAGGAAGGTGTTTGGGATATATAGGCCATTAAAAAGGCCCATGTACACTCGCTCATGTTATCTACAATAGTAAAGAAATACTTCGCATAAAAAATGGAGGAACGTACTATGAGGTCCTAAACATTACTTGTATCAAATCAAAAGGATGCAATGACTAAAATACACTAAGAGAAAAATGTAATCGATAAAACTTAGTAAGAGAACATATATTATAATGAAAATTTGACAATTGTATGTTTGTACATCAAGGTAAATGAATGAGTTTAAAACTGAAGCATGTTCTAATCGTTTATGGAAAAGATTAACAGACAATACATTAATTAGAACTGAATCATAAGTTGAAATGAGAATAACTTACAAAAAATATGATGAAACAAGTGATGGCTTAAACTTCATTACATATAGTCCATAAGGCATATAAGCAAATTGTATAATTTATCTATTATTCTGGCCTACAAACAAACATTGTTGGGAGTTAAACAATGTAATATAAATTGCTACATTTAAGCAACTTACTCACAAGAGATTATAACGAAATCCTAGTACATGAAAGACATTGGTTAAAAGGATTTGATTACTAACTAGGATATTTCAAATTGTGTAAACGTTCTTACTGCTATTAGGTAATTTAACATGAACTAGTTCAATCGGTATATGTTTATTCATTTATGGATGGGAATGTGGTGTCATGTGGTATCATATGGTTCAAGCCTCTTGTGTTTATAATGTGAGTATATATATTACTATCATTATTAAGAAAAGAAGCAAGAGAATCACTATTACCTGCAAACGACAAAAAAGAAGCATGCACCTCATTAAGATTTGAAGCTGCAACTTTTCCTTTCAAGGCCTTTAATCACTCTTGACATACCTTTGAAACAAATTAAGATTTAGTCTTACCATCATGTAAAGTAATGTTACCATTATTGCTCCTAAATTCAAAGAAACTATTAGGCACATCATTCATTGACTTAAATTGATTGACATCCAATAGAGTATTAGAAATAAGGATCATAGAAGATATAACATTAGCCATTACAACTTTGGCATTCCTTTTATCTTTGTTCCCTTTAAACCATCCAAGATATCTTACTATCTCGAAACAACAATATATTATACTTCTTAACCTTTTACAATAAGTACACAACAACATTCCTCCTAATTTTCCTTTTTTGTCTCTTTTATCATCAGTAACAAGTCTCTTCTACCCTTTAACCATGAAAGTAGCTAAATTTACATTCACATTACTTGATGTAACCTGTTTTTGCTTTTTAATATGATATAATAGGTAATATGCTTTATTACCAATAGGCCATGAGTAAAATTTGATTTCTAGTATTCTCATAGGCATCAATGAAACCCATCAAGAATTAGACTAACTTGTTTCTATTGTCAATTTCTATGAATTTACTAGCCAGATTATATGAACAACTAGCCTATTACTTAACATTCACAAACTAGCATCGAAAAAAGACTACTCAACTCATCCTAAAGCTCCTTAAGCTTATTGTAATACATTGTAATATTGGCATTTCTCTACTTACAATTGACTATTTCCAATTATAATTGATATAACAGAGGTTCATTCATCAAGCTAAATCTTTCATATATATCATCCCATAACTCCCTTACAGATTTTGCTTATATAAAACGACCCTTGGACAACTCTTTAACCATTGAATTAAATATCCAAATCTTACCATAAAATCACATCGAGTCTATCTTTGCTCATCTAAAGCATTATTTTCTATTTTCAAAAACATACTATCTATAAAACTTTTCTTGGCTTTAGCACCAAGAGCTAATTTTATAGATTGATTTCAATTAAGAAAATTTGGGACATTGAAAATTACATTCCTTTTAAGTGTTTTAGGATTATTAGAAGGCGATAGAAACAAAGGTTCTTTCAACGTTAATTCTTGATTCATATTTATGATCTATTTCCCTTACTTGTTGAATAAGAGAATTCAAATAGACAAATAAAGGAGAAATTCAATAGCAATTGATCTTCCTATGCTCTCATACCATATAGAATTTCCAATTGCTAAGATAGAAGAAAACAATTTGTCGAAGAACTTACTTGTATAGTTGATAAACAATGAAGAAGTATAGCTATAGACAGAGCAGAGTCAAAGAGAAAATGAAATTGTATTATGTATTGAATAACTAACTAGAGAGACGTATAGGATATTTATATGATGATATACTATACGAGTGTAAAGTATAAGGTAAAGAAATATGAAAATAAAATAAATAATTCTACTCTCCACACCTTTTTAGGAGAAAGATAAGACATCACAAATAGTATCAACGTCCATATTAGTAGCGCTTTTGCCCATAGTGGCTCAATTATGAGACCTACTTTGCATATAGTTCTTGAGTTGTCAATTAGGATTCCTTTGTTTGTTGACTATATTTAATTAAGGGGAAAAAAAGAAAAGAAAAAACAAGATGATGAGTAAGCAATTATCAAAGAAAAGACAACATTATTCTTTCTTTCCTTCTTTTTTTATATTTTTTGGTTTTTAATTCAATGGGTTGGCTCGTTTTAACTTATGAGTTAAACGAGGTGAACTAAAAAACCATCTTTTAAGTGAGTCAAAATTTTCATGCCTAACTTACATTTTTTTTGTTGGTTAAATAGGCTAGCTTGCATATCTCGCCTTGCTTGCATAGCTCTAAATAGGAGGCCATCAAATTGAGATATACTTACAAACAAAGGAAAAAAAAAAAAGAATATGGATGGACAATGTTAGGATAAAATAATGCGATATATGTAGGCCTTTAGGGGAAAAAAGAAAAAGACAAATGGGGATGTCCAACTTAATTCTTATAAGACAACACCAGTGGTCAAGGTTTAGTCAATATGAATGAATTGATTTAGATAAAACTTGTTTACTAATGGTGATGCTTAAGAACAATATAATTCTCCTTTCAGTAAAAGGCTTGTGGAGATTAGAATATTTTGTAAATGAATGATAAACTCCTTTTTAAACAAAATAATTATAATAGGAACTACTTATGCTTCTGGTGTCCTTAGGAGATGTTTAAAATCAAGTTCATTTAGAAGCTCATGCAAGTTTCCTAGAGATAAAACTTTAGATTTAGTTTAACTATTAAGGATTTTTTTTTCCTTAAACAATCCAAAAGAATCATACTTCTACAAAAAGGGCAGTAAAAGTACGATAATGTTCTTATTCTATACATTAGCTTAGAGGTACCTAGCTTAAAGTCTACTGAAAATTTGCTAAAATGTTGATTCTTTATGAAGGACTTCTAAGGAGTAGCCTATATCTAGTGTAACAAGATATACTAAGATAAGTGCAAGAGTATGGATAAATCAAGTTAACTCACTCACAATGATTAAATGTTGGAGATCTAGAGAAAAATTTTAATGCAATCCAACTATAGGTTCTCCTTATAGGTAACTTCTCACGACATACAAAAAAGTTTCTATTGAAGTTTGAATCATAACCTTTTTTCTTAGATAGGTCTTACTATTTGTCTAAGAGCTCAGCTCAACTTATATGTTAATGTGAGAATGAGATTTTTTGTTAATCCCAAGAGAGGTTTTTACCAATCTCTCTTTATAAGTGTTTTTATGAGGAAATATATTCAATAACATAAGAAAGAGGACTGAGTAATGTGCTATGATATGTTCGAGACAAGATATCTCTTATATTTTGAGTATGGTTAGCAGGCATCAATTAGCCTCACTTGTAGATAGAAGGGCTATTTTTTTTTTAGCTAAGATATTAGGGCTTTATTATTGGTATTCTTATGTATTTGTGGTAAAGTAAGGATTGAATCCAAGTATGTAAAGGAAACAAGGAATTAATTGTTTCAATAGTATATTGATGTTAGTTTTTAGACAAGTCATAGTGATTTAAATTTATGGTAAAGGTACATGTTTTGCTAAATAGTAAAGTTATAAGTTGAAAGAGTTTTAAATAAGATAAAATAGTTGATTCTATGATAAAAATAGAAGTACTACAATAAGGGGGAATCTTGATTCAAATATGAGGATTTATAGTTGTTTCTTCATCAAGAATAAAGGTTGTGGCATAATCATATTCTTAGATCTAGGTTTTTCAATCATTTTTATTTTCTATTTTATTTAATATCTCAATTAAGGATTTTTCCTAGTTAAAGTCTTAAGTTTCATTCTACAGTTATACAAGAATTTATTTTGAACATATGTCATGCATCTTTATCTAGGAAACTAGTTTTTTTTTTTTTTTTGTAACAAAGGAAACTAGTTAAAGCATGGATAAAAATATCAAATTCATTTATACACATGGATAAAAGTTTGAACGGTGATTATAGTCTTTTTAAATAATAAATATAAATATAATATAATGTTGTGTATATTATCAACAAAGTTAGAGTAATGATTACATTACGTTACATTACAATACAATACATTATATTATATTATATTATACTATACATATATCAAAATAATATTTAATATTGCATATTATATATCTATACATGACAAATCGTTTATGCAAATAAACAAATTTAGAATAGAATGGGTTTTCTTTTAAGGAATAAAATGTATAGAGAAAGTATTTATAAGAAGAAAAGACCATACATTTATTGTTATAGAAAATGAATAATTAATTATCATTATTTATACAAGACAAATTATGTTGATATACTTAAAACAAAAAACCTAATCAACATTAATGACATTAAGTATATAAAGACAATTAGCATATTTTTTCTTCACCAAAAACAATTATCATATACTAATTATTGTTGTTGTAGAACTAAGCAAATCAACATTAATGGTAATAAGCATTTAAAGACAATCAACATTCAACAATCAATATTACTTTTTTCCATTCATGGAATTTTGACACTATCATAAAATAATTTAGTTGATCCTAGGTTTCTTATTACTTCTTTTACAGATATATAGGCTAAGGTGTTAACTATTTTAAGAAGGATGAAAATTTACACAATTTTTTGGTTGTTGCCAAAAATCTTAGTGTCAAAGGTTTTTTTTTCTTTATATTTCTAACTTTTAATTTTACATGTAATTTAACAATATAGATGTCTTGCAATTAACATTTCACACAATCGATATTCTTAAATTTACATATATGGAGCATATTAATTAGTGTTATTTTAACTTGGTTGTGTGTGTATGTATTTCTATTCTTTCCATTTTTGTACACTATATATTATAAATTGTTAAATATATGGTTTAATCACTATTATGTAATTGTAAGAACATATCATATGTTGATTATATATGATTATCGATTGTTCTTTCTATATTTATATATTATATTAAATAAAAGAGTTGTGTTATTTTGTATCATTTTTTTCCTAATAATATTTAAGTTATGGAAGAATTACAATCTGTTTCATATTATATATTTTCATTCATTTTAGCGTTTCCACTTATACATCTCAATTTTCATAAATTTCTACTATTATGCGTATTATTAATATTCACGAATTAATTACAATAAATTCTTATATCTCTTATATGCAATAAAACTTCCAATCTTAGGAAACTTTTGACATTTAAGTTTTAGATGTGATACATGCATAAATTATTGGTAATCTATTATATATTTATTTACATTGCTGTTATTAGATTTTCTTAATTTCTACTATTAATTTATGTTGATAATCCTCAAGTTGAATCTAACTTTAAATCCTACAATTAATTCACATTATTAATCATCAATGTTAGATTGTCACAATTTGTACATTTATAAAATTAAATGATCAATAAAATATACATAATTGCAAGAAAATAATTTCTAGTAGTAAAAAAATGTCAGAATGACAAATAAACAAAATACAAATGTTTAACGAATTAAATAAATATCTATTAAATGAAAAAATTAGATTCCCATGAATTCATGCAATAAGCACTTGTTCATATATTATATTTTGTTCCATCTTTCCATTAATACATCATAATATATCTTTAATGTAATATAGAATTCTATCATTAATTGAAGTAATAATATTCAAATTGAATCAATCTTAAATTTTTCCTTTAGTTCACACAGTTGATAATCAAATAAAATTGCTATACTTAACACCTTCCATAAATTACTAAATGAATAATTAAAAGAAAAATAATTTTAATAAAAAAAAGATCAAGATTGACAAAATGAAAAGTATAAGCAACTTATGAATTAAATCATTAGAAGGTTATATAAGATGGACATATTCTATGTTGCATATCATATATAGGATGTATATCTCTCTTTAGTAGTAATTCTCTATATTTTATCATATCATAATTAACATTTCAACGAATGTACATTAGCAAATTGTTAAAGATATCTATTTCATATTTTATGATTTTATTCATTACACCTATTTCATTGATATATTTTCATTACAATATATTCTAATAATTATAATAGATTACTTTCTGTTTTATGTAATAAAATCTTTCTATTTCAAATTATTGATGACAAATAATTTTATTCTTGTATATTTATTCTCTTGTAATGCCAAGTAATATAGTTCAAATTATTAATATCCTTAATTTTCTTTCAATTCGATATGTATTTATCATAATAAATATGAAATAAAAAAAGTTCTTAAATCTAGGTTTTTCTATTATTTTCATTTTCTATTTTATTTAATATCTTGATTAGGGATTTTTCCCAATTAGAGTCTTAAGTTTCATTTTGTGATTATGTAGGAATTTACTCTAGGTCTTTTTCATCATCTTTATTTACGCAATGTGTTCGTTTTTGGATTGGATCTTTGAATCCCCATTTCTCTTGATGTCTCTTCTTAATACTATATGTGCTTGTATTTTCATGTGTTCAATGAATGAAATTCACTTCTTTGACAAAAAAGAAATAAATAAAAGGATAAAAAAGTAAGTATATTGTATCTTTTAGAGGTAGCTAAGATAGTTGTTTGCGTCATGAACTTTATAGCAAAGATTGAGGTAGCTCTTGTGTGGATGAACTTATTATGCTTTATAATTAGAACAATAAGATTGCTAAATAAGTAGAGAAATAAACTTTATCTTAATAGAAATATCAGACTTAGGTGAGAGACTTAAGTTATAAAGTTGAATGATTTTAATAATAATGCAAGTGGGAGTTCATTTGAGGGCATACATAGTACCGTATATTAAAATGTTATAAATTGGTAAAGGTAAGTATTTGTTATAATATCTTGTGATTTTGTTCATGCTTTGTACATAGTAAAATTTCATACTTAGGTTAAGCATATTTAAATGATAAGATAATTATTTGAGGGATCTACTAAACATCTAAAAATCTCAAACTATAATTGGTCAAATAATATTTTAAAAGGAATATATTGTAACATATCTAGTTCCCTTATGTTCCAATTATGGGAAAAAAAAATCTTATTTCACTAACATGTTATTAATGCTTTAATTGTGATTTAAGTCATGAGTGTTATAGATTGGCTCAAAAGATCGTAAAAAAAAAAAAAAAGAATCATTAGGGTTATTTCAATACCTCAATCTTGAACTAGGTAAGTTATATACTAACAATAGAAATGAAATATTTGTTCAAGTTTTATACATTCAATTGCCAATCATAATCATTTAGTCATAGGCAATATTATGGGAGAATTCGAATAAGGAAGGTAATCAAAGTGAAGGAAAGATTTTCCAATATAGCATTTACAAATAGAGGAAACTTATTTATAAATTTTATGATTTTGAAAGATTTCTTTTAAGTTTACTTTCTTGGGGATTTGTATCCATCATCTTGAAACCTAAACCTTTAAACCTATAATTACTTCAGTTCATAGAGTGAAATACATGTCCATCAATTTTAGAAAAAAAATATAATTATAAATCATATAAAAAAAATTATCAAAATGCCGATGCTAATTCACATCTTCAAGATGCGATGGTATACAAAAGTTAATATTGTATCTTGAAGATGCGACATACCTATTTGTACCAATGTCACCTCTTTAAAATGTGACATAGTTATTATACTAGTGTCACATTTTGAAAATGAGATATTAATACAAATAGTTATATTGCATTTTGAAGGTACAATATAGGCTTGGTATTTTGGTAATTATTTTTGTACAATTTGTATTTTAGTCATTTTTTTTTCTTTTTACATTTTGATTGTAAACAAGTAATTTTCTCTCAATTGATGAGTCAAATATTCCAAAAAGTACAATTGTGGCTACTCTTTCTAATTTTTGTCCTACTCTAATTAATAATGTGGATTTATATTGTTGATGGGTGATTTTTGTTCCGCTATATGAACACTTGCAACACAAGAAAACGGCTATGGGGGATGCCGAAGGGTGTTTCAGTGTAGCTACTCCGATGCCTAAGTTAGTCATCTTGTCATATTAAGAGAGATATTAAGTAGTTAGGAAGAATGAGAGAGTTAAAGAGGGTCCCCTTAATTGGGGGTTTTGTCTGGTATTTATAGTGAGTCAATAGAGATTGTCTTTAGATTGGGTCGTTAGATCGAGCTTAGATATTAGGCTCACTAATATAAGTCCACATAATAATTATCTAAAAATGCTTATCAACACTTGCCCCCCACTCTCTTTGGTGATAAAGTAAAAAAAGAGAGTATTTAGGGAGGTTGATTTCATGGGATTTCTAGAGAGATTTGGAATTATAACTTGAAGAGGTTAGAGTGCTTAAAGAAGCAAAAGAGGTCAAAGTTCCTGCAAAAGGCAAAAGTGCCTGAAGAGGCTAGAGCGCTTAAGAAGGCGAGAGCACCTAAGGAAGCAGGGGTGCTTGAGAAAGCTGGAGTGCCTGAAGAGGTGAGGGCCTAAATAGGTCAAAGCACCTGAAGTGGTTAGGGCGCCTAAGAAGGTGAGAGTGCTTAAGGAAGCAGGAGTGCTTAAGGAGGTTGGAGCACTTGAAGAGGTCGAAGCACTTAAAGAGGCGAGGGCCTAAAGAGGCTAAAGCGGCTAAAGAGGCTAAAGCGGCTAAAGAGGCTAGAGAGCCTGAAGAGGCGAAAGCGCTTAAAGAGTCGAGAGCCTAAAGAGGCTGAAATGCTTGAAGAGGCGATAGCCTAAAGAGGTCGAAGTGCTTAAGTAAGCCGGAGCGCCTAAGGAAGCAGGAGTGCCTAATAAGGCTGAAGCGCTTGAAGAGGCGAGGGCTTGAAGAGGCTAGAGCTCTTAAGAAGGCAAGAGCGCATGAAGAGGCAATGGCCTAAAGAGGCCGAAACGCTTGAAGAGGCAAAAGCTTAAAGAGGTCGGAGCGCTTAAAGAGGTCGGAGCGCTTAAAGAGGTGAGAGCACCTAAGGAAGCAGGAGCGCCTAAGGAGGCTGGAGCACCTGAAGAAGTAGGAGTGCCTAAAGAGGCCGAAGTGCTTGAAGAGGTGAGAGCTGATTCGTTTTAACTATATATATATAAATAAATCGCAAATATTCTAGCAAGTATACTAGGTTGGAGTCAAGTAGTATAAAGAAAGTAAGGTTGTCGATCCTTCAAGGACTAAGAAATTACTAATCCTATACTAGTTCTTATCAATATTTAGGCAATCAAAATTAAATTAATTAATCTAATAATACTTTAAAACTATTGAAAAGAACATAACTATGAAAAAGCTAAAATTAAGCAATCAATTGAGAATTGTGGGAAAATAAAATCCACCCTAGATTATGCAAATTAAATTGTTATCATATTATATAGATTAATAGCTATATGATCATTCAAGCAAAATTATTATATCTTAAAACTTAAGGATTAACCCCTAATTAATTAGTTAACTTTCGCATCTTCCAATTAATAATAGGCTCTAAATCATAATCATATATCTCTCGATACTATGATTATCTAATGTCCTAAATCAATTATCCCTAATATCTTAGTGAATAATCAATTACTGAACATTGCATTAATCTTTAGATAATTTCTAATTAATTCAATTAACTTTGCTTCTACATTGATTAATCAAATCAACTAATAACTTATAACAAACCCTATATCAACTTCCATATCATTAGGGTTTCTAACAATTATATTCAATTAAACAATTATAATTGAAATCATAGAAATTGTAATCACAAATCATCTATATATCTCTGAATCCTATAACATGAACATAATCATCATCTTAACTATCTAGGATTTCATCAATTCCCACAAATAATTTTAGTTAGCTATGGATTTGAAAACAAAAACACAAATATTGATTGAAATTGCAAGGAAATTCATTATTGAAAGCATAAGTAATTCATAGAATTGCATAAGAAAAATTTAAATAGATATCACCAATTTTGTATTGGAAAGAAATAATCTTCAATTGCAACTTCAATCTTGGTCTCCACAACAAAAGTAAAATCCTCTCAATGATCAAAGTACTTGTCCCAAAGAATTCTTCAAAAACTAACTAAAAACTATTCTATGATTCTCAATGTCTAAGGAAAAGTATGTCTTAAAGTCCCTCCAACAATGAAACATAAGCTATTTATATGAAAAATTAGGGCTGGCTCACGTGAAGTTTCTTTTTTCATAAAGGCCGGTAGTGTAAGTGCAAGGTCGGGATTTAGGCAGTTGGTGTAGACATCAAAGGCCGTCGGTACAAGATTGTAAGTTGTAAGTTGGCTATTAGGTTGGCTGCCTTTAATTCTAATTTACATGCATTGATCCGAACTTCATTTATTTGCTTAAAATTCCTCTAAATCATCCATAATTTCACTCTTGAATCCTCTAATTCCTAAAATGTTCAAATGAAAATAATTAAGGACAAATTCTTAATGATTTCTATAAAATCTATAATAATTGTATCTTAATTTGCACTTTTAAAACATGAAAAATATGCCTTTATCAACTCCCCCATACTTGAACTTTTGCTTGTTCTCAGGCAAAATAAATAGAACTAAAGAAATCTATCATTGAAAATACAAAATTTCCAATTGCTAATCTAAGACATCTGATATTTCACATTTTCAAACTCATTAATTTATAATGCCCATTGCTATAACCAATCCGAAATATGTGATTAGAGTACTACAATTGAAATTAATTAATTGTTCCAGAGAAAACAAATTTTAATCCAAGCGTTTAACCTAAGATTTCTATTTCAAAAGCAGATACTCAATCCTAAAAAGAAAAAATACCCATTTAAACTTTATAGCTGTTAGTAAGCATATTATCTCTCTAATTATTCAAACAAACAAATTAACAAAGTAGCAAAAACATATAGTATTTGCTCTATCCCTAGATTTTCTTCCTTTTTATTACAAGCCTTAATTGATTTCTTGAATTGCATTCAAATTTCTATTTTCCAATTCCCACCCCCCCTTTTTTCTTTAGTTCAAATACTGAGCTTTTACCTTTTTACCCTTCTCGTTATAATGAGTGTATTGAGTCGGCACATCTTAAGCTCATCACCCAAGTATCCAAGTTTTAAAGGGACCCCTACGAACTCTTCCGCACTTTAATGTTCAAGTTAGGATACTCTTAACTCAATTTCTTGATTTATTAGAGTAAAGGCTCTCATTTCATCACTTTTTGAATGCTTACTAAAATTTTTCAAACTTCTTTTATAGGAATCACTAAGTTCAAAACTTCACTTACCTCTTTCACTAAGTGTTAAAGTGCCATTAAAATAACTAAAAAGACCATACACTAATTAACCTTGCATAGAAGTGAACCTATTTACTTTTCACTTAAGGACTCGATCGACTTTTAAATTTCAACTTCTAAGGCTAAAACTAGGTAAATTAGGTTTCTAAAGAATTGACTAATTAATTTTAATTGAGTAAAAAAATCTCAACATTGGTGAGTAGGGCACCTTAGTGAGTCAATTATTCAAATCACAATCAGATGCTATCAACAATTTCTTTGTATAATCTCTAGATTCAAAACCAGAAATTTAAGAACAAGTAAAATTTATGCTAATAGGAAAGTATAACTATTTGTAAACGAAAACTGGCATCAAAATTGATATTTTCATTTCCTATAATTCCTTCCCCCCCACTGTAGGATGGATAGTATCTACATTGTCTTCTATTCAATATGCAAGAAGAGATAAAAATTTGCAGTAATAAGAAATGAAAAACCGGTACTCCCCTGGATTCAAACTTTCAACAACAATGAAAATTCCAAGCATAAGACTATTACTATCATAGAATTCATATCTAACCTGTCTCACTAAACACAAAAAAAAAAAAAAACATGAAATAACAAATATAGCATAAAAGTGTACTAAAAAGTACATAGTAGAGCTAATGATCCAGAGTTACCCAAACAGATGGGTACTGAACAAAAATAACCAAACAGCTAAATAAAAGAAAAAGAGAAGAAAAGAAAAGAAAAATGAAAATAAAATAAAACATCAAAAAAGCACACAAATATCTAACTATCTTTATTAGTGTTGCTACTCTCTGCACTAGAAGTCTCATTATGGATGTTTTTGCTGGTTGAAAACATGAGATAGCAGACTTCAACATATTGAACATAGTAGTTCGGAACTTCGTATTCTTCTTCCTTTCTTTCTTAATTTCATCCCGAACTTCTTTAATTTTAGCACTCAATTGTTTATAACTGCTATCTGGAGGATGAGATGAAGTAGATGCTCTAGTAGCAAGAGGAGTATTTTTAAGAATATCCTCTTCATCAACAAGATGGGGCTTATTATTTATCTTGACCAATCCCCAACTCCTAAATGGTGTAGCAGAACTAGGTTTACATAGGATACCATTATCCCCCTCTGGCCCGTAAAAAAGCCCCATACCCTTCAATAATGTAGTAATATACCCACCACAAAAGATAACCTGTATCCTGGTATCATCAATCTGCCTATAGATAAAATTTGCTATCTCTACTCTCAAATCTATCTGATATCCAGAAATCATACTGTATAGGTAAAACATGTCGAAACGGGTTACCTTACTATGCCTAGTCTTCTTATAGCTGAGAGCATGAGTAAGGATATGGTAGAGTAGCTTGTTTGAAAAAGATAAAGGAAAAGGGCCTATGAAGTCTATTCCCCATATATCAAAAAGCTCAATTACTAGAATATTCTTTTATGGTAATTTATGCCTCCTAGAAATATTCTTGGTCCTTTAGCATTGAGCACAAGACATAATATAATTCCTACAATCACTAAACAAACTAGGCCAATAAAATCTACAAGACAAAATTTTAGCTGCAGTTCTTTCCACACCAAAGTGACCTCTTGCTTCTTTAGAATGATAGTGCTAAATTATGCTAAGATGTTCTATTTTAGGTACACAACATCTAATTACTTGGTCAGCATAGCTTTTAAAAAGATACGGTTCATCCTAGAAATAAAATTTCACATCATGTAAAAACTTTTTTTTCTTTTGAAATGAGAAATCGTATGGTATGATTTTACTAACTAGATAATTAACTATATCAGCATATTAAGGTAGTCCTCGAATCTCTACTGCATATAATTGTTCATCAGGGAACTTTTTATTAATGGGTAGCTCTAAACACTTCAATTGTAATTGAGATAAATGATCAGCAATTACATTTTCAGTTCCCTTTTTATCTCTAATTTCAAGGTCAAATTCATACAGTAATAAGATCCAACGAATTAACCTAGGTTTAGCGTCAGCTTTAGCAAACAAATATTTTAAAGCAGCATGGTCTGTGTATACTATGATTTTAAAACCTATGAGATAAGGCATAAACTTGTCACAAGCAAATATAACCTCTAAAAGTTCTTTCTCTGTCGTAGCATAGTTTCTTTGCACCTCATTTAAAGTTCTACTTGCATAGTATATAACATAGAATAACTTACCTCTCCACTGCCCAAGTACTACTCCTACAGCATAGTCATTAGCATCACACATCATCTTGAAAAGAAGCTCCCAATTTGGTGCAACGATTATTGGTGTTGAAGGAAGCTTCTCCTTTAATAAATTGAATGCTTGCAAACAACTGTCATAAGAAACAAAGATAGAATCTTTTTCATGTAAATTACAAAGAGGTCTAGAGATTTAGAGAAGTCCCTGATAAATCTCCTATAGAAGCTAACATGCCCTAGGAAGCCTCCTGACTCCTTTTACTAAAGTAGGTGGTGACAACTTCTCTATTATCTCTACTTTGGCTCTGTCAACTTGAATCTTTTTTTTTTTTTGACACCTTGTGACCTAAGACAATTCCCTCCCTTACCATAAAATGACATTTTTGCCAATTTAGATTAGTCATACAGGAATCAAATGACTTCCCAAAGACAGAGAAGTCATCCATAAATATTTCAATAAAATCTTCTAACATGTCAGAAAATATAGACATAATGTATTTTTGAAAAGTCGTATGTGCATTACAAAGACCAAAGGGAGTTCTCCTAAAGGCAAAAGTACTATATGGACATGTAAAAGTGGTTTTCTCCTAGTCCTCAGGTGCGATATGAATTTAATTGTAACCAGAATATCCATTTAAAAAACAATAATAATCATGCCTTGAAAGTTTTTCTAACATCTGATCTATGAAAGGGAGGGGGAAGTGGTCTTTACGGGTGACATCACTTAGTTTTCTGTAATCTACGCAAACTCTCCACTCGGTCATAGTGCGAGTAGGGATTAACTCATTAACCTCATTTTTAACCACAATCATGTTACCCTTTTTTAGCACTACCTGAACGGGACTAACCCACTTACTATTTGAGATAAGGTAGATAATATTTGCATCTAGTAATGTGAGTACCTCTTTCTTCATTACCTTTTTGAGAGTTAGGTTGAGTTGTCTCTGTGGTTGTACTGTGGGTTTGCACTCAGCCTTAAGCAATATCTTGTGAATGCAAATTAAGGGACTAATCTCCTTTATATCGGCAATGGTCCACCCAATGGCTTCTTGATGCTCTCTTAGAACTCCTAGAAGTTGTTTCTCTCAATCACCTGTCAAAGAGAAGGAGATAGTTATTGGCAAAGTATCATTTGTTCTAAGATAAGCGTATTTTAAATGATTAGGTAAAGGTTTAAGTTCAAGCACCAGAGGTTGTGTCAATGATGGAACTCGCTTTTGCTTACTGGTGCCTAGTTCTTCATAGTATCGAGCTTTGATTTCTGACACCTGTTCCCTACCTTCTTCAGTAAGCTCATCGTCATCGCTCCAATTATCCAGATCCCTAAGAACTAATTCCATAGTATCTAATCCTGCTTTTTCTTCTATAGACTCACAGGTAATGTCATTAAACATGTCAATAGTGTAATAGGATTTACAATCATCAAAATGGTTTATGGCTTCATAAACATTCAACGTTACCTAATCGTCCATAGCTCTTAAAGTAAACTTACCCTATTCTACATCTATCAACGCCTTACCTATTGCAAGAAATGGTCTGCCCAAGATCATAGGTACCTCCCTATCTTCTTTTATCTCCAGGACTATAAAGTTGATTGGGAAGATAAATTTGTCTACCTTCACCAGGATATTCTCAACAATACCCTTTGGGTATTTAATGCTCCTATTAGCAAATTGTAAGGTGACATGAGTCTCCTTGCAATCTCCAAGTCCCAGCTTCCTAAAAATAGACAAGAGCATTAAATTTATACTTACACTTGAATCAATAAGAACTTTATCAAAAATGAAAATTTTCTGTAGTGCAAGGAATAGTAAAACTCCCCTGATCTCTTTGTTTTCTAGGTAAGGTAGATAAATTTTTCTGAAGGATCATGGAGAACTCCCCTATAAGCATTACCGATTCATTCCCATCAATCTTTCTCTTCTTGGTGAGCAAATCCTTCATGAATTTAGCACAGGAAGGCATTTGTTGCAGTGCTTGTGCAAAAGGAATGTTGATTTGCAGCTTCTTGAAGACATTTAGGAATTTGGCAAATTGAATGTCTAGTTGCTGTTGCTTCAATCTTCCTGGAAAGGAGACTAGAAGGACATACGGTTATACTACTGGTGACTTTTGCGTTAGTTCCTCTTCTACCTCCTTCCCTTTTTTTACCTTTAGAATCTCCACCTTTTCTTCAACTCGTCTGTCAACTGTTTCCAATGCTTTTCCACTCCTTAACATAATAGCATTAACACCTTTAGGATTCTCTTCAGTATTACTAGGTAAAGACCCTGATGGTCTGTTACTCAATTGTTGCGAAATTTGACTTATTTGATGTCACGAACTAAAGACGGCCTAGTCATGGTAGACGTCGTATACTGTACGAAGAACCCCTGATTGGTTACCCTTCCAATCATGAACTCTTCACACAGTATACAAGGCTCTATAACCACTAGTTTCCTAAGAACATACAGATTCACATGATATCATCACACAAACATATTTATATAAAATTTGAACTATAAAGCTTACAATACACAGTAATTTAGTATATCTAAGTCTATAATACTAGTAAAACATAAGTATATGAGTAAGAGTCTACATAAACTATTCTCTCTCATTATACAGGATAGCTCGCTCTTGTCCAAGTCCCTAAGCTAACCTATGGCATCCCTCGGCCAGTCTCTATGAACAAGTTATCCTATAGCAAAAGTCTAAGGGGGTACAAGCCTAAGCTTAGTGAGCAAAACCCTCAGCCACACTACATGCAAGTTATATATACATTATATTCATGCATATAAATGAATGATCAAATGGAATGCCAAACAATACATATAGTTAACTAGTTCATATAGGTAACTCAGATTTAACACCCTCCGAAGTCAGGGTTGGAGTATACAGGGCACCAATTAGATCCGAGTATTATACTAGAACTTACTTTACTACAGAACTCCACGTTCTGTACTTAAATCAAATAAGTTTTTTATTTTCATAAAAACCAAGTTATAATATAATTGTGAGTAGGCCCCCACAGTCCATACTCACTCCTAAACGGAGGCCTCTAGACTCAACCCTTAGTCAGGCGGTTGGCGCCTCCAACGCCTAGTGTTCCCACGGGCCAAAGTAAGGTTATTTTGTATGAGTGCACCGTACAGAACCAATAAATTAATAATAACAACCCTCGAATGACCTCTCTTTACCTCCGTGTGATGTGACAACCGAAATTGTATCTATGCAATGCATGTTAATGCATATACCAGTTTCTATTTATAAGCCGAGTATAATTAAGTTCAAATTATGCTGTGACCATCCAATAGTACACATAATCATTTTCTATACTACCATGCAACAAACAAGGTATTATCTATACTTAAGGTAAGTTCACAACTCAACACACAACAATATACATAAGCATTTCCCCAAACCCCATACAGTAGTCAATTAACAATAATATTTAAGTTCACTAACTACAATAACATACAAGCATGGAATCATAGTGTAAATACTCACTCGGTTATGGCGACTCGCTCTAATCATAGTAATCGATTGGGAGATCCTCACTCACCTCGAGGTCACCTGATCATTACGATATGATAATGCTAGTAAGTAATTGAATTAATTAATAACTCTAAGTATTTATTTACCTAATTCTACTTAAATTACTATTAACTTTTATCCAGTTAGACTTTATTATTAATCGTATGTAACTTTTTTATTCTATTTCTGATATTTATGAATTTATAATCGTTTTTCATCGTTTTCAGACGAACGTTCTCACGATGATATCTGTTTTGGACATTAAGATCTGTGTTTTACGATATAGAGTAAATTTATAGAAATTTTAACTATGGAAACTTAATTACTCTTATTGCTTATATTTATATCCTTTATTTATTCTTAATAATTTAGTTAACCCTTAAATTCTTATACTTAGAGAACTTTACGTTGCTATCACTAATTCATGTACTTAATTAAGTGTAATCCAATTTAGGAAGTTTAGTAGGGTTTACTAATTTATGTACCTAATTATTATGCACTCTTCTTATTTCTTATTTTATAAACCTATGCTTATGTTATCGTTTACATCATCAATCGCTTATGTCATCATTTGCTTATGCAATGGCTCATGTCATCTTTTAATTACATCATTGCTTACCTCATCATTTAATTATATATGCCTTACCTCATGATTATGTAATGTCTAAATGTCTTATGTACATTTCACTTAAACTACTATGTACATATACCCTTACTATACTTATGTGCATACTAGTATACTTATACCGTATTTATATTTGAATACATACTCATATACCTATATGGTCATATACGTATTTTTGTATAAATTTCGTGTGCCTAATTTTCCTCTTAGGAAAACTTTCCTAATTTCATTCTTTTGTGTTTTTAAGTGTGTATCTAATATAGTATAGGTATGTATAGTTAGGATTTGTCTTAATTTAGGTTATGTACATAGTAAATACTCATGTACAAAGATCTCCATACTTGTATTCCTCTAGTATATCCTTATGTACATATACTTAAGAGCATATACACATGTATTCCTTTCCTCTTCATCATGATTCCTATTCTTCTACACTTAAAGGTAGAAACTTTATGCCCTATTCTACAAGATCACACATAACATATATTTACTTATCTAATCTACCTAATTACCTAACTAATGAGTAATATAAAGCAATATAAAGTAACATGATCACATACCTTAATTTGTATTTGAATTATGGAGGCAAAGAGGAAAGTTTTGAAAGTGAAAGGGGAAGGGGATGTCACGGCAATGGAGGTAGGGTTTGCTTTGTTTCTTTTTGTTTTGTTTTGATTTTTGGAATGAAAAAGATGGTGGGGTCTAGAAGGAAATGGGTGGACGGCAATTAAGAAGGAGGAGGGAAAGGAAAAACTAAAAGAAAAGAAAAGAAAAGAAATCATGAGATGGTTAGATATTTTCTTATGCATTAGTGTCTTTTGTTGACTTTTTTAATTGTTGACTTAGTCAACATTTTGACCTTGGTCAACATGTGTTGACTTAGTCAACTTTCCTTAAGCATATGCCATTTTGTACACATAATGTAGTAATTAAGGAAAAATTAAGGAAATGAGGCATTTGGTGAATTGAATAGTAAAAATAGATGATGAGGTCTCACTTTAGGTATTTATAGCTTATATATATCATTTGGTAAGCTACTTAGTATAACCAGTATAAAAAGCACTAATTAGGATGTTAATGTTCACTACATTTGGCCTAAGCTTCAACTATACCCCTAACTCTATGTAATACTATCTTAATCATATACTTAGGAGATAAATGTAATCTATGATCCATTATCTTAGTTTCTAAAGGATTAGTTAAGGATTCTAAATATATATGTATGATTGAAAGTCATCTCTAATCTTTCACTAATGATTTAGTAAGGTATGAAGGTTATATTATCAATTAGAGTTTTAGGGTATATTATGATAAATTAATGCTCGTATGTCTTTAAGGTTATCATTTTAAGGTTTTTATCACTTTTGAATGAAATCTTTAGTGTTTACATATATTTAGGGTATAAAAGTTTCATACATGATTGATAAGTTCTTTTAGGATTTTCACTTTCATTAGCCTTGTCAACTCTTAATTATCTAACATACTTGAGTCTATTTTAAAAGCTAGATCGAAAATTTTAGGGGCTTACATCTGATTCTCTAGGTTTCGAATAGTTGCTTGTTGATTCTATAGCAAGGTGTCGATCTTTTGCATATAGCTCAACATAAGCTCTTCCATTCTAGACTGATTTCACTGAGGTGGAATGTTCTGAGCAGAACCTTGCTTCTATAATCCAGGTGGTGTTTGGAATGCATTGTTTTCATTTCTCCATGAAAAATTTAGATGATTATGCCACCCAGGATTATATGTATTTGAATATGGTCCTTGATTGCCACGTTGAAAATTGTTGACAAAATTCACCTATTCTCCATTGGTTGGAGCTGAGTGATTCCCAGTTACGCACTCAAGAGTTGAATGTGGTCTTGAACATAACTCACAAAAAAACAATAAGGTTAGCATTAAAAGACTGTGTTGAGGTAAGTTTACTTACCTGAGTAGTGAGAGCTGCTATCTGAGCTGTTAATTGAGATATAGTACTATTGTCACTGGCTACTACCACTCCTAACTTGCTTCTCTTGTTTTGCGAGTTATGTGCACTAAAGGCTATTTCTTCTATCGGTGCACTTGCTTCATTATATGTCTTTCCCAGCAGAGCACCTCCAGCTGTAGCATCAACTAGGGACCTCAATGTCTCGTCTAGACTGAGATAGAAGATCTCAATTAGGAGATTGTCTGGCAAGCCATGATGTAAGCATTTTCTAATCACCTCCTTGAATCTCTCCCTTGCTTCATAAAGTGACTCATCATTAAACTTAGTAAAGTTGGTGATGTCGTTCCTTAATTTTGCGGTCCTAGCCGGTGGGAAAAGTCGCCTTAAGAACTTCGATGAAAGATCATCCCAGGTGGTGATAGACTCTTATGGCAGTGAATGAAACCAAGCTCTAGCTTTATCCCTTAGTGAAAAGGGAAAGAGCTGAAATATAATAACCTCATTTATCACATTGTTCAATTTCACTGTATTGCAGTATTGAAGGAATCCTGCAATATGCTCGTCAAGACTTTCATTGGAATATCCTCCAAACTAATTCGTTTGAACCATCTAAATAAGGGATAGCTTCAACTCAAAGTTTTTAGCTTAAATAGTGGGCCTCCCTATAACTGAACCCATCACTGTGGGTACTGTATAATCTTGTAGTGCCTACGAAACTCCTTATATCTAATTATCACCTTCTTTACCTACCATCTCATCTATTCTTCTTCTGTTCACTCACCTCAACTGATGCAAAGTATATTCTATATCTGAATCTAGTGGTAGAATTTCAACACTTCTACTCTTGTGTATAAAATACCTGTAAAGAGATAAATAAATAAATAACACATGTCGTCAATTGTGCCTAAATTACCAATAAAACTAAAAGGTTTAATATTTCCAATCCATGGCAATGACACCAAAAACTTGATTCGCTTTAACTATTTATATAAAAATAAATCGCGAATACTCCAGCAAGTATACTAGGTCAGAATCAAATAATATAGAGGAAGTAAGATTATCGATCCCTTAAGGACTAAGAAATTACTAATCCTATATTAGTTCTTATTAATATTCAAGTAATCAAAATTAAATTAATTAATCTAATAATACTCTAAAACTATTGAAAAGAAAATAACTATGAAAAAGCTAAAATTAAGCAATCAATTGAGAATTGTGGAAAAATAGAATCTATCCTAGATTATGCAAATCAAATTGTTATCATATTATATAGATTAATAGTTATATAATCATTAAAGTGAAATTATTATACATTAAAACTTAAGGATTAACCCCTAATTAATTAGTCAGCTTCTAAATTTTCCAATAAATAGTGGACTCTAAATCATAATAATATATCTTCCGATACTATGATTTGTTAATATCCTAAATCAATATCCCTAATGTCTTAGTGAATAATTAATTGCCGAACATTATATTAATCTTTAGATAATTTCTAATTAATTCAATTAACTCTACTTCCACATTAATTAATCAAATCAACTAAAAACTTCTAACAAACCCTATACTCGGCAAGCTTAGTTGACAACTGTGAAGAATGCTCCTTGGCCACTCGGCATGAAGGTTGGGAATTTGATCTCTGAAATACTTGGCAACGTCAGAAACTGGATGGAACGACAATTGCCAGAAATATACTCTGCCATCATCAAGGATCTTCCAATGTAGAGGAAGTACTTGATTCGACTTTTAAGGGAACCTCAGTAGGGTCGCTGGCAAACGGCAATTAAAGAGGCTGTTATTCGACTGTGATACTCGACGTTTCGACACCCGGCATGGTCAGTACTAAAGAACTTATCACAGTTCAAAGTGTTGATTAAAAGAGGAGCAACATAGAAATTCTACAAATCAAATCGGTGTAAATGGCCCAAATCATCTAGTGCACAGCTAAAGCTCAGCATTGTAGTATGAAACTGGTCAACTCAGCAATAGACAACTTAAAGCCTTGCTTTTTATCTGGCCCAATATGCTGTGGTGAGTCGCTTGGCCTTGAAGGCTTGAAGAGAAGTGAACTGGACACTCAAAATATGGACGCTTGGCCGTGGCCACTATGATATCGGAGGGTGGAGTTAGAAGCTTTTTGGATTATTGTGTGTGAGCTTATTCAAAAACAATACTCGACAACAATTGTTCGGCATGTAAATAGCTTCCGCACTTGCTTTGCCAAGAAGATGACTAACTCGGCTTAAATTCAAATGTACAACCTTAAGTTGCCGTGATCCTGTGGCTTGGCACAGCTGTAGTGATTGGAGCGTGCTAGAGGAAGTCTACTAATTTTCTTTACTATTGTTTTGTTAGTCTGTAGCACTTGCTTAGCAAGGTGATAATCCATTACTTGGCAAAAATGCATAGCTGCTTAGTATCCAACAAATATTCATGGCCGCCTGGTACTCAACAAGGATGTACTACTGATTGGAACCTTAGTTACTGTTAAGTATAAAACTGTCTAACTGAAAGTCGGTTATTTATGTACAACTGCTTGGAAATAGATGGATTGCTGGGAATTACTATCGTAAAGGCCTCAAATCTTGTTTGGTGTACATTGAAGCACTTCATTGGCTTCTAACTTTCACCCACAAGCTTGGCATTTATTAAAGATATAGCTTGGAAAACAATCTAATTAAGCCACTTCGAAAGATGTCGAACCCTACTTGCTTATGGAAAATAGCTTCGATCCATGAATGCTCTGGCATATGTATGCTAGCCAATGATAGCATGATTAGCAAGTCCTACGTGAATAGCTCGACACATGTTATCTCGCGGCTCGAGTACTGGTCCATAACTTGATGACTAGCATTTGGCCAAATCTTTGAAATAGACATGAAGAGCATCTTGCAGTAACTCAATGCCTTTTCCAGAGAAGAATGATCTTGTGAAAATTGATCGGCACTGTATTGATGGCGGTGGTTACCAACGGTTGGCAAACCGAGCCAATGTTTAGTTTGGTGGTTACACTTGAAGACGGTGGTTAAAAACAAACTAGTGGTGTAGGAGACAGTCACACTTTAAAGGAAAAATCCCATGATTCCTTTCATTTGCCTTGCATCACATCCAAAAATTTGTGCATTACGGAAAATTGCATTACCAATTTGGTGGTGACGGTTATGAACCAAGAGAAGAAGAAATTGCGATTACTAAACTTGAGAGGAAAAAACCAACAAAGTCCTTCATAGTTCCCAAATTGCAAATGGAAGCTGATGTCACAGGAAGATGATACAATGCCATGAGAAGCTAATGGCTAAAAGATACCAATGGACTACAGACCAATTTTTGCCAGATCTAAAGAAATAATCAAGAAAAAGAAGTAGCATGACCCGAATGAGAAGGATCCATCAGAAGGGGTGAAACATCGGGAATCGTAGAAAAATGTTACACGTTCCTACAAATGGCGCCAATTGTCAACCGGTGATTCTTATTTCGATATACGAACACTTGCAACACAAGAAAACAGCTACGAGGAGCGTTAGAGGGTGCTCCGGCATGGCCACTCTGATGCCTAAGTTAGTCATCTCGTCATGTCGAGAGAGATATCAAGTAGTTAAGAAGAATGAGAAAGTCGAAGAGGGTCTCCTAACTCGGGGGTTTTGCTTAGTATTTATAGTGAGTCAATGGAGATTATCCTTGGATTGGTTCATTGGACTGAGTTTAGCTATTAGGCCTACATAATAATTATCCAAAAATGCTTATCAACATATATACTACCAGAATTAGCTCACCTACTTCTTCTAACAAAACATCTTTTGAGACCTCTTTAGCCTACCTTCTTAGGTTTGAACCTAAAACACTTTCACCTATTGATTGCTTAATATATATATTTTTTTTAACCAATCGTTGTTTCATTGCATAAAACTTTACCTATCTCACCTACCTAATCAAAAGAGAAGATTATTTGCTAAGATGTTTCTGACCATG
The DNA here is from genome assembly GCA_024138015.1 of Lumnitzera littorea. NCBI lineage: Eukaryota > Viridiplantae > Streptophyta > Magnoliopsida > Myrtales > Combretaceae > Lumnitzera > Lumnitzera littorea. The sequence continues at coordinate 32,101,901 of JAMXBB010000003.1, forward strand.
TTAGTCTACCTCTTGCTCTTTATTAGCAGCTTATGCCTAAACCTCTCCTTTAATGAAGGCCTTAAAATATTTAAATACTAAAACAGAAAGAGAATCAAACTTCCTTGATTCATGTAAGCAAGCTTGGTGAAAAAATTGAGAGAAAGTAGTATCGAGGGTGCTTTTTAAAGATGAAACGAAAGGAATAGTCTAAAATAAAAGGGCTTACTACTCATATCTTAAGGAAAAGATCTAGAAAGAGGAGTACACTATTTGAAAGTGAATTGATTGAAGTGAAAGTCACATAAATTTTACTATAAAAAGGATGGTTGGCAAAAATCAACTAAAAGAGAGCCATGAGTTTAATTTTTTGGAACTATTTTGGTTTAGCTAACCGTTTATAGTTAAAGCTCTAAGAAGAGTGAATAGAAAGCATTAATCCAAGATAGTTTTTATCATGATCTACCTAACATAGACTTCCCTATGAAAATGAAGAACAAAATCCAAAACATTAACTCATTTCAACTGCACTTGAAGTTTTTTAGGATCAATTGTTAATATGTCAAGTAACATTAATGATCCTTGGCTATGTGCAAGCAACTAGAATGAAATCTTGAATCAAAAGGAAAAGAGAAGAGACAAACATATGTCACAAAAACATTTTAGAGCCTTTCAAAGTATTATCTTTTAAGCAAATCACATAGACATTGGTCATTTACATGAAGCAACAAAAGAAGAGGAAAACCTCTTTATATAAAGGCTTTAGAGATAGAAAGTTGATGGAGATGCTCTAAATAGAATATAATTTCAAATTAAATAAATGATCTATAAAAAAGGGGAAATCCCTTTTATACACAAGAGGCCTTATCATTGAATGTTCGATATCTATATAATATAACTAACTGCCATGTGTGATCCCTACCTGTCTATAATTAATACACTTAACTATTGGTGTGCTTTGGAGCTAAGTTATCATAATGGCTTACCGTAGGGAAAAGAGATAGGTCCTTTGAGTTATCAAAGAAGAATCAATGAAGGTTAGAACTGAAGTAGCTTTGTGAAGCTATTCTTCAAATATGATACACTGATGAACACAACATGACTTGTTCTTTACTTTATATGACTCACAAGTAAAGAGATAAGGTTCACTCACCATTAACCTTGAGGTACTAGTAAAGTTAGATAAGAGTTTAAGGAATATACTCAGAGGGGTTCTCATAAGAGCATAGAAAATGGAATATTCAGTAATAATGATGATGATAATAATTCCAGCTATGATGATAATAATAATTCTAGCTATTTATAATAAGTTCCTAGGGTTGCAAGACATCCACGAAATTACAAAAAGGGTAATACAAGATTAAAGGCAACCTAGCACAAAGTAAAAATTGGTAAATGAGACAAAAAACAAAAGGGGATGTAGTACGATCATTAGGAAAAGCTAGGATGGGTGGAATGCTACTATTGAAGCCATACACTAGGGTAGTAAGATATTAAGTTCGAGCTATTTGGTGATGAAAACTGGTTAATATTAAAGTCTCCAAGAGGTTGACCTTGAGTGTTTATATCATTAACTCAGCATTAGGGTTAGTATTAATGCAGAATGAAGTATGTCTAAGCTGGCTATGTAAAGAGTTCATCCATAAGTTGTCTTGATAAAGGAGCTCATCCTAATCTAGGTGCAGAGAAAATACTTACTTAACTAATCCTTATAGACTATGGAAGCGAGCTCGGGTGAGAGGGTCAGAGGTCAGTAGTTCATCAAATCCATGGGGTTGTTGAAGATTTGCCCTCACATCTCACTTTGCCTTGTTCTCAAGTATATATAACGTTAGGTTAGTGACGTTGAAGGTTGGTGACATTCCATATTCTTTTGGTAATTCTAGCTCATAGGCATTGTCATTGATTTGCTAAAGAACTCTAAAGGGGCTATCTGATCTCAGTGATAGCTTACTTGTCCTCTTAGCAGGGAATCTCTCCTTACTAAGGTGAATCCAAACAAGTTCTCCAAGGTAGAATACAATACTTTTAGACCTCTATTGCCTTATTCTTGTTACCAAGCTACTATCTTGGCTAGTTACTCAGTGGCCTGCTTATGTAACTTTTGGAAATCTTCAACTCGCTGAAATCTGGATTAGGTCTCTCTTCAAGGGGTCAAGCTAGAGATCATATCTAATGGAAAATTTAGGTTGAGCCCGTAAACTATCTCAAAGAGTGATTTTCCTATCGAGTTGTAAGTAGAGTGATTGTAAGAAAATTCAATGATAGGTAGGCACCAATCTTAATCACATAAATTCTTCTTAACAATGGCTCATAATAGATTTCTAACTATCCTATTTACAGCTTTGATCTAGCTATCTCTCTGGAGGTGGTAGGAGGTTTGGTATGGAGCTTCTTTTATAAGGTCCACTAAAAGAAGCTCGCGAATTTGGTATCTTGAAATGAAACAATTCTTTTTAGGACTCCGTAAAGTCACATAATCTCCTACAAAAAGAGGTTAGCAATATATAAAGCATCATCAATTTTATAGCAGGGAATGAGATGGCTTGTTTTGCTTTGCTAAATTGATCAACCACCAACATGATGGAGTCATGTTTTTGAGTTGTTCGGGGCAATCTAAGCATGAAATCCAAGCTTAGATCGATCTAGGGATACTCTAGTATAGGCAAGGGTATGTACTCCCCATATGGTTCTTTTAGACCCTTTGTACACTTATATACCTCATACCTTTTGAGAACCTTATGAACATCCTTCATCATCCCTGGCTAATAGAAGTGCTCTCTCAATAATTCGTACGTCTGCTTCTCCCTAAAATGGCTAGCTAGGCCTCTTACATAAGCTTCCCAAACTAATAGCTCCCTAACCAAGCTGCTCAGCACACATATGCCCTTCCTTTATTAGAAACCCCTAGTTCAGGTAGAACCTATCCACAACTCCTCCATAGTTATACTTAACCACTATGGGCCTAAAGTAAGGATCTTGTTCATATTGATAAGGTAAAATATCAAACCTAAGTATTCGAGCTTGGAGGGTGGTGATAAGTGCATGCCAACGTAATAGGGCGTCAGCTACAATATTAGTCATCCCCTTCTTGTGCTTGATCACTTAACACAAAGTTTTCAAGAACTCCACTAACTTGGCATGAGGTTAGGAGAGCTTCTATTGACCTCACAAATGCATAAGGGACTTATGGTCCATTTAGATGATGAATTCCAAAGGAAATAAGTAATGTGTCCAATTCTGAAGTGCTTGGATAAGAGCATATAACTCTTTATCATACGAAGAATAGTTCAGAATAGCACTACTAAGCTTCTTGTTGAAGTACATTCACAAATGCATAAGGGACTTATGGTCCATTTAGATGATGAATTCCAAAGGAAATAAGTAATGTGTCCAGTTCTGAAGTGCTTGGATAAGAGCATATAACTCTTTATCATACGAAGAATAGTTCAGAGTAGCACTACTAAGCTTCTTGTTGAAGTACATGATAGGTCAATGCTCTTACATGAGTAAGGCACCAATGCTTACTCTAGAGGTGTTACACTCTAACTCAAAGACTTTGTTAGAATCTGGTAATGCAAGCATGGGAGCATACATCAACTTAGACTTTATCTCTCAAAACTCTTCTAAGTCTTGCCCTACTACTTAAACTTTAAATTCTTCTTGGTTAGCTTGATCAATGATATAACTATAAAGTTGAAGTTTCGAATAATCACTAGTAAAATGAAGCTAAACTGTAGAAGCTTTACACATCTACTAGTGTAGGCCAATCAAGAATCTCTAACCTTCTCATTGTCAACTTAGACTCTCCTTCAGATACAACATACCCTACAAACACAACCTCACTTTGACAGAACATACATTTCTTCAAGTTGCCAAATATGTGGTTAGCTCGAAGAATGTCAAATACAGCTCACAAGTGCTTAACATGAGAGGAAAGGTCAACACTTTACACTAGATTGTCATCAAAATAAACTACTACACATTTTCCAATGAATGTTCTTAATACATGATTCATAAGCCACATAAAAGTGCTTAGTGCATTGGTAAGTCTAAAGGACATAACCGACCATTTGAAGAGACTATCCTTTGTTTTGATGCTATCATCCACTCATCACCTAATCTCATTCAGATCTAGTGGTAATCTCTCTTAAGATTGACCTTTGAAAAGGTTCGAGCACCATATAGCTCATCTAACATGTTATTGAGCCGAGGTATCAGGTATTTGTACTTGACAGTAATCTTGTTGATAGCTTAACTATTAATATACATTTGCTAGGAGCTATCCTTCTTCAGCACTAGAATAGCTAGTATATCATAAGGGCTTATGGTCTCTTTAACATACCCTCAATCGATCAGTTTGTTAAGTTGCTTCTTGAACGCAATTGCTTATTTAGGATTGAGCTTATAAGCAGGTTAGTTTGATAAAGCTAGTCCAAGCTAGAGATTGATACAATGCTCAATGCTTCCAATAGGGGAGTAACCCCTTAGGTAGCTCATTAGGAAATAAGTTTCCATACTCTCAAAGTAAGGCTTGCACATTGGTAGGCTATGTTACAACTTCTTTTAGCTCGAGTAATCTTCTTATCAATAGGAAGGTACGCTCTTTTGACTTGACTGCCTTAGAGAATTTTACTTAGGAGAACACCAAGGACTTCTTTTGTAAGGACTTGGAGATCTTAGCTTATGATTCTTGAACTTCCTTAAAGCTCATAGGGGTAAGTACAACCTTCTTACTATCCTTCTAAAACATGTAAGTACTTCGGTATCCATCATGGAGCACCTTCAAATCTAATAACTAAGGTTAGCTAAGAAGCATGTATGAGCTATACATTGGTAACATGTCACACAACATCTCATCCTTATATCTATCCCTAATGGAGATTGGTACTTTCACCTACTTAGTAATTGGAAGCCCACCTTTCTCATTAAGCCAGTGGATCTTATAAGGTTGGGGTTGAGAATAGATTAGCAACTTCAAGGCCTTTACTACTCCTTGTGCCATCACATTAGTACAACTTTCTCCATCAATGATTAAGGTACATAGGTTGTTGTTTACGTGGAAATTAGTATGCAAAAGATTTTCCCTTTACTCGCTCTTATCTACAACAATGGTACCAAGAATCCTTTTGATGACCATATTATAGTATTGTCCAGGTTCAGGTTAGTTTAAGGCATTAGGATCTTCTTGGAACTCATCTAACAAATGCTTAACTTTCACTTCCTCTTCTCTTTCACTAGCACTCTCCACCTCAAACTGCAGTTCCTCATCTTTAATTACCATCACATGTCGGTTAGGACATTGATTAGCAATATGTCCAAAACTAAGGCATTTGAAACATTTAATCTCCCTTGTCTTTCATCTAGAGCTCTAGCCAAAGTCCTTCTTGACTTCAAGTTCTTCAACCTTAGCTTTACTTCGGCTATCATTAGGTTAGCTCGAATTTGGTCCACATTAGCTCGCCTTAGAACTATAAAGTAGCTGGCTAGTGATAGGCCACCTCAATACACTAAGCTGACTACTTGGTGTTCAGTTAAATTGATTCTACCTTTGCTACTCGACTCCCTAAGCAATGCCCGTCTTCATCCAGAAACCATATTCTTTACACTTCTATAATGTTCCTGATCTTATGTCATAGTCTAGATAGAAACCTAGCAATGGTCCTAGATTTTGGTTCATCAACATTAAATCGAATTATCAATAGTTGAAATTTTAGGACATACTCATCTACAATTCAGCTACCCTACTTGGGCTCCCGAAGACGTTGGAAAGTATCTTGTTCATAGTACTCAGGAACAAATCTGTTCCTCAAGACTTGCTTCATCTCATTCCAAGTCCTAATCTCATGTTGGGCTTGTTGTCATGTAGTTTGTACCTTTTTCTGCCACATGGCTGCATACCTAAAAACCTTCAAAGTAGCCACTCGAATGCACACTGTATCCTCATAATCATAGAAATCAAATATATTCTCAATCTTTACCTTAATGCTTTCAGTCCCTCTAGGAGCTCAAATTTTGCATTCATCAAACTTATGAAATTGTCATTCTCCTCTTCCTCAATCTATTCCAACTTAAGTCTCTGTTGGACGAGTCCTTTAACTTGGATAGGTTGGGCTGGGGGAATGTTCATGGCCTCATTAGCTTGGATTCCTATGCTTTGTCCCCTTTGTCACTCCTACATACCTTAGCCTTACTTGACATTTTTATCATGAGGGCGATCATCCACAAACCTTCGTACGGTCACAGCTAAATTAAGCTACAATGGTGGTGAGGTTCTCAATCTATTCTTTAGTACTTCGAGGAGTCTGTTGCTCAATATGACTATGCCTATGTGCATTACTTTCAACATTAACTATTTGCCCTACTTTATACCATCTTAACAACCTACTTTGTTTCGTGGGAGTGAAAACAGAACACTTATAACACTCATAAGAATTCAGACAATGCAATTACTCAGCCCTCGATCATTACCTCAAGCTTTGATACTAGGAACTTTATGGTATGCCTTAGGGCTAAGTTATCAGAAGGGCTTATTGTAGGAAAAAGAGATGGGTCCTTAGAGGTATTGAAGAAGAAGCAATGAGGGTTGGAACTTAAGTAGCTTCGTGAAGCTATTCCTTGGATATGACACACTAATGAAAATAACACCACTTGTTCTTTACTTGATATGACTCATAAGTAAAGAGATAAGGTCTACTCACCACTAATTTTAAGCTACTAGCAAGATTAGATAAGAGTATAGGAATATCCTTAGAGGGGTCTTCGTAGGAGCATAGAAAATGGAATATTCATTAACAATGATGATAACAATAATTCCGGTTATAATGATAACAATAAGGCGCTATTTATAGAAGTCCCTAGAGTTGCAAGAAACACGTGAAATTATAAAAAGGGTAATGCAAAATTAAATAGACCTAGTACAAAGAAAAAATAGATAAATGAGACAAAAGACAAAATGGAATATAGTACGATCGTTTAGAAAAGTTAGGATAGGTAGAGCATTACTATTGGACCCGTACACTGGGTGGTGTGGTACTAAGTCTAAGTTGTTCGATGAGGTAAGTTGGTCTGCAAGTCTACTTAGAGTGTATAGGAGGTTGACCTGGGTTGTCTATATCATCAACTTAGCATCAAGGTTAGTATTGATGTAGAATAACATATGTCCAAGCTAGCTTTGTAAAGAGTTCATTCATAGGCCATCTTGATAAAGTAGCTTGTCTTGAGCTGGGTGTAGAGAAAATACTTGCTTGACTGATCCTTGTAGACTATGGAGGTAAGCTCAAGTAAGAGGGCTGGAGATTGGTAGTCCATCACCTATCCTTACTTACTACAGTTACCAATATACATCGAATATGAGCATTACAAAAAGAGACATCCTAATTAACTTCAGTATTAGATTGTAATTGACTAAGTCATTTTCATTACGTTCCCTCTTAAGCAACAATTTAGGGCTCTAAGTTGATTACCCATAACATGATACATATAGCCAAACCTAGCCTAACGTCTAATTGTAATATATTATCTATGGATTGGCAGGTTCTTTTCCAACAATCTATATAACATGTTAAATGTCACATAATTCAACATGGCTTGATATTATGTATCACTTATCTATTGCTACGTAGGAATAATTACATCATCTTAAAAAGTATTTGGGATTTCATTTAGATTGTCTTTTTTTATTATTATTTATATCTTATTTATATGTTGTATGTATCTATTTAAAATCTGATTGTTTTAGCAAAAAAAAAAAAAAAAGAATCTAATATTTGGAAAACTACATAGGTTTATATTTGGGATATGTCTCTTTTGGGCATAATGATTGGATATATTGTTTTTCACTTTTCTCACGTCTTATCATGATTATACTGAATATACTAAATTTGGGAATAAGAGATGAGAAATGAAAATTTTTGTATTGAAGTTTTGAGGGAAAATTTAGAAAATATACTTTATTTTATTAGAAAAAAGAAACTTGAAATAAGTCTAATTTTATATGAATTTATTAGGTATGTAATTCATAAGACAAGTATGTATCTCTTCATACTTTCATATTTTCTATATCATATTTTTTTCAAAATATACAAATTAAAAACGATGCCATAAAAAATTAAATAAAATAGAGGAAATAATTAAATAAATAAATAACATCAAACAAATCTTAGTGCACATAATCAAGATAAGCAAGTGCTTGCATATATAGATCTTGTGAATTTAATTGCATACATGGAGATAAGGAGCTAATAATTCAATCATATGAATCCATGATTTAAAGCGGTAGATCAAATATTTGATAACGAACATATACTAGAAAACCTTTCTATTTTCCCTTGAAAGTGCAAACCTTTTACTTATGTCCTTTTATAACTTGAAAGATCTCTTAAGCAACCTATTTCTTTTGGAAATTTCCTTCCCTCTCATTGTACTAGCTAAGTATGGAAGCAGACTGAAATGTGCTAAGAAAGTGGAAGAGGATTCAAGGAGTTTAATTAAATGGTTTCAATGTTTTAGCAACACAAATATCAAAATTGTTTAAATGAAATTTTAGGATGTGTGTATTGTTCTAGTCTAAGGGTAATTACTAGTCAAGTCCTGATTAATAAACTTTTTTACATAGTATTTATCCTAAAAATCTTCTTAACTAATGTTAATTTGATACTTTCTACCTTGACCATATAAACCATTACTTATTATCTTCCATAAAACATCTTGTGCTTCACTCACTCATGGTGTCATAATGAAACTAATAAGCCAAGCATAATTAGTGTAAAACTCTTCTAATGAAGAATGGAGAGGAATGGGGAAAGAAGAAGAAGAAGAACAAGAAGAATGGAGAAGAAAAAAAAAACAAAAAGGAAACTTGAGGGGATACCAATATCTAGAATTAAAGAGATTTATTACATGAGGTACAAAGGTCCATATTAATCATATTATACAATCTCTACAACTCTCTTAGTATCTAATGAAAAATTATACCTAACTCCTTTAATATTATAAAAACCTTTATAGATAAAAGGAATAGATGAGCTTACTCGAGTAGCCTTATTAAAAGATAACTCAACATAGAATACCTTAGTCTCGTGTTTTCACTCTTTTATCTCTTTTTACCTATATTATCCTCTATGCAATGTGCATTTACAATACTGTATGGAGCATTCTATAAAGTCCACGTACCTTATAACATAAAAATATACTCAAGTATAATGAGTGATTTTTTTACTATAGGGGGGGGGGGGGGGGGGG